>VYXC01004206.1:0-92753 GCA_013397175.1 Platysteira castanea | reverse complement strand
TGATACAAGGTTATTAAAGTTCGGGATGGTGCACCGGAGGANTCCACCATCTGTTGCAGTGGGGTTCCTGCAACCTTCCCTGGCAGACAGCTTTGGCCCGTAGAAAGAATCAGGAACAATAATCTTGATAGATGTTCATAAATGCTCTTTATTTTCTCACAGCCTCATGGCTGGGCCTGGCACAGACTGACTACAACAACTGCCCAAAATCATGTGAACACCCACTTAAGTACAGGATTCACTGGGCAGAGTTACATTTGAAAAGACCAATGAGGAACAGGATTTCGACACAATAGCATCAGGGAGCTTGGAAACCCCATGTAACCCGACCATGCTTCCACTTCCAAGGCCCATCCCCTCCAGGGGCACCTTCACAATTAACGAATTATGTAATTTTTAAACATACCAATTATGCAAAAGCCAACTCATTTTATTTCATGTATGACATGTTAAAGCCTCCATTGCTTTGGATTAGGAATGGTGCTGTGGGGTTTAGAAAAAGAGCTCAAATTTTCTCCTAATTTCTCCTGTCTCTGTCCTGGAGGGGGAAGGAATACGTTTTTTTCTCATGAACACTCTCTCGGGCTCCTAAAACAATACTGTAGAGGAAAGCTTAGGGCAGAGATAGGAGAGGAGATTAACTAAATATATATGAACATAATAAAAGCTTCTCTTTCTTTCCACATAGCCTTTGTCTTAAGCTACAAGGAATCTCTGGGGCAGAGACCTTTTCCTTGTGTTTCAGTCCTTCTGAAGAACATATCAACACTCTATTGATCTGTGACTCTACTGAATGCAATCACATTAAGCAGTAGTAGCCTTGTGGGCAAACTTTGCAATAAATACTTACTGTTGTTTTCCTTCTCTGTTCCTTCCCCATATACACAAAGTGGGAAAAAATCCCAGTGCCGTTCTGCCCTGTGTTGAAATCCTCCTGCCAGTGATGTTCAGTTGCTTTCTGGCTCAGAAAGTCCTTCCTGGCTTTCAAAGCTGACCCAACAGCCTGGGATCTCTGTTGTGAATATTCTGGCAGTGATGCTTTCCTTTGAAGGGATCGTGTTTGGTTTTACAACTCCGTTTTCCCCCTGTCATCTATTGCCAGGGTTTTTCCATGCTGCCTCCAGTGAAATTTCCTCAGCAGCATTTGGATGCCCCACTGACAGAGCAGTCCCTGCTCACCCTGTGCTGTGGATTGGCAGAGCTGAAGGCAGAGGATTTGAACAGAGCAGTACTGAAAATACTGCCAGCATTTCTCATGCTGCTGTCAAGGGCTTAACAGGGTGATGAGGGAGAAAGAAACAGGAAATTGAAAAAAACATGTTCTAGGTATTTATGAAGAGGTGTGTGGCACAAGCAGGTGCCAGAGACATAGAGTCAGAACTGTTCATGTTGGAAAAGACCTCTAAGACCAAGTCCAGCCATTAACCCAGCACCACTGTCTCATGGTCACCACTAAACCATGTCCTCAAGTGCCATAGCTGCACATTTTTTGAACACTTCCAGGGCTGTTGACTCTACCATTTCCATGAGCAGTCTGTTCCAATGCTTTACAACCCTTTCTGTGGAAAAAGAAGTTTCCTAATATCCAATCTGAACCTCCAGTGGCACAACTCGAGGCCATTTCCTCTCACCCCATCACTTATCTGGGAGAAGAGACCCCCCCGCCTCACCACAATCTCCTGTCAGGGACGTGCAGAGAGTGAGACCATCCTCCCAAGCCGCCTTCTCTCCAGGGTGAGACCCCAGCTCCCTCAGCCGCTCCTGGGGCTCCAGACCCTTCCCCAGCTCTGTTCCCTTCTTTGGACTCACTCCAGCCCCTCAATGTCCTTCCTGAATTGAAAACCCCAAATCCAAGCACAGGATTTAAGATAATGTTTCCTATCAGCCGGAAGACAGACCTGGTTTTGCTAGGAAATAACCCAAATACTGGCATGCTTTCTGAACACTGAGCCATCACAAGCCAGCTCCACACATGCATAGATAAAACCCTGAGAAAATTCATTTCCTGGGTATGGAAGTTAGTCTTTAAACTGCCCTGAGGTTGGGTACTCAGAACCTGCTGCCTTTGAACAACCTGTAGACTGGGAAAATGCAGATATTGAAGGGCTAGATTCGAACATTTACAGCTTCTCAACTGATGTGTAGCATTTTTTAATGCTTTGGCTTAAACTTCATGCATACAATAATAATAATAATAAGTATTCTGATCAATAGCTTTAGTCAATCTGTACAGCAATCAGTTACTTGGAAATATATATTTACTGGAAGAGGTGAATGAAATTCTTACCCTTCAAAACATGGCTTTTTACAGAAGAAAAAGTAGTAAAGGGAGATGATAAAAATCACGACTGAGAAAAATAAATCAATAACTGCAACATAATTACATTAGTTGCTGTTTCAGTCAAGGAAATGTCTTCCCCACCCCTACCTGTAGCTGTGCAGGTAATTAATATACATAACTCAAGGAAAACCTTGGCACTTTTATAGGAAAGGATCTCCAGGCAGAGAGATTGTGGTGCTCTCTTCCTTTCTTGTGTAAAAAAAAAAAAAAAAAGCTCATTTAAGGCTGACATTGATACATTACCTGCACGGGCCCTGAAAATACATTTGACACCAGACTCTTTGATTGATTAGTGATAGCAGCTTCCTTGGCACGAGGAAGGGATATTCTATTACAGAGCTTTCTTTCCTTGCTGTAGCACAGATCTGTTTGGTGTGTCAGAATTCATTTTTGCATCCATCCCTCGTTTTTAATGATTGTGGAAGACACATTGATGGATGTGAGGAAAATGAATCTGGAAACAGAACGTGTCATTACCGTGGGTTTGTAGGGGATGCAGGTAGTACAGGGCAGAACATTGGGATGCAACAGCTAAAACTCTTTACTTTGATCCCATCTCCCAAGATTATTTGAAACACAGATCTTCCTTCCAGCTTTGGCTTTTCATTTTTTTCTTAACTTCACACAGTTAAACACTGCAGCAGGAAATCTTTGATTTGGGGAATTACTGATTATAAGAATAAGCCAGATGTCATTAGACATGATTATTTAACTCATCAGAACAGATTTAATAATGGAATTTTTGTTTTATTCAGTTACTTGGAAATAGTTCTTGTGTAAAAACCTGAGATTCTCCACTGTAGAATCTCCCCCAGAACCCAAAACTTCAGTGAACCCTGAGAACTTTCAGTCTGGTCCCTGCTCCTTTTCACTCCACGGGATCTGAGCCAAGTAATTAAACAAGTTGGAGCTGGACTCCTGAAGTCAGGGCAGGTTCATGCAGGCTCGTGGCTGAGGTCAGATTGAAGGATGTGGGCATGAGGCTGTGGCACAGGGTCTTTGGAGAAGAGCTTTTACTTTAGTGAATTAGTAGAGAGCAACAGGAGCAGGGCCCTGATCTTGATGGATCTTCAGCTGCAAGTTCTATTTTTCATTTGTAAGAACAGTCCCCTTACACTTGTCCCAGTGATATGAGCTAATACTTGTTCACTTTTCCAGTAATTTAATAATTCATGTTCACACCATTCCTTCGTCGCTGTTCACATTCTTGTTGAAAAGTCATCTATGCTGTGCAAATTTCATGTTAAATTAAGCTGAGCTTGTTTTTTCTAGAGGGAAAAATACAACTTTGGGTTGGTTGGCAGCTCCCTTCTGCACCTGAATCCCTTCTGGCCTGGCAGTAATTTCCTGAGATGTGATTATCATCATTAACACCTCCAGCCACGTTTATGGGACCTAGATGGGAGAGGAGGTGAAGTTTCCTGGCATTACTGGACATCCTCCAGGTGCAGATAGTGCTAAGGTGTTCTTCAAGCAGAAGCAGGAGACGAGGTCAGAAATCTGAAACTGAAGAAGCTGTTGCTTAAGCCTCGTCTAAAAGATACAGGAAGTTTATCTGCTTATCAGATGAACAGCTTTTGCATCACTGCAGTTTCAGGGATGTTGTTTCTATTTGACCTTCAGGTGAACCTGAGATTCCTCAGCCACCAAAGGAAGCTGTTCTGGGGGAGATAAGTGTGGCTCTGCCCCGTGGGTCTGCACATCTGGTGTCCCACTGCCCCTGGAGACCTGCTAAATCACATACTGATTTCAACTCCTTCTTATCTCTAAGGAGTGAGATGGACTCTGAGGATTTTTTAGGTGAAACAGTAAAATCATTTCTTACCTTTCAGGGCCGTGAGGTAGAGAGGGAACAGACTGGGCCAAGAGGCAGAAAGCCCCAGTGGCAAATTACACAGTGCTGTGAGGGCACAGGGCATCATCTTTCCTCACATCCTTGCTACCAGCAACAGACTCTGGCATCCACAGCTGAATGAAAGGCAAGGCAATAATTACAGCTAGCAAAGTTATTTTTGACAAACGCTGTCTTGTTTGGAAAGCATGTCATTAATTTAATTTGTTCCAGTACTCGTTGTTGTGCTGCCTGGCTGGTTTGTAAATCATTAAACGCCAATTTCTTCGTGTTTCTAAGAGCTAAAGTGAAATCAGGTCTCTTGTGGTTTGCTTCACAAAATAAGACTGGGGAAGGGAGGGGNAAAGAAAGAAAGAAAGAAAGAAAGAAAGAAAATTTGATTTTTCTCTTTATGTCATCCCCAAAGTTTTAACAAGAAGAAGGCCACTTTTTCCAGGGACCCTTGGACATCTCCTTACAAATGGGACAGTCTCCTTTCACTGTCTTCTGTCCTAAGTTCATTCCTAGCACGAAGAAAAATAATGCATGGAGGCAGTGATGCTTATCTTCCACAAATGGATCCAGGAGATAATACTGAGGTGCACTTCAGAAAGGGAGAAACTATTTCAAAGGTCATGAGAGCCGTTTTCCTCCAAAATTTACTTGTTGTAAATAAAAAGTCGAGGTTTCTGTAGCAACAAGCATTTCCTAGCCGAAGACCTGTTCTCTGAGAACATCTCCAATATGGATTTTTTACCCCATTGTTTCTGTGCAAGACAATGATAACTAAAAGCATTCATTACTGCTCAGTCCCTTCATTTGCATATTGTTTTTAGCTCTTGATTATATGAACAATAACACCCTTAATGGAAGATGATGCAAGCTTTTATTGCTGCAGTTAAGGTAGCAAGTCAGTGACAAATGACAAAAATCTATTTAAAGTACTTATGAATCTTTTACAGAACTTCTATCAAGACTGTATTTTTTTGCTGGTAACCCCATAAAATAATGGATTCAATTAGCATTCTGTTGTTCCTTGTAGCTCTCTGAAAGCATTTCACATCATTACTTTATCTGAAACAGTTATTTATTTCACGTTAGAGATAAGCAGTGCTTTTTACCCAGCTAACAATAACTAATAGATGTTGATGCTCAGCCAAACTATTGTATAGACTCGGAAATTAAATATATCCAGTCACTGTCTCTGATTTTTTCTCTGCAAGGGAAGGCCCATTAGTAAATGTCTAAAGAGGATTTTTCCTCAGCTAAGCAGCAGCCTTGGCGGGCTCTCTGTGGGGCTGTGCAGAGAGAGCAGCCTTGGTTTTATTTCCCAGTGACTGTGTCCAGCCTCTGCTGGTCAGTCCCTGCCCCTCTGCACAGACACGACAGCAGCAGTGCTGCCCAGGCTCTGTGCCCCCGTTTGGCCCCCGCGCCACAGCTAAAGCCCTTCCAGGAACTGGGGACTGAGTTTGCAGTTGTGAGCACCAGGCAAAAGCAATTTGCTTTATCTTCAGAACGCTCTATTTACACACCATAGCAAAAGCTTCAAATGGCACTTGTTTAGGTGTTTCCAGAATGGTTAAAAAGGTGTAGTGGTTTTACAGCAGGGGAAAAGGCACTCCATGTTTGTCCTGGAAAAGGACCTAAAGATGGTTAATACCATCTCCAAGAATTTTCATATTTTTCAATGATGACAGAATTTGCTGAGGGATAAAATACAGGTTTGGGACACACCTGCACAGGAAGGGAGATTTTGAGGGGATTTGCTGAAAGCTACAAATAAAACTGTTTTGTATTCATGACTAAAGAATTTGCTAGCAGTGAATACTGAAATAGCAAACTGGTCACGCCAGCTTCTTCTGGATAAAGAAGGAAAATCGATAGGTACATACCGTGTTCCTTCTGTGAATGCAAAGCAAATTTTTTTGAAGGGCTCCAAGTCTCTCTTCTCCAGCAGAAAACTTGCTAGAGCTCAAAATTCAACATTCCCCATAGGAGAAAATCATAACTTTTGAAATTGTATCTTGGGTCCAGTGTGAGAGGAACATACTCTAAAGCACATGGAAAAGAAATGAGAGGTCAGGAGTGGCCACAGCTGTGCCAAGGGACCAGTGCTTGGACCTCACTGTGGCTGCTCATTAGGCTGGACCTGTCCCTGCCTTAGTCCTAAATATGTTTTGAAATCAAATACCTAGGAATCAATATCTAGGAAGCTCAGTTCTGTAGTCACCTCTTCAGTATGTTTTTTTGTTGTCATGCCTTCTTCCCCCTGGTTTTTAAGAAACCAAAAAGTGCTGAACAGTGAGAAGTGAGAAGAGCCCTAAATTCGGAGGACTTAGGTGGTGCCTGCTTTTGTTCAGAGCACCTGCTTTTCATGAGAAAACCTCATCTATATGATGGAAAGCAAAAGCAAAAAATATTTTACTGATTTATTCACTAAAATCTCCAGCCCTTTGAAACAATTCTGCAGGGAATGTGCATGGCAAAGGCAAATACATCTGGTAAGTGTTCACATTTCAGACAGGTAGAAGAGGCAAAGAATCCAGTCCTGCCTTGTACAAGGTGGGGACAAAATGCACACCACTCTGTGGTCCTGTAGGGCAGGTGTTGCTTCTGTGCAGTGAAAAGAACAGTGTCTGTAATCTGTACCAGCCACATCTCCAAAACAAAACAAAACAAAACAAAAAAACCAAACAAAACAAAACAAAACAAAACACAAAACAAAACAAAACAAAACAAAAAAACAAAACAAAACAAAACCATAAAGAAAAAAACATGAACAAAAAAGCATTTTCTTGAAAATAGTCCAGTTATAGTTAAGGAAAGGAAGGGGGAAGATTATTGAATTAAAAGGTTAATATCTTGTTTTCTCTTTTAATCTTTCCAACATGGTGTCCCAAAATGAACTGCTAACACAAGCATGTAAACTTATGAAAAGTGAAGGAAAAAATATAATAGGGAACTCAGATATGCCACAAAAAGTTATATTCCATGTCTTCAATTCACATTCCTACAATTTTAGTAGATTTCACTATGGCTGGGTAGCTGCTACTATTTCTATTCTATTAACATGAGTTAATGAAAGTAGATCTCGGAAAACTTCCCTGCAAGTGCATCTGACCTACGCTGTGATTGGAAGCTCATGAATGTGAGGTTTGTTGCACTGGTGATGTCTATTACAACTGGCAGCAAGGGTAGAAGCTCTCAATCATTTCAAGATTTGAAAAGCATAAACCTGTGAAACTGTTCTGTTTGTTTGTTTTGAAAACCAGGTTTGCATCTCCTTCAAGATAAGGGAAACGCTTGAATAAAGCAAACGTCCTTTAACACAGGGACATTATAGCACTTCCTCAGCGTAGCAGTTTGTGAAGAAATACTGCACAAACTTGGGACAAGATCCATGGAAAGTGTTCTGCTGAGATGGCTGCAAACGGATCCATGGAGGGGAATAACTGAGTACAGAAAAAGAAGAGAAACAAAAGGGTATTTTTTCCTATCCCTTGAATTTTGCCATTTATGCAGCTGTAATCAGCTGCAGATGAGGTTTGTCATGAAGAGTGGACAACAAGGTAGTGTTTGATGATACTCCTGGCATTTAGAGTAAGTGAAAATTTAGAATCTAAATTATTGAAAAAAAAAATTCCAAGACTGTGCACAGATTTGCCAGTCCCGTTAGTACTAATAACAATATTAAATATTTCAAATATCAGTTATGATATCAAGTAACATCAGTATAATTAATTCCTAATATTTACCTACTTTACTGACAAAAGTTGGAATTCTTTAAAAAAGCAGCTATCCACTAATTTATTACTCAAGCAGAATGAAAGTTACCACAAAATTTTAATTAGGCTTGTTGTCATCTGAAATTCCACACTCAGTCTTGGATAGATCTACAATGCCAGCACATATTTTTCTTTGTATTTGGTGTTTGGTTTTTGTTTGACTTCTTTTATTGTTGTTGTTGTGTTGGTTTTGTTTTAGGGTGGCTTTTTAAAGTTTTTAAGTCCTTATTTTGGCACAGGACATGAATTCACCAAAATATTTGCATATGAAGAGAGTATTCAGTCCAAATTTCGTTTTATTTGATAATTACTACATTAAGTACTTTGATAATTCAGGTGTCAGAGAGCTGTTTCAGCGAGAGCAAAAGCAGAAAGAAAAGTGGATAAGGAGGGACTGAGCACTACAGGTGCTGAAGGTGAGGGATGTTGAGACTGAGAGTGGGAGAAGAAATGTTTGAAGTTGAGCTTGTGAAGGGGAAGGGAAGACATTTTTTTATGTTATGTAATACTGTCCCCCTTTTCTCCCCCCAGTAATTAAAGTTTATGTTACTTGACATTAAAATAAATTAAGTTAAATTCCCAGAGGTCAGACTGCTCTGCTCATAAAAGCGTGACATGAAATCTTCCTTCCCTTTCATTTCTCTGATTGTCCTTTTCAGGTTCTCTTCTTTTGGTCTCCTCACTGTGTTCTAGAAATGTTTGATCATTTCATCACAACCAGTCTCTAAAAATTGCAGTAGCTTACATTGTCTTTGTAAACATTTCTGTTTTGTTTTTTGGTTTTGCTTTTTCCAATTTGCAATAAGAATGTCCTGTTAAGGTTTTAGGAAACAAGAAACCCACAGTAGTATGACTTTAAAATAGGTTTATATTCAGTGCTGGAAGATACCTAAGTCTGACTGGGGCACTAGAAGCTTTAAAATTTTCACAAGACTCCCAGTCAGCGATGCAGATCCATTACCTCTGTCTGTCCACCACAGTGAGTTGGAAGCATCTGTCTGGAGGAGGAGGCTTGCTGGTGGATATTTGTCACTTTGAATGTGATTGGTGCTCTCAGGGTGTTAACCTTAGCACTCAACAGCATTGCCATATATTCCCAGGCAATAATTTTATTTGTACAAGGCAAGAATTTTTTTCCAGATACAAAGATTGAGAGTTTCTGGAAGTGTCACTGGCATAGAATGATAAATACAGGGACTTGTACCAGCTGTCAAAGGGCGTGAAGTGATTTGTGTTGGATCTGCAGCTCTTGGGAGCTTTGGGAGTGACAGAAGGAGCAGCTGCACTGAGTGCTGCTGAAACACATCCCCGCAGAGCTCTTTGCTCCTGAGCTCCTTATGATACAGAGGGGTTTAGGATTTAAGGGTTAATTGCTTATTGTGGGCACTACTAAATGCACAAAATAAACAATTGCTAAATTTTAGGTATAATAAAGGTATTGCTAAATTTTGCAGCTGCTTGTTAGACAATGTGTATTGCTTGCTCGATACTTACTGTGCCTGCCAAGCAGAAGGGGCAGGATGTAGGGCCATTGATAAGGGGTGGAGATGGTGACTCTAGATCCTGGTTTCAGGTCCTGGAACCAGCTAGAACCAGCCCTGGAGTTTGGCTTGGACCAGGAACTCACAGAGCATGCACAAGGAAGTGGGGTAAAAAGTTCAAGCCTGAGGAAGAGCTTTACTTCATCCCAGAGACCCCGGCCCACAACCACCAGGCAGCAGTGCGCAGGTACATTAAAATGCTAATGGCTTTTCAGCTAATTATGGTACGAAGAGGGGACAGATAATGAATGTGTATAGGGCTATTGTGTCATTGAATGCATATGTAACTTGTAACCAGCTGTATTTCAAGCCGAATGCCGTTGAGGGTGTGCGGGCCTGTGGAGGAATGATCCCCCAAGCACCTTGGCCGATTAAACAATCCTACTTTACAACTGCAATTAGTGCTGGAGTCTGAATTCTGCACATCACTTACAGCCCAAACAGATAAGTCAAGACAGGAAAATATTTTTGTAAGTGTTTTATAGATGGTAATCAAAAGCCAGACATTTAAGGCCTGCAGACTTCTTATCTGTTACAGGGCTAAGGGGCTCAGCTCTGTTCAGGTTTCAAAGAACTTCAAATTGAATCCTAAAATTGTCTGTAACTAAACCGTGATTTCACACATCTGTCAGGACTAAAAGTTCAGAGAGCTTGTCAGAGACTTTAAAGTCAGTATTAAAATAAAATAGAATGTAATTCAGATTAATTTTTCCTAGGTTTGGTCATGAAATTTTGAGTATATATATATATATATACTCACACACACACACACACACATATATTTCCAAAACTTAATTTTTAACTGCCTGAGAAAACATTCTGAAGTCATGTTTCAGTCTGAGCTCCATCTGTAAACCTTTGTAAATGAAAGTCATGTGAAATCCAGCATTTACTTTCAGATTGTCTGTATAAAAGACTGTATGTCTAAAATACTTTCAAACAATAATGCTAAGATGAACTCTATTTATACACCACTGGAAATCTGCTTTTGATACAGCCAAAACCTCAAGAGAGTCAGAATCTTAATCCAGAGTAAGGTTTCAGGGAAGCAGCAGCACTAGAGATGCATAATGGGCTAATGAGAAGTGCTCTGAAACTGATTTTTCTGCCTATTGTATTAATATTAATGGACAACAACAACAACAACGCTCCCTTTGATAATAAATATCAGTTAGCTCTCCCCATTCCTCCCCAGAAATTCCCTGGAGGAATTTCTGTCTTCTGTCAGATGTTGGGCTTAACTTCCTTTAAATCAGAGATCACACTCTAGAAAATCATTCTAATAGACATGAGAGGTTTGTCTTACGTTATTTTATGTGTTCTGCTCCTGATTCCATCTCTGCCTCCACCTTCACACTTTGTTGTGGAGAAGAGCTACAGAATTTTGTTCTGGATTCTGTAACACACTTGGGTTTATTTCCGTTAAGCCAGCTGCCTATGTGATTACTGTGTTTTCTGATATGTGCTGTAAATCCACCCAAATTACTGAGTTTTTAGTTATTTCTTCACAGTTAAATTCCTGTAATGTTCAAACATACCTAAATTGGTTGGGTTTTTTTTTTTCCTATTATCAGAAAAATAAAGAAAGCTAATGGGCACTGTAAAAAAAGAAACTAATAGTTGCCATGGGAGGTCTTTCTCTCTTGTTTTCTTTAACAATGGTCAGAAATCCGGCAAAACTTCCAAATATGTTGCTTCATTTGTGAATGTTGAGCCCAGTTATTTTGAGTACAGTCCCTCACAAAGGTTTAACTATGTTTGCAGCAACGTGATGGGAATTTAAAGTCTATCTCTATATGTGCAGAGAATATAAAGATTTGAGAAGTTCTGAGAATCACAGGATCATAGAAGAGTTTGGGTTAGAAGAAAATCTCATTCCAACCCCTGCCATGGGCAGGGACACCTTCCACTCTCCCAGGTTGCTCCAAGCCCTGTCCAGCCTGGCCTTGGACACTTCCAGGGATGGGGATGGGGCAGCAACAGCTTCTCTGGGCACCCTGTGCCAGGGCCTGCACCCCCCTCGCAGCAACGGGGAGCTTACAGAAAGGAGAAATAGGGACTTTTCTCTAGGCAGACCCCTCCAAGTTCCAGAAGGCCATGTAAAGCGTCCCTTTTCTCCAGGCTGAATGACCCCAGGTCTCTCAGCCTGTGGGCTGAGATGGTGAGATCCAGAAAACACAGTTTTATAATATCAATAAAGTGTCTTTCTGTTTCCAGTGCTGATGTTCTTGCTACTCGTCTATCTCTAGTGTTCTGTGTATTATTTAGTCATTCTACATTGCCCTGGAAAAACATTTTATTTTCAGCATTGGATAAATATTTTGGAAAAAAACCCAACCAACCAGCAGGCATTTAGGTAAAAGACAGGCTCGTTACTGCATTCTACATCTCTTCTATTTTTAGAATTGTTCCTTATTAAGAAAAAAGAGCATAGTTTCTTGAGCACATTAAAAGCTTAAATATCCAGTTGATTAACAAGAATAAGGAATAAATGGATTGTTTTGGTTCTTGTTCTCGTTTAAATTAACACAACAATGTTGACATGTTACAAGCAGGTTGTGCTAATGGTAGGATGCTTTCTTCAGGAGTACTGAGGGCTGGTAACTCTTGGAGATAATTATGAACTTGAAAATCAAAGTGTGCTTGGACTAAAAGCACATAACATCCACAGTGAATACAACTCTATTGACATAAAGAGAAAGGAAAAGGAAGGGCTCTTAACTTGCCACTTTTTGCCAAAACTACTTTCAGCCTTTTTACTTTTTTAGCCTACTTCAGCATTTTTTATACTTGTAACTAGCAGTGAGGGTACTCTGAACATCTTTTTTTATTCAGGGGTGTTCGCAAGGAGCTGTCTCCCTAAACCCCGTGCCTTCTGACACGCTGGGGCTTTAGGAAGCCTGAATACACAACCCAGCAACTGCAACAAACTCTGTCAGCTACAGTCCCAAAGTCAGAGGAGACAGCTCCAACTTGCTGTTGTTCATGACTCATGTGCCCTCTCAGCACACCCATTTCAGCTCTAAAACATAGGATTTCGAGTTGTTCTCTCAAGGATGAGTTCAGAACAGTCACCTGTGGATTCCAACGACCACCACCAAAATCAGCAGCGAAGTCAGCACACGCAGGTGTCTGAGCAGTGACCGGAGTGGGAAAAATCCCTGTGATGACAAAGAAATCTCTGATTCAGTGCCAGCCACCTGTGGGGAATGCTGATCCATCCTTTTAAACTGAGATGCTCAGAATGACATGGAGAGGCACGGGGAAAAGGGAAATTCTTGGGGGCTGCACTGCTACCGCAGGGCTACCGTGTCCCACTCCCACCTCCTCCTGGAGGAGGAAGAGATAATGGGAGCTGGATCAACGCACTTGAAACGATGATTTGCTCAAGAACTATCTTTATGGAAACATGACAGGACAAGGCAGGGGTTCAGTGCCATTTAAAATCAGGCAAGGATAGAGCCCCCTCTCTAGGAGATTATGGATTGTCCCAGCAGTCTGTGTGAGGCTCAGCTGGTGTGAATTTGCTGGCTGGTGGTACAGGCTGATACTCCATTCCAGTCCTTTTCTGGTTAGGGTTTTTTCCTTCTTCTTAAAATGATGAAACATTTTTGTGAATGGCACATTAGAACGAAAACTGAACCTCGAGGTGTTAAGGTCTAAATTTAAAACTGATGCATAGGCAGTCTGCTACCAGGAGTATTCCTTTTGGCTTCAGCTTCAAATCCACATTAATTACACTGAAATGAGTAACTGCTTCTAGAGTTGCAGCAGTGGAAGATTTTGCTCCAATCTTTGCCATATTTTGACTGAAAAATCATAGCCTTGAATAGAAGTGTTAAATATTAATATTGAATTTAAATATACATGAAGGGAACTGCTTTCATATGTTCATATTATGAATCTAATTCCATTTTGGTAGAGTGACCCACAAAGAGTGAGCCTGTTTCACTGTACCATTAATCTCAAAATGCTGGTAGTGGAATTTAATTGCCTGCATTAAAATTTAAGGCTGACTTTCTATTTCTGTCTTTCAATGCAATTGGACCTTTTCCCTGAGTTGCAAACGCCAAAACCTATTTACATTGCATGAGGAATATAACCTTACACTCATGTGACATCTGCATTAATTTCAGGAGACATTCCCGAAGAAACAGCTCCCAGATCTGAAATGGAGAGATTTTAAGCTGTAGAGATAGGAGAAGGAAAGGAGAAAAGATTTATGTTCTATGTCATGAAAGTGAGTGGAAATTTAAGTTTGACATCAAAAAGGGCTCAGCAGGGAGTCTCAAGGTAGTCAAAGTCCCCAGATATGGACAGACAGAAAGGAAACCAAGTGTAGACAATTATAGACGGAACTAAAAGCAGAAGGAAGGATAGAAAAGGTGTGTGGTTCTCTTTCTGAGGTGGTGGAGAAAACCAGGCTTGATAGAAGAATACAACAGTTGCCTGAATTAACTGCTAAAGATGGAACAGGTTATCAGGTGCTGGGGAACAAAAGTCTCGTCACCTGGGGTGTGAAAACCACCTAAAGCCTATTTGTCCACCAAACTGTCCATTTTTCTATCTTTTATGATTTGGTCTGATAAAGCTCTCTCCTCTTCCAGCAAACTCCATCTCTCCTATTTCCTCAGCCCATTCAGCCCTCAGGCTCTAAAATACTGAGACATGGGGAGGAAACAGAAAGGAAGACCAAAGGAATGAAAGAAGATGCATGAAGTGTTGGTAGGCTGTGCCTGATGCAATACCAACAGCTTCAGCCTGGCTATTTCTATGGACTAGAGTTGTCATACTTGATTCATAAAAAAAAGAGAAGAGGAGGGAATGTTAGAATAGAGAAATGAAGAAGCAACAGACTCCTTCAAGGTGTGATAAAGATAATGCTGTAGAACATAAAAATATCAAGTATTTTTTGATTTCTGGCTGCCAGTGAAAGTTATATCTGCCTGTATTCTGAGACAGGTAATTTATTTTCTCAACATATTTCTATGAAATATTCAATTTCCCATGCCAGCACAGGGTCTTCAAGCTGTATTTTATTAAAAATCCTATGAGTAAAAAATGGCAGTAATGAATTTTTAAACGGCTGTATTCTCTCTGAAGATGATCAAATGGAGTTTACCAGGCAGAAAAATAATATTAAAAATGCGAGTAAGAAATCAAAATCAAAATCAATTAAGCAAAGAAGTCTAAATGGAGACTCCTAACCTCAGTAAAAATTGATCAATGGGCCAAGTTCATGTTTTTAAATGGTAATTTTCCTTATTCATTCAAGAGGTTAGTTTTTTTTTTTTGACTCTTATCTTTTCAGTAGCTCCTCAGATTGTAGACTGCCAAGCAGTGCAATATCATGTTTACAAACAGCCTGCCTTGGGTCCTGGTTTGTGTCACATTTCTTATGCATGCATGGCAAGGGAGGGAGCTTGAGGAACAACAGTAAAACGTGGTAAAAACTCACCCTTGAAACCTCATTCCCTCTTCAGCGTGGACTCAGAGTGACTCTCTGCAGACGTGGTGGCTGAAGTCCTTTTCTCTGTGCTCTGCTGCTGGAGACAAACTGGGCTCTCCCTGACACCGGAGGGGATTTCTCTCCCGTGCTCCTGTTTTTCTTGTTTTACAGAAGCTTACCACAACAACCAGGTACATGCCTGGTGCAGATCACGAGAGAAAACTGCTTTCCAGAAATATCAGCACTGCGTTTCTGGACAGGAGTGTTTTGCCAAAGCAGCAAAAAATGTTTGGTGTCTTGATTTTAGATGCTGTTGCCTTCTCCAAAAAGCTGCAAACCCTCTAAGACCACAGGGGCTGCTCAGGTCAGGGACAGGACCAGGGAGAAAAGGACTTTGTCACTGGCTCAGTTGCCTTATCAGGCAGATGGCACAGCACCAAAAGCGTCTCTTGCTATAGGACACAAGGAAAGACCAAACTCACACCTCTGGGCTCAGACGGGCAAAAGAAGAGAGCGACTTTATTTTTGTTTCCCTATATATACATTTCTCAATTTGACAAGGGATTGGAAGGATAATGTCACTTCCTGTGCACTTCACTGGACAGAAGAAGTGCTCATCAAGAGTTCTCTCATAGTACAGGAATGAAAGCAAAAAAGGCCAGTTAAGTAAACATTAGCTATTATTTACATAAAACTGTGAGAATTCTGACTCCAAAAATGTAAATTCAGAAGGCTGAGAAAACCAAAGCAACAAGCGTCTAGGATCATCCAGTGACAAATCATCCAATTAATTTCAACAAATCCTCCCCATACATAAAAATTGGAGTTTTGTGGACCCTTTTGCATTGTCAGGACAGAAAAATAAGAATGAATGTGGCCATGCAACCAAAACCAAGGTGCTGGTTTTTAGTCAAAAAGGTTCACACCTTCCTGCTTGACCACTGCATCAGCTCACACAAAATTTAAGAATGGCATTGCGATTGTTGCTTCCATGAATACAGAAAGTTACAAACGGCAGAGAAAACCATTCCTGCTGTTCTTAACTTTGTCGTGTAAGAAAGTTGCTTCAGTATCTGTAGGTAATGACACCAGCTCCCATTACTCTATTTACAGTCTGAATTATGCAATAAGAGAAAATAACCACAGTAACATCAACGTTTTTTAAAGGCCTTTGGTGAAGAGAGGACTGTGTGGTTTGAATGCAAATGTTCAGTGGCCTTCACCAGTTGAAACAGCCCATCCTGCTGTATTCTGGTGGTGACTGTGTTCTGCAGGATCTGAGGATGCACGAGCCCATGTACCTGCCGATCCACTAGCACTACACTTAAATCAAGTCCTCACTTGTGCCTTTAACACATATTTCAGTCTTTTTTGGTTTCACGCATTCACCAAAGCTTTACAATAACATCAAGGAGGACAAGTGAAAGGTCGAAATTCAATCAAAATGCAGGAATATTTTAGTGTGATGAAAAATGATGAAAACCAGCATTTTGATTTTGAAAACTAAGACTGCTAGTGTAATGTTCCCCAGCTAGAGGTCCACTGTAGAAATGCAAGGGATTTGTATGCATTGGAAGTGAAAGCTGAGTGGTACAATAAACATGGCCAGTGCTTTAGGCCTGGTTCTCCATGGAGACAGTAAAGCTTCCACTGAACATGAACTCCAGGCCAGGAAATCAATTAGCTGACAATAACTGAAGAATACGTAAATACTCTTGCTAATTATTCCACCTCTGCATTTGAACTTCTTTGCTAGAGCATAACAAAAAAATAACCAAACCACTTCTTACCCCAAGAAGACTGTTGTTAAAGCCCAGTAGATACATGTGTAGCATAACTGACTACAATAATTAGAATTTCCATAAGGCCATTATGCCCATGAAAACCACTGTAAACATGGAATATTTTATCAAAGCAAGTAATATCTGTTTAAGTCAACATCCTACATAAGCTGAGCATTGCAATAATACTTTGATTAAACTTCCACTCACTAATTTGGACACTGGGGAGAGGGGGAAAAAAATAAGGGTGAAAAAAGTTTAAAATACAGCTAAAATGATTCCTTATTGGACAAAGAAATTATGACTTTGACACTTAACTTCAAATCTCTTCCCCATTCTTCCTGCATGAAAAACTATATTTCTGAAAGTCCTGTATATGTTTTATGTTCTTCAGCCCATGAATGCAAAGAAAACTCTATGTTTGCAATGCCTAATAAGTAGTAAATGGTATTTTTGTCACAGTAAGATAGATCTCCTTTTGCTTTTTGTTCTCTATCTTACACTTGATTTGCAATTATCTTCTCAGCTGAGCACCAAACCCATTTTCCTCCTCTACTCCATTCCCTGACTAGGTGCTGAGTAATATTTTCAACAAGTTAAAGTGCTAACATCAAACCAGACTCAGAGGGAGACAGATAGTCCCAGTCCTCTAGAACTATCACTTGCTTCTGTTCTCTAATTGCAAAGTATACTTCAGTGTCTCTCTTTCCTACTGCCCTGTAAAGGTGCAGTGTTTTTATGGTCCTAGGTCCTAGGCAACCTGCTCTGGGTTCTTTGGCTTCCTGCTCCTGGAGGCTTCTGTTGGTCACATTTCACTGTAGCTGAATAGAAAACAAGTGATTCTAATACAGTATTTTACTTTTCTTTATTTTTAAATACTTTTCTCCCGGATACAGTGAAGTATTTTAGTCTCAATGTGTTGAGGCATCACAGCCTCTTCCACTGGCGCCCCATGGAGTTCAGGAGGCACCATAAGCTGTGTGGCTTCCTGGGGACACAAACAGCACCATGCTCTGTGGTCTGTAAGTACACCAAGGCAAAACAAAAGCACAGCTGTGTATAAGTGCTCTGCCTGGATTTAATATCTCCAGTTAAAAACTTGGTCTTTCTGAGGCAAGGAAACAGGAAGAAGCTAAAAGCTTGCTTTAGAAACATCTTTGCAGTAAGACTTTCTACCAGCCAAATGCTTTTTCCTCCTCTCGCCACCTAACACCCTCTCCCTTCCTCCCTCCCTCTCTTTCCTCCTCCACACCCCCCTTTCCCATTCTGTCAGTATCGTTATGATCCAGGTTTCGTTTAACCCAGCATATTGCATCAGGTTTCTCGCAGGACCAAGCACCATAAAAATTAAATCTCAGGCTCAGTTCATGCACTGCCCTGCCTTCATTTCTCTGTAAGAGGAGCCGGTGGAGCCCTGACAGGTTTCTGTCTGAATTGCAATGCTGCAGAGCACAGTGTCTCACTATCCACCCAGCAGGTTTGCTGTTAGCAGGGGCAGCACTGGCTTCTCTGCTTACCAAGCTGCAGTTCCCTGCAGTGACAGTTCTGGTTCTGAATCTATGGTTGAGCAAAACAAGGGTAAACAATTTTTTCTTTTTGTTTTTAACGCTAGACAATTCTTTAAAACATCACCTGCATTTCTTAAATTATTTTAGGTACAGGCATCTCATGGTCAACATTCAGGGCAGTTCTTGCACAAGCACTCAATGTAGAATTACACAATTGTCTACTTTAGAACAACTAAGAGTACAAACACTTTATAAACTGTTGTCAACATCAGCGCTGCTTCTCCAAAGCAGTATGACAATTAAGGTGTATTCCAAGTGCAATGTCTATTACAATTTAAATATAAAAGCATTTGCAGCATGTAGCAGCATTTGGGAAATTGATACCTACCGTGATGCATTATTTGAAATGCCCTGAACTATAGCACCAAGAACATACTTCTATGGGGTTAGGCATGAAAGCTGTCAAGGTCATGGAAATAGCTGGTTTACTCTAACTGGGTAAGTCTAGTGTGTCCCCAGAACACGCACAAGAACCAGGAGATATTTCTATGACCCTGCAGTTTGTTCTCTTTTCTGACTTTGTTCACAGGCCGAGCCAGTTCATGCAGCTCAGTCAACACATATGTATTACTTACATATTATAACACTTACTCCTAGTCTTATTTCACATACATATTTCAATTATCAAACAACACTTTCACATTGGTGGTGGACACAATATTATTACAATTATCATGTCTACCTTTGTTACTGCTTGTTAATATTGCTGTGCCATGCTAGTGCTGCTCACCCAGCTCACAGTTTCTGCCACTCCCAGGCTGCAGATGAAGTATTGATCAAGGCACTGCAGCTCCTGGTTTCCCTTTCCCTCACAGAGCATCACCCTGACACAGCCCCACCACCACTGTCAGAGCTGACCAGCCCATTTTCCCCTCTAGAACCCAAAATATCTGCCAAACTGACTCAAAATGGGGAGAAGTTTGGGGGGCGATGATTGTATAAATGCCTACACAACGTGCACCATAGATTTCTGGTGAAGGACAGAAAGATGACAATAGGTACCTCTGTTTCCATAACTAAACTTCATACATTTTAAATCTATTTCAAATGAACTTGACAAGTTGCAGTTTTTAAAATTGTGCTTGTTAAGTTTCCAGTCTTTCTCGCAACTTCTCAAATGATAAAAACCTGCTTGTGATCTCATTTTAAAACCTATTTTATCTACTTTTTACCTCTTTTTAATGTATTTATTTCATTTTTCACCCCAGAAAAGATGACTTTTTAAAAATTCCTTTTAGCAGAAACAAGGTTTTCCACTGTCAAACAAAGAGTGTCTTTGTCCCAAGGCTGTTTGCCCTTTCAGCACTTCACCACCACCTTATAGCAAATTTTTCTGCTCTTCCCATCCACTCTTTCTAACAAGAACATTTAGAAACAGAAAAGAAGCCAAGGCTTAAGTGCCTTTCATGAAATCCATGCCTAGACAATTTGATGTGGAACTTTTTCTTGCATATATCTGAGTATATGTAAGATATTCATGAAGTAAAAGTGTGCAAGATTTTAAAAAAATTTTGAGGGGGGTTATTTTTGCCACCATGATATATAACCTTTAAAAATAACCATAACAAACAAAGTTGTTCATAAATTGTTTGGTTTATTGTTATGTGTGGTTATGAGGTTGAAAAGAGATGGCTTTCACTAAAGATAAGGAGCATAAAAATAAATAGGAGAATGGGCTGTGTGTTTTGTATGTTTTGTACAAGTACACCTGTGCTGCATGATCCCGTTTTACAGGGCAGTAGTTTTCTCCCTGGAATGTAGTAAATTGGAGTTCGACCCAATATGTTTTCACACTGAAGATCTCTTAGACACAGAATGGCAGGATTGTTACTCCCTCCATAGGCAAATGTGCAAGGATCTCCCTGACAGTGGTAGAAAAAGGGCTCATGAAACCACTGGCAGTCTCAGAGTACTAGAAATAGACAAACAAAGACAAATTGAGATGTCTTAATTACTTGGAAGAGTTTTCAAAATAAAAGTTGAGGACTTATAAGACGAGAAGGATTCATTTTCTTCTGTCATGGGGACACTGAGATTAAAATGAGGCCAATTACTTCAGTTTTTACAGTCAGCCAGAGGGAAACCAGAAGAGAAAGCAAAGCTCGGTGGTACAGCGTTGTACGAAGGCTCTGTTTCTGCTCAGCATTTCAGGGCAGGCTGATCCACACACAGCTGGGCTGCTTTAAATGCCTTTAATTCTTAGCCTAACACAGCATCCCTTGCTCCCACAAACCCTTTCATCAGGTGTTATCACTCAAACCCACCATCCTCAGGGGCTTGTGAAGGGGACTGGTGCTGTTGGTGAGGCTGTAAACATTGTAATTTCCCAAGTATAAAGGTCTCAAATTACATCATGCACGGGTGGTGGTGGTCGTGGTTGTTCACAAGGGCTCAAAAAAGACAAAAAAGCAAAGGTCTAGTCCTGACTTCACTATAGTTCTTCTCATAGAAGTAAAAGTTAGACTCTCCTAAACTTTGCAGCCTAGCCCTCTCTTTCATGAACAGTTTCCAGGACAGCTGAATCTAAAAAATTATTCATTGGAAACACCAGCTTCTGTGTGCAGCACTGAATTCATTTTTAAGAACAAGGAATTGAAACTTATCCAGGTCTCAGGAACACAGACCTTATCTTCTCAATGAGTTTTTCTCCCAGAGGAAAGCCACTCTCTATTGAGGACTATTTTAACTCTGGGTAGTGAAATGAGAGAAGAACTTGTGGGAGTGTCCTGTTTCATCAAAAAATGCATAAAGGAGTTAACTACTCCAGGCTGTAAATACTGTTCCTTTCTCAAAATAAAGTCAAAACAAATTGAACTGTTAATGGAAAAGTTTATCTGATTCAATGCTTTACGGTGCAGTTTAATTGACATGGTCTTCTTTTTCTGTGCTTTGGGTTATCTATAGATTTATAGCTCTTGTTTCAAGAGCAGAACAGGGAATGAGGCAAAACATGGCTGTGTGGGAAACCTTCGTGCTGCAGTGACACACAGAGTTACCAACTGACTGGGGCAGGAGTTCAGGCAAGTGCTGCAGAGATGGAGAGGCACAGATCCTGCCTGACTGCTGCAAAACTGGCCCTGGTGTCTCAGCCACCAAGCTCCACCAGCCCAGCAGCTCTGCCAGCAGCCTGTCATCGTGTTAGGCTACAGGATACTGAGTCCAGAGTCCCCAGATGCTTCCTCTCCAGAACAGAGTTGACACTCGTGCACTCTCGGTGTTGATAAACTGCTATGAAATCCCATGCCAGTCGTCCAGACATCAACTGACTGTGGCAGCTGGAGTGGAGAAGTCACAGCTGTTCTTGGGAGATCTTAATTTCTTACCGTCTTGATCTACTTCTGCTTCCACAATTTTTTTTCGTGCAGCAATTTCAGATCCCCCTAAGCCCCAGGAATAATTTGCTGTGTGCCACTATGTCTAAAACAAAAAAGGGGCAAAAGGAAAGGAAAAGCTTAAGGATATTACAGGCATCTCTACATTTCCCCAGGCTAATCCACATCAATATTGTGGCAGGATTAACAGCATTTGTAGAGTTATGACCATAATATCCGCCAAGAACAAAACAATATATTACTCTTGCCGTCTTGGTCATCAAAACATAAAATTCAGGCCCTCAAAGAAAATGTGGGCTTGAAAGGCTGTGCATTGGGAATTTTGTGAAGAGTTGTTTTCTTACACAGTCTTTACACTCCGTGTGTTTGGAGGAAAGGTGGAAGCAAAGGCAGCTAAAGGAGGCTGCATATCCATCTTCCCTCAACAAGAGGGGAAAAATCTGTTCCCAGAGCTCTTCAGAGGACTGATGGAATGCATCACAGCCACACAAGGGGGCTGAGACTGTGCTGCTCTCTCGTGGAGACTGACTTCTGAGTTCTTTAGCCTCAAAACGCCATCTTTTCTGCTCCCAGGGCTCCTCACGCCACCAAAAATATTTTTATGTCACACTGAAATATCTGTCATGTCTCTTGACTCTGCTGCAATGACATAAATTGACTCAAAACGTATCTCAGCTGGACAGGCTGAGTCTGCTTCCTTTGGCTTCTTTCAACGCAGTGATTCCTGTGGTAGCTCAACATCTGTAATTACTTACATGTTTTACCTTAAGTGAGACTGCACTTTAAATGTTAGTGATCTTAATCTGACCCATAAACTCTATTAACGTATTTCTGCTGGTAACCCATAACCTGAAACTTTGCAATAAATTCGAAATTGGTTATCCTGTTGTTATTATTATCTGGAAGTGTTGTAAGCTTGCTGTGTATCATAATGAAAAATGTTTATTTATTTCCCAAAAGTGGTGCAGGTCTTTTTCAATGTCCTCAGTTGCAATGTATGCTATTTCCGTCCTCATGAGCTGTTGAAACCAGGTGGAGCAGTGCTCCTTGCCTCCTGGATCCGGACTATCTCCTGTCAATGGCCCACCAAGGCCTTGCCTCGTGACTCACCATCCCACTGTGAGATGCTCCGCCCAGGAGAAGGAACTGAGCGCTCCCATCTGTACATCCTCAGAGGTTTGGAACACCACAGCCAGCCTTACCTACTGGATCCCTAAAGGACAAGAGCTGTGTAACCACCCCGGACCTTCCGAGGAAGACCAGACCCTTCTGCAGGATCACTGCTTCACATCTGTCACTTCAACAGGACTGCAGCCACCATTTATTTGGACTGCTACCACCACCCTGACCAACAGGGTGTCAGGTTGTATCCTGACTCTGGCAGTTTAAACCAGTGTTTGCTGCCTGTATTTTTAATTTTCCTATTAAATTGTCGTTCTGACCTGGTGTCTCCCACTGGTTTGCTTTCAAACTGGTGCACGTAGAAAAAACCTCGTGTTGCACATCAGCTCTTAACGCAGATAAATCTCCACGGGCTGCTGGCCTAAACCAAGCATGGAGGGTTTCACACATGTGCTTGCTGCCAGTCAGGCAGTGCTGACTGACTGATGATCTTTTGGATAGCAACTATCACCCCGAATGTGGCGATCTTGCTTTGAGTGACTCATGATTAAATGAAAAATTACAGTGCCTGTTAGTGGACAAAAGAATCTTGTCTTGTGATAAATACCTTGGAGATCTTTATGTGCAATATGTATTTCTCACGGTGGTGATAATATACAATTGTTGTTTGTGTTACAAATGTTTGTTGGTTTGTTTTCTTTTTTTCCCAATCAAATTTTTCGATGACTGGTGAGGGCCGTTTTTGAATATTAACCTCCTTGGGAATGAAAATAATGATCTGGCAGGTAAGTACTTCTCCTGTCTTCCCCTGGCACTCATATACTGACAGAAGAGCCAAATTCACAGGGGTTTTTCAGACGTGTAAAAGAGCAGATGGAATGCAAAGGAGGGGAAGAACTGAGCTCATTTACTTATGTGCAGAAGCTTGTGAGTGAGGTAATGAGTTAACCTGCAATGTAGATAGCAGAGCTAAGGCAACAAAGTGTGTATGAGATGTTCATTGTTTTCCAGAAACAAGCTTTAGCTATTAACCTGTGTTCTATAGCCATTCAGTACACTCACTATTAAATACATCCAGCTGATCTTGTAGGACTGTGTCGGGCTTGAAAGAGGTATGTAACACGTGTTTTGTGCTGAGAACAGGTAGATACCCTAGATGCAAGGATAATTGCCCATGCATTTCTTTGTATCATCACACTTCCCTGAGCTGTTGTAAGTAGGACCAGTCCAAGTGTTCCCACATGTCACTGGAACTGAGAATTGCTGAGGCTTGGAGCACTCATTAGTCCCTCTGGGGTTTTGGTCTACATTTTTTTACAGCTGCCTCAGAGAAAGCTTCATTTTCCATCTGTCTTTGCATCTGGAAAGATGAGCTGTAAATCCCCCCTTTGTTTTGCACTGCCAGACCAATCCTGAGAACTGCTAAGCCCACACCACGGAGAGCTTTGAAGAAAGGAATTGAGAAAATGAATTTCACTAAGGATTCTAGGGAAAGTGTTGTGAGAGCAAGCAGTGGCTCTACCCGTCCTGTATTAGCCTGTGTTGCTAGAAACACAAACACAAGCATTTGGTATGAGCTGATTTCCCAGGAGCTGGTGGATTTCATTTATAGATACAATCTATTGCTGTAATTGGAGCAGCTGTTTCAGGTACAGTTACAACCCAGGAAAAACCTCATCCACTGTTACAGGACAATTTCCGTGCCAGCCTGAGGTGGTGCGTAATATTCCATACAACAATTGTTGTGCAGAACATAAGATAAGTAAATATACCAGAGGCAATGAACTGGCATTTAATGTTCCAATACATATTTGTTTATTTATTGATATTTTTCTTTGTAAGCTTACTTACTTTTTTATCTACATTCAAGTCTCCAGCTCCAGTCTCTGCCTATCGGTGCAAAAACAGACATAGCATTTTGGAATCGTTTAAGTGCTCAACACAGCTCTGTGTTACTTTCATTTATACCCCACACAAGGATTTATTTAGTGTGGATCCATTCCTATTGTCCCTGAAGAGAACAGCAACTTTCCCATGGCAGAAATGTGAGCAGAACTGCCTTTTTTATAAAGGACTGAGTTTCCTGGGAGTCAAAGCTGATGGATGGGACAGGTTTAAGATTAAAGCACAACAGATCAATTAAAAAGCAGCTCGAGGAACTTTGCCTATTTTTCACAGTAAGATTGGGCATCACTTACTCTCCTCTCCACAACTCTTTTATCTTTGTTCACAAAGCATAGGTAAATATTTTCCCCATCTCAGGAGGTGCAGCTCCACGTGGATCTTATGGGAAAGATCAGGTATTTCTTCTGCTCCTGACACGACTTTTTTTCCCGAATGAAGGTAGCAACAAAATAGTGGTAAACATGCATAAAACAATGTGCATTAACATTAACACCTGAACTCTGAGCTGTGATGGTTTAGGGTGGAAGTTCCAACTTTCACTGTACGTCGAATTCTGCACATTACGGCGTCAATAATAAAACAACATTTACTAGTCTGGTGATCGGGGCTTCTAAAAAAATAGATGATTTGATGCTATGATTTCACTCTCTAATTCATACAAATTCTGCACCAGCAGCAGGATCAAGTGATGTTGAATATGAAATCACATAATCTTATCACTTGAATGAAATGAAACAGATATTTAAGGTTAGCAGAAGACCCCTGTTCTTTTTCTCACCAGTGATAAAGGGATTTATCTGAGCAAACAAGGGAAAACAGCAAAGTATACGTTTTCTCATTTCCAGGTAAAAATTTGTTTCTTCCCAAAACCATGTATTAGGGCCTTAGGAAGAAAAGTACAGTGTTTTTTTCTTTTTACTGTATATAAAAGGTACATTTGTATTCCAGCAGGGAAGACTAAACTGTGATTAATTCAACAGGGCATATACTAAACAGATCACTGTCTGTGTAAGAAGACTGCGAACAAAAGGAATAAGAGTTTCCAAATAAATGCAGGTGTACAAAGGCCGTGGATGCCAGGCTGACACGTGGGACATGACAATCAGCCCACGTTCACTGCTGGTGCTCGTCCCACAGCTGCCAGTGTTCTGAGTGTGGTGGGGCTCCAGCATCTGCAGGTGTCCGTCTCCGTCTCTTGAAGTCCCTGGAGCTCCATGGAGCTGGGGACACAGCCACAACCGAGGAGCACAGCCTGAGCTTGTCCCCTGGCTGGGGCCACAGTGGCCATTGCAGTTTTTGGCCCTTTTAAATTGCGGGTGGTTTGGGGCAGATGCTGTAGCTGGATGTGCCACCTGGAGAAGGGGTAAAACAACCCCAAATTTGTTATTTGCAAAGTTACTGGGGTGGATGGAGAAGGGGGGCTGTGCTGTGTGTGGTGTTGAAGAACCTGAAACCAGCCCAACTCATCATTCCTAAAGTTAAACATCCTGAGGAAGAACAAACTACCTCTTAAAGTACCTGATAAGGGAACCAACGAGTTATCAGTAACTTACCTAAAAGCTGCTGAGCGGACACAGCTGGCCTGGACATACAGGACTGGCAGCTTCAGCATTTCCACTCCTTGGCACCAGGGACCTCCAACAGACCCATTCCAGTGTGGAGATTCCTCCCTTGGGCAAGGATGTCACTCAAGGTTACTCCTCGAGTCTGAGATTGGCCCACGGTCATTGGTGTGGGTGAGTGGCATCAAAATCTACTTAATTATTGGTTTTTACTAGCTTTAATTTTGCTTCAAAAATAGTGCATTATACTGGTACTTATAGCTACCTGTGCTGTGCAGTAAATAATTCTGATGAAGAACTTTTAGTCTAATCATTACCATAATCAATTTAAATATTCTTTTTAAATATTAATATATTTGATGTGCCATCCTTAACACTGCAGGGCAATGTCACATAAAGGCTCAATTACATCTGTATAATTCCTTAAATATAAACAGTTACCTGTCTGGGGCAAAGATTGGGTGCAGCCACATCCAGGCCCCTTTCTGAGAAGGAGTTTAGAAAGCCAAGGGGTCCTTTCTGCAACTCATGTCTCAATGGAAGCTTCTCTGATGAATTTTATCTGAAGCTCCCACTCTGCCTGCAGCAGCTGTTTGCCTACATTTCAGGTTAAACTTCAGAGAATGGTTTCTGCCAGTGCTGGGACTGGGTTGGGAGCTGGGCTCAAGCAACTGGATCCTCCTGGGGTGGGGAAGGGTTGGTTTTGTTCACAAAACTGTAGAGAACTAAAAGGAAAAGAGCGGCCAAATGCCATAGTAATAAAGTCATCACGGAATCACAGAATGGTTTGGGTTGGAAGGTACTTTAAAGGTCACCTAGTACAACTTCCCTGCTGTGATCAAGAACACCTTCCACTCTCCCAGGCTGCTCCAAGCCCCGTCCAACCTGGTCTTGGACACTTCCAGGGATGGGGCAACCACAGCATCTCTCACCACCCTCACAGGGAAGGTTTCTCCCAGTATCCCATCCAACCTTTCCCTCTGGCACTGGGAAGCCATTCCCACTTGTCCAGTCACTCCAGGCCCTAGTCCAAATTCCTTCTCCAGCTCTCCTGAAGCCCCTTTAGGCACTGGAAGGGGCTATAAGGTCTCCCTGGAGCCTTCTCTTCTCCAGGCTGAGCACTCTCATCTCTCAGTCTGTCTTCATACAGAGGACTTCAGCCCTCTGACCACCTTTGTGAAAAATATCTTCTAAACCACACAAGGATGTGCAGAATGACAAGGATCCTGGGGTTTTCTGTTGTGTGATGTCTTTTTCTAATCCAGTATAGGAAAAATCTGCACCAGCCACATGGCATTTATTCATTGTGCATAAACAGTGACATTTCACATCCCAACAATTCTGGAATTGAAACTTCTCTCACAGGTCAGTAAGTCAAATATCCTGGCTTTTCCCTTTCCTCTCTGCCACTGAGATAGTTTTCTAGCCAGTGGTATTTGCTATTGCAGTCAGCCTTACACTGACCAAGGGAAAACTGGCTGCAGTGGTGTGATGGGCAAAGCTGGAGTTTGGCTGTAACCTCAGAGAGAGATCTCACACACCACAGAAAAACTGAAAGAGGGGACCATGTTTTATGTTATTAATTTTTTATCAGTAATACTTCTAATAGATGGAAGAAGTTAGTTCAGATACTATTGCTGATTGTACAAGAAGCCTTACTGAGCAGGGAAAGAGAAAACCTCGAGAAATACAGGGAAGCTGGTGGAGAAATACTCCTGAATGCAGAAATAATCTGGGCACAATTTATATCCATGATATTCTTATTTTAATCACAGCATAAGTGACACAAAAATTAGAAAGCATAAATTGGAACAGTCCTTAAACACCCACATGCTTGCTTGACTGGATTCACCACCAGGAATCAGGAGTTCATTGTTCCTGAGTTTCAATGCACAAAGTGTACTGAATCAGGTTTAAAACTGAATGAGGATCCCACAAGCCCTAGCTGGCTCTTTATTTGGCAAATGCATAGCTTAAAATTAGGCATGTTTTCAAGTGCCTCCCTGAATCATGGCCCTGCTGCTCAGCAGTATCGAATATTCACCCAGTCTCAAGGGAAAAAAAAAGAGGGGAAAGATTTGAAAAATGTCATCCTTCTTTTAGGTTTTACTTCCTGTAATTAAAAATACCCTCGTTTAACTTATTTTGCTCTTATGGAATCCAAGACATTCTGGTCATAAAAAAATTTCCGTATAAAAGAGAGTAGGAGACACTTACTCAGCTGCAAGTCTTTACTTGGAAGTTAATTAATTTTCACAATTTGTCTTGAGAAATATACCAATCAAGAATCTGTTCTGTGGTTTCTTCAGGTAATTAGTATCAATTAAAAAGCAAAACAACTGGTCATTGCTATCATTAGCATCATTATTATATTCATAGTTGCCATTATAATTATCAACATTTACCTCTTCCTCTCTCACCATCCAGTAAAGTCCTGTGCCTTAGTATATATTTTCTGCTGTTTCCAAGGATTGTCCATATTCTGCAATTCCTTAAAACGGAATTAGCAAAGACCTGAAGTGATCATCTCTGTTTGCCTTTCCATTTCCAAAACAAATTCAGCTGTACATAAAAATATGCAGAGAGATAAATGTTTAACCTCATGAAATCAGCTTCATCAAATCAGGTATAGAATTTACACCATAAGCAGCTTTTAAAATTGAAGCAGGGAAAGGGGTGAGGTGGAGGCTGCTGCTGTTTTGTGGGATGAATCCTTGTTGGTCGTGGTGGAGGTGTTTAAGGAACGACTGGACATGACACTTAGTGCCAAGGTCTAATTGACAAGGTGGTGTTTGGCCAAAGGTTGGACTGCATGATCTTGGAAGTATTTTCCAGCCTTACTGATTCTGTGATTCTATGTCTAGCTTGTGTATCAGTTTTGAGAAACACATACTAAGGAAAAAAACAGGTATCCAATATTTGTAATATAACTGCCTTACACCTGGATTTCACCATGTTATTTGTTTTTAAAAACCAATGTCTTGCTAGAGTGAATTAAAATCTATAAAGATTCCAGCCTGCAGTCTATAAGAATTACGGCAAGACAGATGCCTTTGAAAATCAAGGCCGTAATCTTGACAGTAAAACCAGAAGTTTTGGTGTTGAGTTCCATATTTCTAAGTTTTGAAAAACCTCCTCCCTTAATTCAAAGGGCCAAGGTCCACCTCTCCCAGTGCAGGGTTCTGCTCCCCTGGGAGGCCCTGGTGATGTGCCTGCTTTGCCAATTGCTGCTGCTCCAGCAGCAAGAACCACTGGTCCCAGCCATGACACAGAGACCACTTGGAAATCATGCAGACAAGAGGCAAAACTCAGGCTCAAGTTGTTATGAACTTCAAATTTCCTGCAGATCTGTAAATTACTGTTAGAATTTAGTTATTCAGGTACTAATGTTCCAGTTTTGATCTCTTTGGGGGGCTATAGTAGTACAGTTACGGCATGTATTAAATAATATCTGTGTAAAATAATGGGTAATACCTGTGTGAGTAAGCAAAAAGTACTGTCTGTGTAAAAGGTACATGTATAATATATATGTACAAAACAGCCAGTAAGCTGGTAGGGTACTATATTAATTACAGATGTAATAGTACTATGATAATAGTATCTCATTATTTGGCAGTCTTCACTCTAATGCAGCAATCAAAGCGTTATTGTGTATTATTGCCCCTCTCTGGGGCACACTCATGAGAGACACATATCTATTTCCAGCTCATGACTGAGTTAATGAAGAAACAAAACCTTATGAAACGGTAGGAATGGAACAAGAAACAAATAAAATGTGCTCAGAAAGTGATTTGACAGGATTAAAACATCTCTCAGGAAGTCTAGGTCCTCTGTGGGCAGTTATGGCAGCCACAGGCAGCAGCCTTGATTTATCCTCTGGGATAGGGAATGTGTCTAAATATTCATAGACGAGTTAAGAGTGTCTCAAGGAAGCTGCAACACCAGGAGATTTTGAGAAATTGCTCTGTCTCAGTCTCATCTAGAAAAAAGCAGAACATATGAATTCCCAGCGATGGTGAGGGATTAGGGCTTAACGAAAAAGCTTCCTTCCACGTAGAATAAAAAGTTAGGGAAGGAAGGTCTGGGTCTTCTGTGAGACTTGGCATTTCCAAACATCCCACGTGCAGCATATGAACTAAGTTTCACTACCTGATCTCCCTGTTGTCCTTTCCTGAGGGACGAGTAAAATAAGTGTCTTACACCATGTATGCTTTCCATTTTCCTCTCTTCCCACCACTGTGACCAAAGCAATCTGCAATTCACATGCAGGGGAGATTTCATCAGATTTCTGGCAAAACTAAACCTATTATTAAAGAAAATGCAGACCTTAAGTTTTCCAGAAAGCCCCTCTCAAATGACTCCACTTTTCAAACACGAGATGCAACCTCAGGAGAAAATCCTGCAGTTTACAGGAGTCTTTTAGCAAGCTGCAGTGTAATGACTGTGAATGTCAATATATCAGATGCATTCCCAGCAGATTCTTAACTATGATGGATGTTACCAAGAAAAGCCTTCTCCTTGTAAGAAAATGGAAATACTTCTTTAAATATGGATAACTTGAAGCTATCAACAGAGTTAAATGAGATGCATGCACTTCTCTCATTTGGGGCATTAGTAGCCACATTCAGGAGCAAAAATACAGTGTTTGGAGTGGAATTGAAAATGCTAGAATTTTTTGTTGCTATACGGTAAAAGGAGAGATGTTAAAAGTGATTTTTAAATTATTCACTCAGAACAGGACAATACTAATTTTATTCTTATGATACTCCCTGATTCTTATATACTTACTTTTTTGTGAGTCCTAATAGGAGTTTTGAAAAACTATTGAAGAGGATCCAAATGACAACACAAGTGAAGTTTCTTCTCTAAATAATGTTTTTAGCCTTTAAATTACAGTGTTGTCTGGCCACGATTTTCTAAAAATACAAGTAATATTTTCACTAGATCAACTAGAGAGAAGAAAAATAATCACATTTTGGACAAAACCAACGCTTTTGCACATCTCAGAAAGTCAAAACAAAGTAAAGATTACCAGTTGCTGTGGAAGAAATGTGTCTTTCCTTTTGAAGAGATGAGAGTTAAATTTTGTTTTCCTTATCGACATGTAGAGTCAGCCTCTGTGTTATGAGTACAGCTTCCGTAGGAAGATTCAGAAAGGTAAAAAAATGCTTCAGTGATGTCTGTCTCATCTTCAAAGCCCAGTAAAAAAAAGCCAAAAAATCCAGAGGACCACTACAGCCTCTGAGTGCACTTCTCTCATGTATGGAGGCTTGAAATGTGAGGGATTAAATAAAATGTGTTTGGGGACACTGTGGTACTGTCACCCTCTCAGCTGGGTGACAAATTGCTTAAGCACCATCAGCGATCCCACTCGGTGCAGTTCCTCTTGTCAGGCTCCATTTCACAGTTTGCCACACCCTGTCATGTTCCTTACTATGGGCCTTGAACCTACAGAACATTTTCTTATCTAACTCTATCTTTTGCAGAGGTCTGGGAGTGCAGATATTCTGTATGAATGTTTTCTAGGAGGAAAAAGAGGAAAATGAAGAAAACTGCTAATCCTCAGCAGGGATACAGGTTAAATATTTCAGGCTAAGCACCACATTATGCCTCGAGGCACCTCCCATGAGAAACTTCTGTCCATTCCTTGGTATCAGAAGGCTCACCTTTCTACACTGAGACATACGTAAATTCCCAAAACAACAAAATGCGGAACGATTTTCACAACAAAAGGTGGAATGATTTTCACTCTTCTTACAAATGAACCTCATAACACGCAATTAGTTTGAAGGAAACTTCAAATTTTACAACTTAGGACCTGAAGCACCAGAACAAATGCAGATTTCTCCTACTACTGAAATATATAAATAATGTCCACCCTCTCGTCCCCCCTGGGTTAGTTCTTCATGTGATAAAAGGCAGACAGTGAAAACACACAAAGCTGCACCATAAAATCAGGAACACTTTAGAAAGGATGTAAAGTTTCTGTCTAAAAGTCTTCCAGCTAAACCATTATTAGGATTACTTGTGATACAATGGACCTCCTGCCTCTGCTGATGAACACAGGCTGCTGTTGAAGGCAAGACACCGAATCGCGCCGGTGCCCAGACTTGTGGCTCATGGCACAGATCGAGATTTATGTTCAGTTCTTGGAATGGGTCCAGCTGCATTAATTTTTAATCAGTCAGGATATCAGTTCTCTGCATAGGCATTGTCCTTTGTCAGTATTGAATCAATTTGACTCTGTTTATAAACCTTGTGGGTGCTTTCTGCAGCTAACTGAAGAGATGTAAGTGGCACACGACCTGTGTCACAATTTAAATCAATCTCATTTTCATAGAAAATATATTTATATCAGCCATTTTTATCCTGTCTTAGCCTGTGGTGGTTGCAGGCTGAGCACACCCATGTCTCCCCATCAGTGCCAGTGGCAACAGATCCATAGGGCAATATGCACTAGGAAAATCTTGACAGACAGTACTCAGCCAAAAAAATCCCAATGATTTCTCAGAAAGTTTGATAATTCTGGTTATGCTATTCATGGAATTAAATCCAAGATGAAAATGAAGTGGACGTAAATTCCCCCTCCCTGATAAAAATTTTAGCATCTCACATTTCCTTCTCTCCACTGCGAATAATAAAAAAAAAATTATATTGTAGAAAAGCAGAAAATCTTTAAACAATTCAAGCAAAATACAGTGAAAATCAGGCTGTAGAATATGTGCTTATTGCAAGCTCACAATTTAAGCAATTTCACCTTTTCTACCTTTTAAAATTCTGTTTCCACGATGAAAATATTTTAACCCAGCTAATTTTGTCTCTAATTTCCCTCTCTGTCATCTGTACTCAGTAACTCCTCAATCATTTTTTTCCAGGATTAGGTTTAAAAGCCAGATCACCTCAGCAACCTGCAGTAACACATTTGTTTTGTACAACAATGGAAGCAATATAACATTTTTTCTTCCCCTCCCAGCCACATGATAAATTGTAGCTTTACACTAAAAATTGCCTTTGAACAGAATGATCTTCTCCGACTTGAGCAACCCTTCCCGAGTGCATGCAGAGTTGTAGCTGCCGTCTCTGCTGACTGAAATAAGTCACAGGTGACTCATCAGTGCCAGCACGCCGACAGCGACGGAGCTGGGAGCTGTCCCTGCTCACCATCAGTTGATTCTGTATTGCTGCCTTTGCAAGAGACGTAACTAACCTGGCCTGGCTTTCACGTGGGAAATTGAGTTTGTTGACTGGCAGCTTTAGAAGAAAAAGTAGATTTTAAAAAGCAAGTAAAATCTTTTTTTTTTTTTTTTACCTTCTACTGAGACCTATTTAGAAGCTGGAAAAATACGATAAACTAGGACTCAGCTATTCTTGTTTTAGGATTATTGCTGAGGTGACAAGATGAAATCATGAAGGCAATAGCCACACACACAGTCCTGATTTTAATTGGGATCCAGACACTATATCACATTGATAGATGTAGATAGATTATCTAGAAAGACATTTTTTAATATCTGAGGTACTCCCATTTCATTTCAAGTGATGTAGCTGGTTTGAAGGGTAATTGTCTATTTTCTCCAAGTTTTACATTGATATTCCCCCTAGAAAATTCAAATCCTGCACAAGAATACTGAAAGCAGTGTGTGTTTATAAGTGGATCCATGTTTTCAGATGCTATGTTTGCCTTGCTCCATCAGACAGAGTGAAATGAGTTGTGCGTTTGTTCAGCGTAACATTTGTCATGTTCCTCAGGGCTCCCTGGAGTACCCAGATTCCTCTTCTTCCACGAGTGAAATGTCTTGCCTGCTGTCTAGTGACACAAATCTTAGCTATTTACTCTGGTTTCATGGAAATATGCCCGTGTAAAGTGGAGGGGTTTTTAAACCATCCTAGGATGTTTGCAGTTCCTTGGTCTAAAAAAAACCAAGGTGTATTTTAAACAAATTACTGAAACAATTCCTTCCCAAATTAAAGATTCTTAGCATCTCTTCACACCTTCTCTTCCTAGCAACCCTTGTTGAGAGCTCTGAGCCTTGACTGGCAGTCGACCCCATCCTTAGCAGAAAATCCCATTTCTTTTTTGACTCTTCTAAAACAAGCTGTTAAGATTATCTTGTGAGGAAATGTGTGCTTGATCTCCTTGTCATCTGAGGAGGGGGGAAGCATTACATCTTTATTGTTGTCTTACTTCGCTCTCCATTGCCAGCACTTTTCAAAACCATGTGTGTAACACAATTTTTCTGGCTACAGCGCAGCTTGGAGTCGCAGGGAGTAGCAAAGCCATTGGATAATTGTCCATCACACAAAACATGCAGGCAGTTTAATGAATCAAAAAGGCTGCCTGGCTACCTGGTGTGATCACTTGGTCTCCCTGTGCTGCCCTCAGGCTGGTGAGTTCTAGAAAGGTCTCAGTGTTGCATCTTTTCTATCCCTGCTGTTGGAGACCAGCGTCCCTACCACCGTCCTGAAGGAGAATGGAGGAAGCAGATGCATGGCCAGAGAGATGTTGTTTTCCTTTGCAAAGCTTGACTTTCCCTTCACATTTATTAATCTTGTGTACGAACTTCTCACCTTAACCGGGCACTTTCTTTATATATGCAGCATGATACAGTTGAAACTGGGGAAGTTCTGACAAAAAACACATCTTCTTGCTCTGTTTGAACAGCCAGTCTAGGATGAATACTCAAAACAAATCTAAGCAGTAAATCCCACAGTGGAAGAATGTGCCAACCCATTTAGTTTTTAAGTGGTGGTACAACAAAATGTATCTTGTATCACATTACAGCTGTGATGTATCACGGAATAATTCAGTCTTCACAGCTGATACTGCAGCTTTGCTGCTTCTGACCAGCCACAGCAGATGCAGACACTGCTGCAGTCACAGTCACACCCAGCATTTGACGTGTTCGGGACACACATTTACGGAGAAGGTGCGTGGCCATTCCAGAGCCAATGTAGCAGCTGAAAGAGAGGAGGCATTTCTCTCTCTCCATCTCCTGCTGTCACATCTGAGCCTTGCACGAGTTTTGGTGCCCTTCAGAGACTTTGCTGATCTGAGTCAACTCCTAAAACTCTCTCTAAATTAACCAAGCAGGTGGAAAAACTGGGGAACAAGCAGCTGATTGACCTCAGGAAAAAATGAAAGGAGAGGCAAGAAGCAAGAGTAGAAGGAGAAGGAACCATGAGATTGCAGCAGGGATGGAGAGAAGAGGGGAAAAAAATAAAGGGTCCTTTCAGAAGTTCTGACCCAAGGTGGACTGGCACCTGCTGAGATTTGTCCACGTCTCTCAGCAGTAGTTGTGGTAATAAAACGTGAAGCTCAAGCTCAAGCACAAAGTTCAAACCCAGAGGAGACTGATGGGCTCAGCACACATTGTCAAGGTCAGGCTTAGCAAAGAATGTGCATGAGGCAGGTGGGTAGAGCTGAGGAAGAGGGGGGGCAAGTTCATTGCTGTGAGCAGAAAACTGTGGAGAATTGTGTGTTTGTCAGCATTTTCCAAAAAAACATTTTCTTTGTGGTGTTTGGGCTTCAGTTGTTAGACCCACTTCGGGTACCAAACATCTGCAGCTGAACCCAGCTACAAAGTCTTGAAAATAAGCAAAATGAGGTAAAACCCTCTCAAAACCCCCTCAGAACTTCTAATGCAGAGAATATAATTTTAATGGATCCTTCATTTCTGACAGCTTCTGTTATTCCTGTAGGGATGTGAAGGAAGGGTTTGTGGGCAGAACAGCAAATATTGAAAAATCAGTGGGGTTCAGTTGCTCCATGATTCCTTGTGCAAGAAAGTGGCCACTTCAAATTAAGCAATTGAGCTAAAAACCAATGAAATGATCTATTCCACTCAGCAAGTGTTTCTGATACAAGATTCTTTGCCGTGGGATGCCCTGGTTCAGATGCTGACTTGATTCAGAAGAAAAATAACTAGAAAAACAGATGGAAACAATTGGCCCAGGAATGGCTGGAAACAACGTATTTCTTGCTCAGGACACGGGTGAAACTGAAATTCCTGGGAGATGGCAGGGTGGGGAGTGGGGAGCAGCTTGGTCTGTGTTCTCTTTATTCATTTCTTCCTCGCTGGGCACCTCCAGCTGGCCGTGCCAGAGATGCTGGACCAGACTGGGGTGGTTATCACAACATAGAAAAGAAATGTCATTTCTGTTCCTGAGATGAGGGGAAGAAAGGCTCACTCTTCAAGAGAAGACAGGAGTGTTTCATCTGAGGAATGATCTGGCTGTTTTTCTGCAATCAGTGATGGCAGGGCAAGTAGAGATTCATCCAATTTTTAGGTTAGAATAAGGCGGAGAAATCCACCTGTTTATTTTGCACTCTGAAAAGCTGTGGTTCCCGTGGCAATATTTGGAGATGAGAAAGTTGATTAAGCATCTTCAGCACAGGGACTTCTGCCTAGGTTTCTGTGAAGTGTGATATGGAGATGTGCAGCTCCTTTGGAACTGCAAGAAGTGAGTTTACCAACAGGCATCGGGTGATTGGCATCTAGAACGCAGCAGCTTTTTAGCTGTGACTGTGTGACTGCTTGGCTCTAGGAATTGAGCGGCCTGAGTTAAATTTCTTCACTATTTATCAAGTAAGTATAATTTTCCCGTACACAAATCCTTCTCATCCTGCTGGTAAGAATGGTTACTGACTTCACTGCAGCAGAAGCTGCTGTGGAGGAGCATTCGTCATCTATGGTAAAAAAGCAGACATAGGAAATTCTGCCCTAAACAGTCAAAAATGAAGGCATCAAAATTTTCACTTCTTTCTGTTCTTCTATCCTAATCTTATGCAAGTGAAGGAGTATTTTTTTATTTGTCTGGAGTTTAACAGTTTTAGATCTTCAGACACATTCACCTCAATCTAAACATACTTGAGTCCTTCCTTTTGCTGAAAAAAGTCAGGTATAATGGTTTTTCTGATGCACAATCAGCATTTTAAAACCTCATTTCTTTTGTCTTCTTTTATTGCACCCTATCAGGATCCCTGTGAATGGTCTGCTTTCTCTTAGAAACTGCATCTTTCAGTTGAAGTAGCACGGTATTATCAAAAAAACATGGTCTTGAAATTCATGGTCTCCCAAGGCACTTCTGCTCTTCCTCTCACCTACAGCTTCTCTATCCAACTGGACCTACCCCTGGTGGATGCCAGAAGGAGAGCACAAAACCCATCAAATTTGCTTTGTAATTCTAAATTGAAAGGGTGCCCTGGAAGGAATACAGAGATACGGTCTGAACAGGCAGGGTTGCGAGTAGGAAAGCCAAAGCTGAAATGGAATTTAACCTGGCCTGGGATGTCAAAGACATCAAGAAAAGCCTCTGTAAGTACACTGGTGACAAGGACAGGATAATGTGGGCCTGCTGCTGAGCAAGGCAGGGGCCCCAGTTGCACAGGATGTGAAAAAGGCTGAGGTGCTAAGTACCTTCTTGGACTTCTTGGACTTCTTGGACTTCTCACTGGATGAACAAATTCTCCAAAGAAGAAAACAGTCTGAGGCATCTACTGGGTCTCTGTGGTTTTTTCTCTTTTTATCTTTTCCCTTTTATTTTTTTTCCCTTTTATGTTTTTTCTCCCTCAAGGCAGATTCATTTTACTCTACAGCACTAGCAGCTAGGAAATCTCTTTGCAAACAATATTGTGGCTTTGTGAAAAGTCCATGTTTGCTGGCCACTAATGAACCTTGCTAAGATACCTCAAAGTTTCTCATGTTTAATCCTTCTTACTCAAATTTGACATTCAAATGGGCAGAGATTGCCGAGGAAAACAGAAGTGAAGAGCTGAATACATGAACCCCCAAAGGGGAGACAAACTGGTTGTGTTTCTCTGGTTCCCTTTTCTTTTCAGTTTTCCTCCGTCCGTCTGCAACATCCAAAGGTTAATCAAATAATTCTTGCTTTGCACAAGAAAACATGAAGATGTTCACATTCTCTTATGGAATTTCTTATATGAAATCTCTCATATGTTGAGAAGTCTTGTAACTAAGCAAATTTTTATCCAGTTGTTCAGAAAATGTGTCAGCACCAACTTTTTAAAGGGAAATGCAGACAGAAATTATTTTGGCATGTTTCTAACTGCTTTCCTGACAGCTCGTGTGGGAGTTTTGCCTGTTCCTGATTTCAGGACAGTATGAGAAGCCTCCATGGGGCCATTTTTCTGCAGCAGTGGTGTTTTACTTTTTTTTTCTTTTTCCATTGCAGGGAAACATTTGGAGCAAGAGATGTGTTAAATCCAGTGCAGAAACAGACCTTCCTGCTGCTCAGGGTAACGTCTTGCCCATTCAGAAGGAGGAAAGTCCAGGCTCAAATCGTGGCTACACACAAGGCTTAACAGGGTGCTCCTCCCCAGAAAGTTCCTACTAGAAACATAAGATGCAGGAAAACAGACTGCCAAAGGCAAAACCATTTCTCCTATTTGAATTTCTCCAGCTCCTACACCACATTCTATCTTTCAGTGTGATAACACAAGCCTTGTAAACCAGAGAGAAAGAAAAAAATCTTGGAAAAGATTTATCTTGAAAAAGCAGATACCCGTCTAGCCACATCTCTGTCCTCTAAGCCCTTCTAGTCACATCCTCCACAAAAATGCTGAATGAGTCCTAGAAAACAGTCTTTGTTGATATTTGTGTTTTGTTTTCCCCTGCTGCAGCTGTATCCCTGTATCTTGTACTCAAGAGCTGAAACTTGAATTTCTGGAATAAACGAGTAGTTTTCTTTTGTAAGCTTGTTTATCAACGTGGATGATTCTTTTTCCCATCTGACTTAACAGACCAGTGTACTGCAGGCAGACAGCCTCTGAGGGTAATTATTGAAATCTCAGCTTTCTGGGATCTTGGGGCCGTGCAACTTATCCTATCTCCCAACTACAGGCGATCACACTACAGTCCTGCTTTCACTGTGATCATCAGTATTAATGCAAACTTAAAGTGTCTCAAGCCAAAGCATAAGTCCAGTTATCCTGAATTGTCCTGGGATGGCAAAGTTACACAGTCAGAGCACTGAGAGTTTCCCTTCAATGGCTATTAAACCACAATATCACCTTTTTTATCTACCATCAGACTTTGTTCTGGGATTTTCTGCCAAAGGGATGCTGAGAAGAGCCTTCTCCTCTGGTCTCATCTCACAAATACCTCTACCTTCTGGTTTTATCATTTAAACTTGTTGTTTTGCTTCTTCCTCTTGAAATAAAATGCCCTTTTACGCCTTTTCATGCCTTTTCTGTGGTGTTTTCCCACAGGGCACACAATCAGTTCTAAGTCTTTGATTAGTTTGTTTTTGAAAGAGCAACGTGATGTCAAGTTTGTTGTAGCAGTTTTCTCTGGGGGACACAAAATTCATTTTCATTCCCTTCAAAAGCTTAGTTGGCCATTGCTCAAAAAATTCCCACTAGAGTTTTGTTGCACATCACTGAATTCTCCTGCAAAGATTTCAGGACGAAAAAGAAAGAGAACAAATAAAAAAATGGTTTACAAGATATTAAATTGCACCCCATTTGATGTGTGCATCCCTTCCTTTTAGATGTGTATCCAGCTGTAAGCACAGACCCTACTGCTGCCAGGATCACCTTTCAGCAGGAAAATGGAGTATCTAAAGTATCACATTCCCAGTGGGAGGGAAAGATGCACTTTGAGGGATTGTTTGTTTGTTTGCTTGCTTTTAAACCTGCTTGCTAAAAGATGAGTGGACACTAAGCAGGACAAGAACCCACTGTCCGTCAAACAAGCTTGCTCCAGCAGTGCTTAGTGTTGCATTCTTTCTCAGTAGCTTCCAAACTGCAGCTGGATTATTTTTCCTAGAGAGAGAGATGCTGGAGCTGGGGTGGATGAATGCGTCCTGCATGGCTCTTTGAGATGGGATGAACTTTTGCCACAGAAGCCCCTGGAGTGCCGTGCTTTGTGTTTGTGGTAGAACGCTCACACAGCACCAAGGCTGCCTCTCTAAGGACTCTTCCTCAATTGCCAGTAGGATGGGGATGGCCAAGAGGCTGGGAGGGAATAGAGCAAGGCAGCTGACCAAAGGCATACTTCATGCCCTAGAGAATATTTTTTTCCTATTTTTGTTTCTATGTGCAGAATTTACTCTATTTTTTAAATTAAACTGTCTTTATCTTGTCCTACAAGATTTTCATCTTATTTTCTCCCCCATCCTGCTGAAGAGAGGCAGTGAGAGAGAAGCTTGCTGGGCCACTGGCAACCAGCTACGGTCAGCCAGCACATTAGTGCAAAAAAATGATTACATTTTATTTTTGTCCATGTGTTTGATAGAGCAGCCTGAGCAGACAGTATGGCCATTGTAGGGGTGTAAATACACTGTGCATTGGCCAGCTTTGTGCCATGCCTAAGAGCAAGTTTAGGCTTTGGCAACTACTCCCTTAGGAGTCAGGCTTGACTGCCCCAGTTTCAGCTTGGCAGGGTTCAGAGGTGGCTCGTGCTGACCTTGATTCAACCTTGGTGGTGCTGTAGGACCAGAGCTGGCGCTTCCCTCTGCCCTCCACAGGCTGCAGCGGCCTCTGAGGCATCCTGCTTTATTGTGTGCTTGAGCCTCAGCCTGGATTGTGAGGGAGGGAGCCTTGGGCTCTGTCCCACCCTTTCCAAGAATCAGAGGTACCTGCAAGCAGAGGGCCACATTCCATTCCCTTCCATGGCCTTGTCTTCCTGCCTCTCCTTAACCATTCCTAACAAGCTGGGCTGGATGGCAAACCAGGGTTAGGGTGACCTTTGGTCTAGGCTTAATCCTAAACCACCTTACATTCCTCCCCAAATCAGGGTCTTCTACATTCATACACTGCAATTTAATCCCCTGCTTCACACCTTTTCCCTACAAGCAGATTAACCCCAGGATTCACCTGTTCTTCATTCCCTGTGTGGGAGTGGGCTGTTCGATGGTTCTGTTGTTGTCCTTGTAATTGTTTCTTACGAAGGTCTCTGCTTCAGGAGTTAAGTGGTAACATAATTCTTCAAGTGAAAACTCCTCAGGAGTATTTGCTATAAATAAAGTTGTTGAACTTTATAAAAGCATCCAACACATGTATTCAGACAAAAACCACTCCACCTGAAGGCCATTTGTTGTGTCCAATTACAGCTTAGGTTGTTGATATTTTCCACTAATTTGCTACTCTACAATTTTTACACCTTATGCGAGCCAAGGAAACACACCTAATTATGCAAAATAATTAACTGTTCCACTAATTAAGGATTGCAGTCTCACCAATGAAATGTTAGCCCAGCTCCAACACTATTAACACACAGCTAAAATGATGCAGTTATTAAAGCTTACTCATCAGAACGATGAGATCAAAATTGATACACACAAACTTTCTGTGGCATCGTGCTCATCCTTCTGCTCTAAAGATCTGAAATCTGACAGCTTGGGAATGCCTCGCCAGCTTAGGATGACCCGTAAGCATCCCAAGCTTTGGTAGGAGTATGATATCAAGGAGGAGCTTGATATAGATGAATTCATGTGGAATCATCTTTGCATGGGCACTGACAAAAGTCTGTTATTCAATCTTGAGTTTCACCTGATATCCAAATTTGCTGTGTATCATTTGAGAGATACATGGTGGTGGTGGTGGTGGGGTGTGGTTGTGTTCTATGTTATGCATAAAGCCAGCTCATTTAAAGACAATTTTATCCCAGTTTCAAGGAGGTGATGGCTGGTGAGCTGTCTGTAGCCACAGGCCTTTGATCTCCCCCTACACCCACAGCTGCAATTCCAGAGTTACACACAGTTCGTTCTTGTCCTAGGTTATAGTGTAAGATAGGCCCCCCAAAAAAATATTCTTTTACCATTTTCATGAGCTGCTGAGGCCAGGTAGGGTGGTGGTCCCTGATTCCTCCCTCTGGACTATTTTCTGTTAATGGGCCCATCAATGCCTTCCTGCATGACTCACAGATAACTGGCTCCTGATTATCTCCTGTTCATGGCCCATCAAGGCCTTGCCCTGTGACTCACCATCCCATTGTGAGATGCTCCGCCCAGGGGGAAGGACCCAAGCATTCCCACCAGGATAAAGTCTGGGGTTTTGGAGCAGCAAGGCAGAGTTTTTTTCCACTGGACTCCCAGAGGACAAAAGCTACACAACCACCACTGCACTTGCTGAGGAGGACCAGACCTTTTCTACAAGATCACCGTCTTCAAGAGGACTACTTCAAGGAGAACTGCAGCTGTCATCGAACCCGACTGCTGCCACCACCCTGCCTGGCAGGGTGCCAGGTCGTACCCTGACTCTGTCAGCTTAAACCAGTGTTTTCCATATTATTGCTTTGTTTTTTTTATATATATATATATATTTATTTTTTTTTTAGTAAAAGAACTGTTATTCCTATACCCCATATCTTTGCCTGAAAGCCCCCTTAATTTCAAAATTACAATAATTTGGAGGGAGGGGAGTTGCATTTTTGCCATTCCAAGGGAGGCTGCTGCCTTCCTTAAGCAGGCACCTGTCTTTCAAACCTAGACAGTTCTACACCAGCAACCTGTTGTTATTATTAACCCTGCAGAGATATGGAACAGCAGGACTTACACTACACAACCATGCTAAGCTAAGAGACAGCTCTCCATTTCATAGGGAAAAAAAAAATATTGACTAAGTCTTGATTTGAATTTCTTTTGATCTGTCTTGGCTTATACATAAAAGCAGAAATACAGGTAGAAACTGTAAAGTCACTTGTGTATTTGGGACTTCATTACACCAAGTGAGTCAGGTTGATGAGTATTCAGTTAATGGAAATACTTCTCTAACTGCTGGTGGGAACTATGTGTCTTTGTTATTGGGAAAATTTCTTCCCAAATGTAATGACGTGAAATTAACCACTAAACATATTAAACATATTTTCCCTGTATGCACCAAGCTTTGGATAAATTGATGGTTACATGTCTAAGCCACGAAGAAAATAGCCAATATTCATTGTTATTAAATCTATATATTTATATTAACTATACAGCTGGGGAAAAAACCCAAACATTTCTAACATTATGACTCAAAAACTGACCCAAAGAAGTGAACTGGATCTCCACATTTTGGAAAAATTAGTATATGAGAAAAATGACACTGTTTTCCTGTAATATTGAATTCAGTGTGAACACTATGCCAAAATGAAAGCCCTGGGGACTCATTAGCTGCTTTCCATAGGTACAAAACAATCTCTAAAAGGACCCCAACAACCTGCATGCCTCAAAATCCAAGCCTACAGGGACTGGCTGTAGGAATGAGTGAATTTTCAGTCTCTGGCACCACTGAAGCCAGCAGCACTCCTTTCACTGATGCAAATAAGCAGAGGTCTGGCCCTCTGTCACTGTCCTCCCTGCTGAGTGTGCCACGCAGATATCAGTGGTGCCAGATGCAGTGGTGGAATAACTGCCCTCTCAGTGTGGCGTAATTCATAATTTCTACCCTGGTTTGCAATCGTTTCTGTAGCATTTTGCGCCCTCTTAAACCTTGCAAATAATTCCTGACAAACCCTGAAGTACTTTAATGTTGAATCTCCAGTCACAGCAAACACAAGAATATTCTGCCATGGTGAGTTGCCTTTTATTTCTTCTTGCCAAGCATCATGGATTTATTACATCCCTGTGGAAAAAAGATGAACCAGGCTGAGAATCGTGAACAGCAGACCTGCTCAGACCTCAGGCTTTGCTGAAGACATCAGTGGTGTCATTTGGATCTGTTCAGATGGCTCTAGCCACAAATCAAGCTTGTATACACTTATTTATTTCAAGACCAGATCCAAATGCTAGTGAAATGAGCAGCATCCTGTTAACAGCAGCATCCTGTGTCTGCTCAGCCTTGTATTTACAAATATTTAGTTGCTCCAAGAGTTTTTTAGAAGTGGCTCTGTGAATAACTGAAAATTTATGTGTTTACTAATGCAACACAGCTTTCCCAGGTTTTTCTACAAGCACATGTTCCTGTTCTGGTAGCTGCCTATAAAATTTAATAAGATGTTGAAACAAAAGTAATAAAAAAGATCGGATTTCTGACACTCCCTGTTTTGTTGAAGACCTCTTACTCCAATATACTGATGAAGTGAAATGTCCTTTGACCAAAACTAAATCATGGAGGACTTGATTCAATGGATATTCAACTACAAATGCATGTGAGACTACAGTTACCTGTTTCAACCCTGCACAGAATCAAGATTTGCACATTGTAATAAGTGTCACACAACTTTTCCTGCAGTGTGGACAAAAAGCTACCTCAAGAGGTGTATCTTTCTTTAAACATTCAGTACGAGTGCCAGACATCTAAGTTAGACTTGCCTTGTCAGTAAATTTTTCCTCAGTTGCTCAGGTGAAAAGAGCACAGACACAGTCACAGACAGGGCTGCCTCCTTTAGGGTGTGGGGAGAAAGAGGAGTTCTTGATTGTGGATATGAGTCTCACAATGCTGTGCTGAGCAGTCTCGTGGCATGGGCTCGTGTGTCCCAGCTGAACATTTAATTCTGCAGGATCACCCAAGTACACCAGCAGATCACCAGAATTCTGTTCAACAGAATGCACAATAAACTGTGTTTGTGGCTTGACTGGCAGTTCTTGCACAATTAATAATAATTAATCTGCAGTTTAATGCATTGTTTGAGTGAGTGACAAGCACAAATAGCATAATGACATCTCACGGGACTGTGCTCTCCAGCTGCAGGACATTGCCCAGCTGTGCACACCTCCGTGTGCATTCCTTGGCAGGAAGAGCTCCATTAACTCACCTCACACCTACGCAGGAGAGGTCTGGCAGGGTGGAACCCTGAATTTAATTGCTGTAGATTGATTTGTGATGTTTGCCAATGACTGTCATTACCTTTTCTGTGCCATTGAACGTGGCCTTCCCAAGAAAATTTTACAAAGGGAGAAGAATTGGATGCAAACGATGAAATTTCAGAATACTTGAGCTGTTCATTAAGGATGTTCTTGCTTTATCATTTTGTAAATTGATTTGTACTTGAGCTTCCAGTCAAGGCTGGTCACTCACTTATCCTACTTCAGATGCACAAATGAGTATCTGGCTTCTGTCCTGTAGCCTCATTCTTCACATTTTATGCATATCTTTCTACTAGACACACATGGGGAAGAACAGAGATTGAGCCCCACAGTTACTGCAGGCACATCCATTCTACTCACCCAAGTGACTGAAAGAGCTTTGCAAGCAATAAAAATATTCTCCTGATGATGGGAAGTGGAAACAAAACCAGATTTGCAGTAGAATCCAAGATCATGGGTACCAAGCCAATAACCATAAAAACCAGGCCTTGCTGCCTGATTTAATGTGGGGCAGACAGAAGCCAGCCCTTCTTGGATCATATTAAGGTGTCCCTCTGAGCTCCAAGCTCAACCTGCAGTGCTTCAGACCCTGCCAGCACAATTCAGACAGCGAACCTGCACCCAAGGAAGCCATGCTAGCACAAACAAACTGATAGTCATGGACACATTCCCTGTAGCTAAGCGTTCACCATTTGTTCCAGCCTGTAAATGCAAGGAAAATGAACATAATTCACAACACAATCATGCCATAAAAAGTAGAATATAAGTGATTTAACTGTATGTCCTTTACTTGATACAGTCACTGTGCTTTCCTCCATAAATGTTACTAACACAAATCATGAAAGCACTCTTCTTCCAAAGAATTATGTACGAAACCTAAATCTTTCTTTTCCTTTTTCTTTAATCATTTAAGTCTTAATGGAAACTTTAAGGATGTGCTCATAAAAGAACTTTTCTTCCTGCTGCCTGAGTTTCCTGTGCAGCAGTACAAGACCTACTATGCTCCTATTTTCTGAGCCACTGAGAAAAATCAGTACTCAACAACCCAAGAGAAAGTACATCAACCTGGATGTCACAGCCCTGTGAGGGAAGCAGTAAAAGGACATGATCCTCTCTTAAAAACTTCTGCTGCTCTAATGTCTGTAAAAGCATTTTACAAGCATGTGACATTGAAACACAAACAAGCCCTCAGAATTCAAAATTTGTACCTACTTTTTCACTCTCACTTTATTCTGCTGCTCATTTTGGAAGGTTCAGGGGTTTTGTAACCAGTGTTAAGGACAGCACCAGCATTTAAAGCCAAACCACCAGACCCGTGCTAATGGATTTATGGCTGCAGACAACTGACGAGGTTGCAGACAGGTCCATTAATGACCATCAGAAATTGCAGCACAGGCTGGTGCAGGAAGCCGGGAAAAGTTTCAGTTGGCACTGTGAGGAATGGCTGGATTTCACAACCTGTGAAGGAGAGTTGCCTGAGTGACGGCCAACATGAATGGGAAACCTGGAGGGGAGCACTGGGGATGTTTTGGGGAAGGGAGCCTTGGAAGGTGTCACGATCCGCTGGGAAAGCGGGGGTCGTGATGGTTCATTAACCGATCTCAGAGTGCAAAAACACACGGTGGGGATCTCAGGTTTAATCAACAACAATGCACTTTTACTGAGTGCCAACAACTCAGCAATGCTATAGAGGGCAGTTGAAAGGAGACAAAGGATGGAGAGAAAAAGAGAGGGATGGGATATTAGCTACCAGCAGAAGAGACGAGGTCCTTGACACCTCTGTTCGCGCATAGATCCGTCGTCTTCTGTGGGGAATGTTCAGAGTTCGGTTGATTCGGGAGGTGTTTTTATAGCCTTTGGCTACCCAGGCGACAGGCAGCTGGCCAGGCAGGTGGGAGTCCTGGTTTGCCGAAGGAGAGCAGGCAGTGACAAGTCTTGTTCTGCCTGAACAAGCTCGGGCAGGCTGCCAGCACAGGCAGTTCCACCGTGCCCAGTCCATTGTCCCTGCACAGGGTTCCCATAGGAACGCCGTGGTCCAGCGAACACCTGCAGCAGGCTTCCCATCTCAGCCAGGTTAGGGTCCTTGCCTTTAGGGGTCTTCTGTCCTTGGCAACGTGGAGACAGGCGTGAGAAAGGTGAAGGATCTCCAGACTGTCTCTCACACAAGGGAAGAGCACCAGCAACTTCAGACTTGACATTGACTAAGGAATGCTGTGCGAAATCCCAGACCTGGCACCATGTTGTCCTGTTTTTTGCTAAGCCTTCTGTCATAACCTTGGAGTCAGAGAATTTTCACACAGTTTCATGTAAACAATAGTCAATGTTTACTTAACCGTATTTTCTGTTTTTCATTCCTTTTGTGATAAAAGAAAGTTTGATGAGCATCCTTTTTCTCCGGTGGGATTGGAGAGGAAGTGACATGTCCTCCAATCCCTTGTGAAATTGAAAACCCTATAAAGTATCAAAAATGTAAATAAAGTTTCTCTTTTTCCCTCTTTCTGTTAACCTAGCAAGTGTGAGAGCCTCCTTTATTGTGGCTTTACCGGCACATCACCAGATGTATCTAAAGTGGAAGGTGGTCAGGACTGGGTTGTTTATTTTGACAGGACTTGTGCTGGAGAAAGTGAAGTGCAAGGGAAACCGAGGGGGCTGAAGTCACAGCCACAGCCTTGATGTCCTTTGTGACATCACCAGGGGATGGATTGTGACCTTGTGTCTTATATAATATACTGTGTCTGTATCTGACGTACTTCAGCTGCCACACAGGATTGTGTCATTGCTGGGTGGCAGAGGATGACGTTACCAAGTGATGGATTGTGACATCCAGGGGGGTGATTGTAGCATCACATCCCTCACTGCTGTATTCGTTGCCAGCAGAGCCTGGCTCAGACCGGCTTGATCCTGGACTGCTGATGAGGATGTCTGGAATAGAGAGCCTGTGGTCCTCAGCTCTTCCCTAGGCTTCCGTGGCACACAGGCATGGATGGGAACACGGACACGGAAGGGCTATCAGAGTCCAGCAGCCAGGCAGGGACAGCTGCCAGTGGCATGGCTGAAAACAGCCCCCATTGCCCAGCGGCTGTGGGTGGCCTCCTGCCCGAGGTGTGGGCAAGACTTTTTCGTCAACAGCAGCATCTCTTGGACCCGCTGCAGCCCTGGCTGCACCAGAGGCTGGTGGGTATCTACTGGCACCAGTGGTGGATGGTGGAGAGTGCAGAGAGCCTCATCCTGCACAGCCTCTGCGTGCACGGCCCAGCTGCAGAGGCCTTGGTCCAGAGGCTGCAGCATCTGCTCCAGGAGCATACAGGACCCCTGGTCCACAGCATCATCGGTGTCATTGAGTGCTGGTGCAGTGAGAGGGCCAGGGGCCTGCTGCACTCCCGTGCTGCCAGGGGTAAGGAGGACAACCCTGGAGCTACCTCTAGCTCCAGCAGCTCCAGCAGCTCTAGCTGGAGACAGGGCCCAGCTGGACCCCACAATGGTCCCAGCAACCTCCCTTCTGTTCTCACCCCACAGGACAGGTCTGTGCCCAGGAGGAGCCGGGCCAGGAAGCGGCCGCAGGTCCCTCTGCCCAGGGCTCCAGTCACAGCCCCTCCACTCCCAGCCAGGACAGGGATTGTTTGTCTGGGCAGCCACGGCGCTGCCCAAAGAGGAAGGCTGACAGGCCCCTGGATGCCCCCCAGCCCAGGGAGAAGCCCCACCGGCAACACAAGGAGGGCTGGAGCAAATCTTCACAAAAGGAAAAATAAATGTCTCTTTCCCTGACGCAGTCTCCGGGCATGTCTTTTTCCCCCTTGTCCTGGTGCCTTTCTCTGATCTCACGCCAAACCTTCAGCCAAGAGCCCTAGGGCTGCAGGAAATGGAAGAGTCTCTGGAAAAGCTTCCAGAGGAGTCATGAGTGAAGGTTGACTCAAACTTCACCACAGACAAGAGGAAAACTCTGATAGTACCTGACACAGTTTCTGCCTAAGCCATGAGTGGAAAAGGTACGGTTTGCTGATGTACAGCCAGAGGTACAACCTGAAGGTACAACCAATTAAAGCTTTTTCAGTCACTGGGGGGAAAGAAATATTTGAATTGATGGAGAAAGGAATAGATATAAAAGGAGGGCAGGAGGAAAGGGAAAGGTGCACCAAACCAGGCAGAGGGAGAGGAGGTAATACAGAAGCACGGCTCATATCGACACTGATCATACACGTGGATCTTGCAGGTGTCCTTACAGGTGTCATTCCATTTGTTGGAGAGAAGGAAACCTTAGTAAGGGCAGTTGAAGAGGGAAAGAAAAAGTAATAACATTTAATACATCCGCTTTTTGTTTCTGATGTTCCTCCAAACAGGAAGCTCAGTGGTTTCCTTGAGAAATGCTCCTGAGCTGTCAGCAGCCACAACTCAGCCCACAAGGGTGGACTGGCAAAAGCTGGATGGCAAAAGTTGCTCGCAGGAGGAGGGTGTGGAGCTCAGCTGGCCACCAGCTTTATCCAGGTGAGACGAGGGACAAGAGCCAGGGAACAGCTCAGGAGGTATCCCTTGCTCTCCACGCAGGAAAAGCAAAGGGCAGGACCAGAATGGAAAGAGCCACACACGGCAAAGCCCAGCTCTGCAGTGATACTGGCCTGCCTGGGGGTCTCTGCTGCTGGCCCTTGTAGGAAACATCTTTGAGGCCAAGAGCACACAAGACCCCAACCTCTAGCACCAGAATTCACACTTTACAAACCCAAAGACCTGCTGGAACAGACTGAGTATTTTTCACCAGTGTTCTTCACGCTAGAAAACAGAGTTTCCTCAGAAATATGCTTCATCTGGAAGAAAAAGGGATTTTGTTGCAACATGGAAATGTTCAGAAAAATCCCAATATATCTTTCATTTTAAGTGTGTAAGACTTAGTCTGGGGCTTCCAGGGATGCTTTAGTGTTAAACAGTGTGAGATATTGGCAAAAATGCTTCCAAAAGTCCTTGGGATGGGTCTGACAGATGTACACACTCTTGTCTCTCCCAAGTTAAGTATTTCAGTGCTTTTCAAACAAATTCAATTAAAATTTACATTTTGAGACAAACACAGTGCCAGTGCTACCCAGGTATTGAAATCCTTCAGAAACCTAGCAGGAAATACACTGGGCCCAAGGGGTCAATCAGCAGAACTCAAACATGCTGTGGTTTTGCTCCCACACTTGCTGCTCCCAAGGAAGGCTTCACACATGCACCATCAGGTAAATCAGTCAAGATGATGAGCAAAACACTAAAAGAAGAGAAAAACTTTAATTTATTTGGTGGCTAATTATTTAACTACTTTGTCCTGCAGTAAAAAGACGGATGAATTTAGGTTAAAGCAGTGGCTAGGACTCCAGAAATCTAGATTTTAGACTGTCTCCACTGCAGAAATCCTATTTTGACATTAGGTTTTCAGTCTTCTCATCTGTGCATCTCAGTTCCCATCTATTTATCTTCAGAAAATGCAGAATGAGGCCATGATTGCATGAGCTATTCTGTTACTATGGTAATGGATGCCACAAAAGAGCCTGTTAATAAATATTTGAAAAATCTGCAGCCACCTCCTTACCATCTCCACAATAAATCCTACCCCTCCCACCCCATATTGTTTTGCATTACTATTTTAAGGAAAGTATGCATATTTCAAATGTTGGAATTTATATAAGGCAATCCCATCATCCATACACCCATGGGAAGAAGATACAGCACTTGTACATTCTGTACAAAGTTGTAGGCATGCCTTACTCAGAAACATGGCAATCTAAAAACATAGAAATTAGCCATAAACATGCAGCTTTTTTCTTTTTTTTTTAGGAAGACAGAGAAATCCTTATTTCCAAAATCTAAATCAATTTCTTGTTAACTCTTGTGCATTCACAAGGATTATTCAATAACTTTTGATCAGGTGTGCGAGGAAGAAAAAAGGATGTTGAGACGCCTAAAGTACAAATTCCTTATTTTCCTTGGATTATTTTATTTGGCTCTGTGCACTGATGCTTGTGTCAGATAGTGATGAAACCCACGTGTGACTTTCAGCTTCTGCCTCTGGAAAAAAGGAGCAGGCAGCTGAGGACGATTACAAGGATGCTGCAAGGTCATGCAGGGAGAAAATCAGAAGGGCCAAAGACCAGTTAGAACTTAATCTGGCCACTGCTGTAAAAGACAACAAAAAGTGTTTATGCAAATACATCAGCAACAAAAGGAGGGTCAAGGAGAATCCTTTGTTGGATGTGAGGGGAAACAGAGACAAAGAATGAGGAGCTGCCTTCTTTGCCTCCCTCTTTAATAATGAGACCAGTGGTTCTCAAGGTACCCAGCCCCCTGAGCTGGAAGAGAGAGACAGGGAGCAGAAGGAAGCCCCATAATCCATGAGGGAATGGTCAGTGAGCTGCTCTGCAACTCAGCCCCACACAAGTCCATGGGGCTGGATGAGAATCACCCAAGAGCACTGAGGGAGCTGATGGAACAGCTCATCAGCACTGTTTAACATCTCCATGGATTACCTGGCCGAGGGAATCAAGTGCACCCTCACCAAGATCGCAGACAGCCCCGAGCTGGGGGGGAGTGTGGGTCTGCTGGAGGGCAGGAGGGCTCTGCAGAGGGGTCTGGACAGGCTGGGTCCATGGGATGAGGCCAGTGGGGTGAGGTACAGCCAGGGGAAGTGCTGGGTCCTGCCCTCGTGTCACAACAACCCCCTGCAGCTCCAGGCTGGGGTAAAAGTGGCTGGAAAGCTGGGAAAGGCCCTGGGGGTGCTGGTGACAGCAGCTGGACATGAGCCCAGGGGTGCCCAGGTGACCAAGAAGGCCAATGGCCCCTGGGCTGTCCGAGCCATGGTGTGGCAGCAGGACCAGGGCAGTGACCATCCCCTGTGCTGGGCACTGCTGAGGCCAAACCTCGAGGGCTGTGTCCAGTTCTGGGACCCTCACAACCAGAAGGACTTTAAGGGGCATGTCCAGAGAAGGGAACAGAGCTGAGGAAGGATCTGGAGTGCCAGGAGCAGCTGAGGGAGCTGGAGGAGCTCAGCCTGGAGAAAAGGAGCCTCAGCAGAGACCTTCTCCCTCTCCACAGCTCCCTGACAGGAGGGTCGAGCCAGGTGGGGGTCAGGCTCTGCTCCCCGGGAACAGGGGACAGGACAAGAGGAAACAGCCTCAAGTTGTGCCATTGGAGGTTTAGGTTGGCTATTAAGAAATCTTTTTCCACAGAAGGGGATGCACAGCATTGGAGCTGACTGCCCATGTAAGTGGTGGAGTCATCATCCCTGGAAGGGTTCCAAAGATGTGTGGGGATGGCACCTGAAGACATGATTTAGTGACGAACTTCAGATGGTGCTGCTGGGTTGGTGATTGCACTTAATGACCTCACAAGTATTTTCCAACCTTAACTATTCTGTGATTCTATGAATGACTAGATTTTTTATTACCTCCATCAGGAATGTTGAGTACTGACAAGGAAAAAAATACAGTTCCCTGACAACTACAGAATCAAAAGCATGAAAAATTAATAGGTTGAGGTGGATCTTTTTCCAAGTTGTTTTTTTTCCCCCCAGGTCTCTTGATGTTGAGAGGGAATGTCACACTTAGCTTTATCTTCTCACATTTTCTCCACAAGCATATTTACTCCAGAATTTCATGCCAGAAACAACTGTGGCCTTGTAAGAGTGCTGAGCTGCTTAGTTAGACAAGCAGAAATCAAACCAAGAGAAGATCATCAGATGTATAAGCATAGATCCTGCCTAAAATAAGGAACCAAAATTAATGTAAAGTAGTCACAGAGGTTTCTACAGAAGTGAAGGCAAAGGAAGCCATGAGAAAATAACTTGTGCCTTCCATGCATATTTCAGAACAAAGCAGTGTTTCTAATTTCCCTAAAACTGGCTCATTGGTATTGCCTTTACATAGAAAAAATGTATTTGTTTGCATATTTCTCATATGGCAGAGAGATGCCAGTGGATACAAAGTTGGAATACATTAGAAATAGAGTCAATAAGACTGAAGTAAAAATCTGTATGAATGCCAGGAAAAGCAGTAGAAGACAATGTGAGGTGTTTATGCAATATTCCTGTCAGAATCAAAAGAATGAAGTGGAATCCAGAGGGATTCATTCCTAGTAAAAGGAATCTAAGGATATTGCTAGATAATCAAGCAGCTGACGAAACACAAATAATAATATTGTGTGCATGTTTCTCACCATGACTGCAAGGTGATAGTGACAACATGAGCCCAGCCTGGGGAAAGGAACTGAACCAACAAATCTCTCCATGAGATTTAAAAGGAGAGAATGCTCTTCACTTTAAAGACTCCAAGTTGCTCTGCAGAGGGAAAATTACACTGGAAGATGCTGATTTTATATTATTTCCTACTTTGACTTGGAAATAAAAGCAAAAATCCATGACAAAAATGACACAATCTAGAAAACTATCATGTATGTTCAGGGATTTTTCAACATAGATTTTAAAACAATGGCTAGAAGAGAAGCAACAAAATATAACTGCAAACAAGCAATTGTCTTGGAGATGGTGGCTTTCTGCTGAGGCCTTGGCTCATAGTTCATAGTTCAGGCTAATTCACATTTTTAATGATTGCAAGAGATGTTTAAATCTGTCAGTAGTAGTTTGCAAAGGACAAAAAGGGAAAGCGTAAAGCTGAGAGAAACCATTCTCTGATGAATTTCATGTATGCAACCAAAGAACTTCTGGCTTTCTTAAAATAAAAAAAAAGAGAAGAAAAAAGAGAAGAGAAAAATGATGAGGTATTAAGTTATACAGCTGGCATTTGTGCCCTTGAAAACCTCAACCCATGCAGTTAGTCCATGGTTATTTCCACCCGAAAATGCCTGTAAGGTGTGCACTTATTTATGTGCATGCAGCGATATCCAGTGGTTATTTGCTGCCCAGGAGCCAATGAATCTGATATCTAAATCCTTAGGAGTTGCTTTCCAAAAGTGGTAACTCCCCATCTGCTCCCAGAGGGAAGTTCTGCTTTCTGCCAGTTATTAGCACATCTGGAAATCTGGTCCTTGATTTAAAAACGTACTGAAAACGGGTTAAAATCCTTACCAGGCACTGGCTACAGCTACTTACATGCTTCAGATTGGAGGTTTCTGTCTGTGTGAGCAAATCCAGCACGGCAGCACAAGCCTCAGCATTACAGGAGTTCTCATCTGGGAGTCAGGTGCTCCCGTGGGTCTGGCAAAGACCAGGCACAGTTCGAGCTGAGGGGCTGTGGGAAAGGCTGGAGAACACAGCTGAGCCTCCCTGGAACTGCATTCCCCAGGCAGGCCCAGCACAGGGGGGCTCGCTGAATGGAGCACGGCTGCCATGGGGGACCAGCCCCATCCCCTCTTCCCCCTTTACCTGGGGATGTCCCCAGGGGATGGGATGGGGCCGAGCCGGCTGCAATCACGGGCCCTGTGACCCAGCTCTGCCACTCGCCTGCCCGCGCTGGCTGGAACTTCTCCCTCATTTCAGAAGGCCATTTTGGGGCAGCCCCAGGGCCTTTCTCCTGCTTCTTCACCCAGGCCTGCCTGGGAGCACTGGAGGGTCCCTCTGCCATCCTGCTGTCGGGCCGTGAGGGCTCTTGACACAGGCGCAGGAGATACTTAGGGAAAACACAAGGCCAGCAAGGAGGAGGGTGGCTGCTCGAGGGATCCTCACTCTGTCCTGGGCTGTTTCATCACGTCCCATGTTCTGTCACATCCTTCAGGCTGTGGGTGTTGCTGCCAGCACCCATTTCAGTCGGTTCAGATTCTCCGCATTCCCACTGACAGCATGAGGGCATAACCCTGAACAACAGCCAAATTCCCTTTGCTTTTGTTCACCTTCCTTAAAGCTATCTGTTTGTCATTGCTCGTTTTGGAAACTGATCAGGGAGGAGTTCCTGAAAGTGTAAAATTCATACTTTGACCATCGGTTCTCCCCATGCCGTGAAACTTCCACTTCGGTTCAATACCAAAACTGTTAGCTGAGTGATCTGTGCAGAGGAAGAAAAGCAAGCTCAAAAAACTTGAACCATTTTTCACCCTTTAGCAAGACAAAGAAATACATAAATGTATTATTTTTTTAACATACAGGAGAAACTTTCCATATTATTAACCACTGGCTGAATGTACTCTTCTTTGTTTTTTTTTTTTTTCCCTTTCTTTACAGCCTTTTTGGTGATAAAAGTTGCATTGTTTTAGGTCTAGTAGTTAGACTTGTATGGGGAACATGTGTAGTACAGTGCTTTCTAGGAAGCATTAAAAATTATAACACAATAACAGCCCAAAACAGAAGCATGCCCATCTGCCTTAGCAAGTTCCAAGGACAAAAGGCACAACATTTCTAATGATAATGGAAGAAATAATAAAGAAAAGTGAAGTAGAAAGAAAGAAGATGAAAGCTTGAAAAAATCAGGAACACACCATGTGAAACAATCATTTCATATGTAAACATCAAATAAATGGGAAATTGATCACTAAGGCAATCTTCTGTTGTTATAACTATTGTAAAAATAGTAATACTTTTCAGATAAGTACAGTGGAACTAATATATTTAGTAATGGAGATATTTTATGTATTCCCTGGAGAGACATCGAACAAGTAATGGTTTTTCTAAAGCAGTTAGTGGTGATTTCAGTCCTAAAGGAAAATGTTCCCTTGTAAACAGCCTGTGCGTGCAAGATGTTTTTATGTTTAGATTATGGATAAGATAATATCAGAACCGTGCTGTCTGTGTGAACCACACAGTTTCCAGACACAGTGGAAGAAGGCGTGGTTGGAAATCAAACACTCCACAAGGCAGGCTGGAACACCCTGAGTTTGCTGCAGTTGTGATGAGACCTCCCAGATGGACACGTGCCTGTGCTGGGCTCCCAGTGAAAACCAGCTTTGTTTCACACAGCACAGAGCACAGAGCACCTTTCCAAAGAGACAGAAAAGCAAAATCCCCAGCAGGTGGGTGCCTGGAAAGCAATTGAATGCATAAGAAGGCAGACTTGTATTCTTAGCTTTAACAGAGTAAACCCTGCTTTGTTTTTTCCTTTCTCCACATGAGCCTTTTGCAAATATTTGCAGTTTCTCTATATTGAATATTGACAACAGATGCCTTAATCTTTTTGTTTTCATTTACTTTGGCTTAGAATATTTTCTGGTTCCCCTAATAAAAAGAGATTCCTCGCTGAAGGACATATCAAACGTATGAGAAGAGGTGAGCTTTTGAGACTGTGAGATGTCCAGGTTCCCACTACTTCCCTTGACATGAGCTGCAAGATGCAGACGGCCAAGCTGATACTCCTGGACAAGTAGAGGGAGATATTTCTTCCACTGCTTGGCAAGAAGCTTTTCCAGCAAGCAGAAGGATGCAGGAGGGCACCCGAACCCCAGCAGCCCTGCAGAATTTGTCTGCCTCTCTCAGCTTGTGTGTCACTTATAAACACACAGGCTCACAGCCACGCATCTGGATGAGGAATACTCCATACCATTTCAAGTCCAAGAGCAGTATTCCAAAATCACTTCTGAGCTCCCTTGGGCAGTGACTCAACTACCTGTGACAGCAGCCAGAATGAGATGGAATTATTACTGAAAACTCCCCTTAACCCCAGTTTTATTCCTTTGCCACAGTCCTCACCAGAGCATTTCACCATGACCTTTAGTCCTCCTGGAGCTACTCAGGCAACAAATGCCATTTGCCCTTGGCAGAGTCACAGACAGCCTGAATGGGCACAGACAATGAGAATTTCTTCCACTTGGGGTGCCTGGGCTCTTCAACGTCCCTGGAACGCTTCCACTAGCTCAGCTCACTTGAGGGAGGAGAACCATCCTGGCAGACCTGAGCAGCATGTCCAGGAGGGAGACAGGGGGACTCCAACCAGGGCATCACAACTTCAGGTTCAACAAGACTTGTGCAGACATCACACAAAACAGCTCATGGAGAGATTTTCAGCTGAGGCTGCGGAATGTACAGAGAGATTCTTGTCAGGGGGAGCAGCACTAGAACAACCTGAGATGGTGTTTGCAGATGAGCAAACCCAAGTAAGCAAAGAGAAAGAGGCAGAAGTTCCTTGGGAAGTTCAGCAGAGAACCATTTCACACCAGGTTCATCCCAAAACTGAGGTGCATTTTTGGGGCAGTTACTATGACTTTCTGCTTTGCAGTTTTGTTTTTTTGTATAAAAGACATCATGTTCTCTCTTCTTACGCTGTAAAGACCAGGGACCAAGGTGCCCCCTAAGTGCTGGGGAGCAGGTTTGAAAACCTGTGTTGTGAATCCACTGGACTCAAAAGCGTGGATGCTCTGAACCCAGTGTTGCAGTAAGATTCACTTTGTCTGATGGGATTCCACCTCCTGTGCAAATACCTTTAGCTATGTAAAAGTAAAACTTGGAGTCTAGGTGTTCCTGTACTAGGTTAAAACCACACCTGTCAGAAGGAAGAAAATGATCAAGATTCTCTTTCCTATTCTTTAGGAAAGGAATCCAAGAAATAGATGCTAAATTCAACGACTTATTACTTGTTTTCCAGGAGTCATTTTGCCAGGAATTTCTCACTTTTATCAGCAATGCAAGTCCAAATACAGACTCCAGGTAAATTGGTCAGGAAAATAGACATTTATTTCTTCAACTTCTACTACTCATGGTGCTGTGGTTAGACCAAGTAACCTACAACATTGGCAGGAACACCTTTTGCCACAAGTTTAGAAATAGTCTAGAAATAGTACAGAAATAAACAGGAAAGGATGGGTTCAGGACCAGCACTTAGTTCCCAGAAGATCAGGACCAGTCTGGGTGCTGCATGCCCACCATGTCTGCATCTCCTTAAGGGATGCTGCTGTCGCAGGTGTTGGAGGAAAAACTGTCTAAGCATCTGAGATGAAAAGGTGAAGGCAGTGACATAGCTGTGTGCAAATCAAAGAGTTAAAAATATTTTTCCTGCACTGCAAGGAGCTCTTACCTGCTAGCAGTAGGGCACACGGGAGAGTTTCAGCTGAAAGACACACACAAACAAAAAAAAAATGGTGGTAGGTTTTACAGTCAAGTAAAAGCCCTGGAGCAGAAAACAGGTGGTAGGGAACTTCTAGTTTGAGCACTTACCCAAGAGATATCCTGGATCCAGCAGGCTAGTGTGAGAAACCAGAAAGTCCACGACAATGGGACCAAATGTTGTATATTTGCATGAGATAAAAGCTATAAATGACCAAGTCCCTCCTGGACAGCCTTATTCAGAGGAGCAGTGCACTTTTGGGAACATACCCACGCCATGCTCATGGCAATTTCACATACTCAGGAATAAGCAATTGCCTTTCAAGTTGATCAGAGCCCAGACACCAAGCATTTGTTGTATTCCACTAATTGCTGTTCCTATTCTTTTTCCCCTCTCTGCACCACATTAATTTACGCACTGGCATCCCAACAGCTCCCTAGAGGCAGGCAGCTTCACTCCAGCTTGTGATGTTTCGCTAGCAATGGGCTTCTGTGCTCAATTTTATTTGATTCTGACTGCCTCCTTGTCAAACTCCTGTTCACATTTATTATTGTTTGTGGTTTGCTATTTCATTCAATTACTTCAAGGTTTTGAGCCCTAGGGCTAATCTTGTTGCAAATTGTTTGTGTAATGAGACTCTCACTTAATTGTACTAAATGCCAGAATCTGCCTTTAAAACAGCGTTAGCCACATGGCACAGTCACACAGAGACTCACGAGCTGCTGGATCTTACAGAGGGGAATAGCCCAGGGAAGAAGCACGCCCCAGCCACACTCAGGAAAATCCATGCTAAAATGCTATCCTGTGTTGGAGGTATCCTGCTTCCCCAAAAATGCACAGTGCATAAGCAAATAACTGTACATGCCTGGCAGGATCCACATTTCTGTTCTACACTGGCACTAATTCTTGTCACTAGAAATTCAGATCGTCATAAAGCACAGTCCTGACTAAGGTTCCCATGTGATTTCTTCCAATACAGGTGTTTTCTGACTTCTGCTTCTTACGTAGAAAGTGTTTAGAAAATAAATGATGCTCCTTCTTGTTCACATGTTTTTCATTTGATTCATAGTATACATTTGTACTCCCTGTACTTTGTTTCCACACCTACACCACTTTGCCAGGGGGTGTTCTGGAAGAGACTTGGGTGCAGATCTCTTTAACCTATCACACAGAGCCAGAACTGCCTGGGAATTGTTGGGATAACTGACCCAATACTGGATCAGTCAAAGCTTGAACTGCATTCACCGACTCTGGCACCATCCAGCCTTTCAACAGAGCATCAGAGAAGCCTTGGCTTGTGGAGCAAAGTGAGCATCTCTGTCGCTTTCAGAGTCTATTGTGTTATAAAAATTAAATTATTTCACACAATACCAGGGCTGAGGCCTTGAGTTTTTCTCAACAGCACAAACCCCAGTGTGACCCAGCACAGATCCCTCAAGGTGTTGATGGTGTCGAAAACTCTTTAAGAGACAACGCCTCTATAGCTCCTGCTGAGGGCACTGACCAAACTCCCACCAAATGATCCTTGCTTTTAACTCCAAGCACCACAATGCATTATTTCCCATTAAATCCTCTTTGTATAATACAGTGGAAAGGAATTAAATAACAAGCTATCAAATGGCATTTGTGGAAGAACCACTGGTCGGCTTGTGTAGAAACCAGATTAGAGACATTCCTCAAATCCAAGAAACACGTGCACCTGCTTAGGGTTTTGTCTGTTGTGCCTTGTGCTCCTCAAACAAAGAGGGACGTTCAGCTACTGGCATCTCATTGAGGTCAGCTGTGAGTGAGCACGGTGGTTTGTCTCAGTAATTCTCCTTAACTGACCGATGAATCCTCAAGGGACAAAAGCAATTGTGGAAAAACATGAATCCTATTTTTCAGTAAAAAACTTCCATCCTTTACTTCTAGACCTGGCTGTAGTTTTCAATCCCTAAACAAAACTCCAGGTAAGTTTTCAACTAATTTCTCAACGTGTCACTGGAAATAGGGCTTAGCAGTGCTTGTAGTTGAGGAAGCAGGCAAACAGAGCTGTTATTCAGTCACTGCTGAGGAGTAAGATCCACACTTTCAGTTCTCAGAAACTGCTCTTCTTTACATTAAATACATAGAGATGTGTCTAATGGTTTTGCATTCCTCTTCTCTGATAGATGTTTTCCTAATAATGCTTCTCCTGCCTCCAGAGGTGCCTGTAGCCTGCTTCAATTCAAACCAATGATAAAACTCCCCATGGCACAAGAACTGAGCTCTAGCACAGCATTTCAGCAAATGAGTTTTTTTAATCATTGAAAATGAAAGGAGAGTGCTTGCTTTGCTTCCCAAGGAAAGGACAGCTAAGGAAAGTGATTTAAAGGAGACTTCGTTCACGGGCAGCAGAGACTGAATTCAAGTGGTGTCTGCCATTTGGGACATAGAGTATGTTGTTACTGGTTGAACTTTTGTAACTAGAAATCTCTCAGTAAAAGCCTACTAAGAAGATTAGAGAGGAAGAAAAAGGAATACAGAATCTTTTTTTTTTTTGAAACCAGGACTTCTAATAAACCAACTTTTATGTATCTTCTTCAAGGCCAAGAACCAGAGGCAGAGAAAATTTTTGTCCATATCAAGACAAACTTTCTCCTCTTGTGGGGAATGTATGGAAGAAGATGGAAAAATACCTTTGACTGATGTTAATTGCATCCCTCACCTAAGGCACATCAGGTCTAGAAAGCATATCAAAAGGACCTTTGAACCTGGAAAATGAAGTTGCTTTATACAGACTTGTCAGGTCCTTTACCAGTGACCTGACAACTGTGGTTTCTTTTTTCTTTCCTAAACGTCCTCCTTCTGCTATTCCCAACTCAGATAGAAACGAACTCTGTATTTGAAATCCCAGTATGACATATACACGACAAACCAATTTATGCAAATAGCATACCAAAAATCAAAGAGAAAATGGCAGGTAAGCAGTAAGTCTCACTTTTTAATGAGAAAATGGCAGGTCGCATATGAAGTAGGTATAAATCAATGCCAAGCACCAGCACTTTGACTTAACTCCTCGACATTTTTGAGCATTTATAAAACTCAGTGCAGTGTTGTCAGTGGCATGGCTGGAAATTAATTGCTATTTTGACAGAAGGGAAGAGGCAAACAATATGTATGAAGATGGATACGCAGGATAGCATTAAAATGTCAGAGCCTGTTAACAGAGATGTCAAACAGCAGTATTTTTTCAGGCAGCAGCTGCTGTGACAAGTGCCTAATGAGGCTTATCCCTTGTGTCCCTCATTGCAGCCACTGCAAACATCTTGTGCCCTCATGGGCACGGCTGCCAGTGTTTGCTGCTGGTGCGGCTCCTGGGCAGGAGGAGAGGATGTGCCACTACCTTGTGGTGGCTCTCACACCGTGCAATAAAGAAATGCATTCCTCACGATCAGTAATCTCATTAAGCTATTGCCACTCTCTGGTTGTGCACGCAGAATTGGATACAAAGATGCAGCCCGGTAGACATGAATTTTGGCAAGCAGTGTCTCAGGACACCTCTGGCCTTGTCTGGAACTGAGCTGTTTCAGCTTTCTTAGCTGAGACAGCAGCTGTCAAGCAGCCAGGTAACTATGAACTGGATTTGGTTTAATTATCACTTGCTTTATAATGATAACACAGTAGTTGTTCTGTGTGGACTGAACTGTCTGTGCCTGTAGATGAAGACACTGGCAGAGAACAGAGTTGGGACCAGAGGGCCCAGCCTTGACACATATCAGCTTTAGGGAATTAACTCTATGCACCCTGAGCTTCATTTATAAAAATACATGTGGTTATCTGGAAGCAAAAATTGGGACAGCAAAATATACCAAACATTCAGGTAAGTTTACACAAACAGAGAGGTGATTCCATTTCTTCTATAATCTTGTCCCACACTCAGATAGGGAATATGCACCTCTCATATGAAGTCATGATGCATTTTGATCCTTTCATAAGGTTTCTACAAAATACATTTTTTTTCTGAAAGAAACGTCATATGTTGGATTGAGATAATAGAAGTTAATGTCTCTGGGTTTCTTTCCCACTTCTCTCACAAACTAGGCAAAAAATTCATCTATTAGAATACCCCAGAATTTTTAACTGCCCTCTGAAGTATCCCACCTGAACCCTCAACACGAGATACCCGTGCTTTGAGTTCACTGCATGAACACACAGTCAAACAGGCTGGCAGCCACCAGCAGCTTAAAAGCAGAGTAATAATGGGGACCCAGACACCTTCCACCAGACCAGGTTGCTTCAAGCTCTACAGCCTGGCCTTCAACATTTCCAGGGATGGGGCAGTCATATCTTCTCCAAGCAGCCTTTGCCAGGGCCCCACCACCCTCACAGGGAAGAATTCCTTCCTGGTTTCTCATCTAAACCTGCCCTCTCCCAGTTTAGAGTCATTACCTCCATCTCTTCATGAACTGCAATTCACACAGTAATATGAAGGGCCCTGCTGTTTGAATGGGAGAAATGTATTCCAGCAAATAAACCATCTGCAAAAGAAATGCAAACTTTGCTTCAAAAGACATTTGCACAAAGAGACGGTGTCATTGTGCTGTTCCTGGAAAACAATAAGCTGTCAGCTCAAGGAAAAATTAAACTCTATTTCTAAGTTTTAGTCTGTGATTTATTTTACTTTTTATTTTTCAGACAGAAGAAGTCGTATGTATGAACCAAAAATGAGCTTTTAGTTCACCTACGAAACCAGTCATGCATAAACACTAAAAAAAAATCCATAGGGGTTTTATTCCTTTATTCCTTGACAGAGTGACCTTATGCCTGTGATTTCCTAGCCAAGTAATGCAGGAAATATCTACTCTACAAATACAAACACAAACTCTGAGTCTCCATTTTCTTTTCTGGTAATTCCCTAACAGGCAAAAGAAGACAGTTTATTTACCAGCACTCCAAGATCAGGGAATGTGGCAGTGTCAAACTGATTCACCTTGCCCGGACAACAGCTTTTCAAAAATACTGCTAATTGCAGAGCAGTGATTTTTCATTGAACAGGCCATAACTCATCACAGTGTCTCTGTCTACAGGTTATCCTGTTTCATTTATCTGCTACACTAAATAAATAATGTTTTAGTATTCGACATAATATTCTTTTAATGTTCTACATTTTCTCTTGTGGAAGATGCTGAGTCCAGCTTGGTATTTGGGTCAGAATTCACGAACCGAAGTTGTTTAGTCTTGGATAGTGAAGATTTAGAACTGCACTGGGGCTTTGTGGTTGAGGAGAGCATTCAGAGTGCAGACAGTTTGCAGGGTGGAAGGCTGGATGTTGCTTCTGCTCAAAGTGTTGGATAAATTGAAATGCTTGCGTGAGTTTCTAATTTTGACCTCAAAATACTACTTTGAATATTCCAAATTTAAGTAAGTGGCAGTGCCAGAGGTACTGCAGTTTTCCCTGATGGAAACAAGAGCAAAGAGACAGAAGGAGAGGTCCTAGGTCAACCTCCTGAAAGGCTGAAGCTGTAAACACAACTCAGAGTAATGAGGATGCTCCACGTCTTGGCTTAGGAGTTTTACACCCATTTTAAACATCGCCATGCTTAGGATCCAGATGGACATGGGCTGGTTTTGTCCCTTCCTTAGCTTACCACCCTGAGGGGCTTTCTGAACACATCCACCAGCATGTGGAAAGGGCATTAGTTGTATTTCCCTTCACTAAAAGGTAGAAAGACACAAAACACACAGAAATATGAGAAATGTGACCATTGTAAGCTCCAGCCTCACCACTTTCAAGCAAAATTTCTAAAAACAAAAGTCAATAGTGGGTATCACAACAGAGCTAAAAAAATGGTTGTTGTTCCAGTAAAAAAAGGGGACTATTGAAATTTTATTCTATTCATCATATTTTGTTTGGTGATGGATTTTATTCACCACATTGTAGTTTTTTTAATTCACCTGTATGTTTTCATTCTATTAACTGGGATGTATTCTATTCACCAGCAGCTGCTTGCAAATCTATCTCTGTTGCAGGGTGAGGGCTGCCAGAAGAGCGTTATGAAGCTGAAATTGTTAACCCCTTACCCTCTCTTCAGCAACTGTGCATAGACTGAGTCCAGGTGAATACCAAGTACATAGCCTACAACCATTCTACCTTGACAGAATTACGGAACTGAAGATCAGGTAAGAAATCTCTACAACTGCAACACTTGTTTTTCTGATTTGGTATAAAAATTTATAAGCAAAGAAGTTGAAACTGAGAGACTGGCCTCATTCTATCTCTGACCTCTTTGTGGTTTAATCTATATTTTATTTTGGTCATACAGACCAAAACAACAGGAAAAAAAAGATGGTGGTAAATTTTTTACTGTGGAAGGAGCAGCACAGCAGCTCTGTGCTTGGAGACTGCTGCCTGAACAACATAAAAAACTATCAGTAGAAAAAGGCAAATAAACACACCAGTTGAAAAAAAGTTGTCATTAATGGAAGTGAAACAAGCTTCTTGATATGCTTACACACCTTTTAAATTACTGTCCTCAAACTCAAAAGCTATAGGGTACAGGCAATTATGAGCTTTGCTTGCAAAAACTCTCTCTTGTAAGAATAAATATCAGTCAGCAATGACAAGCAGGACTGGACAGACTCTTGCAAACAAACAAGAGCAGGAATATTCTACAGAGCAGAGACCTGATGCTGCTCCTCGCAGTGCCTTCATGCAGTGGGAAAATTGTTGTGTAGCTATTGGACAGCCAATAGTTGGACAGCTACTTATGATAGAAATTTAGCACCTGTTTCAAGGAATACGTGACCAAATGTTAAACCCCAGAAACAGAACTGTAAGCGTTACTTTAATTTTTTTTAATACTCCTATATTTAAAGAGAGAAGCTTTAGTTTTGAAGAAGACAAACACTTCCTATTGAGTTTCACCTGAAAGTTTTTCAAAGGGCTTATGTAGAGTTTTAATGGATGGAGGTCTCAGTTACAAAGGCCGTGTCAGATGTCTCTTTTGTCTATATGAAGTAAATAGACACAATCAGAGTGCTATAAAATCTTTCCATTCGTGGAGACAGGCTTATTGACCTTAAGCAGCTTGCATTTCAATTTAAAAAACTCTCAGTTTTTATAAGTTACACAGGTACTGGTGTGAACTTAGCAGCTTATATTAGTTAGAGCACTGTTTCTCTTGTTAACAAATGTGTTTTAATATTCCTCTTTCCCAGTTCTGAACTGAGACTCAGAAAGACACTCAGACCCTCTGCTATAAAGCTACACATGCTCTTCTGAGGTTCTCAGCTGAACTAGAAGTGGTTTGTAGTTTGGGGGGCTTCTTTCTTTTTTTATGTCTATATTTTTTAAACATCTGTGAATCAACTGTTAGTTCAAAGAATGATATTGCCCAGGAAGTGTGGGAAGCTTGAAAGCATATAATTCTGCCCAGCAATGTTGTACTCATGTTCTCTCCTGGAACATGTTGGAGTTTCTTTGTAGAATAATTATTGGGGTTTTTTTATAGAACATGTGGTTTTGTTTCCTAGGATTTTTGGCAGAACTCTCTTAAGTTTATTTTTATTTGCAGTTTACATCAGACATTTCTACGGATTTACTTGTTCTCTTTTGTTTTTCAACAATGTTATTCCTTTGGAACTTTGTGGTTAACATTCTTAGAAGAAAGACCTTGTTAAACAAGTGTGCAAACACAGAGGGAGAAAGATCTTATACAACTACATGCCCGCAGGACTGCAGAACTGAGTAATTCCTAATTTCCAAATATGATTTTAGCTTCTGTTTTTGCTATGATAACCTCAGGCTCTCTGAGGTGTTTTTTTGAAGAGCCTGTTCAGCCAGGTATTGCTGTGCCAGATGTTCTGGGAGATGAAGTGAAGCAAACTGAGGAACAAGTTTCCTGTGAAGCACAGGTTTGCCACTCAGCCTCTCACAGTGTTACACCCTAGCCAAGGGAAAAAAAAATCCTGTGAAGATTCCAAGTGGAAAATGAAGAGAAAGATAGGAAGCACAGGAAGAAACAGGCCCTCTCAGATGACCAGTGGCAGCCACCTTGGTGCCCCAGCACTGTCAGAGGACGTTCCCTGTCATGGTGCAAGCAGCTGGAGACATAACACTGATTGATTTTGGGGCACAATCTAGGTAAGTGCAGAGGTGGTTCAATACAGTGACATGATGGAGTTCCCTCAGAGCAGGTGGGAGGCCTGAGAGAAGTAACCAGGCTTCATTCTGATTTGGTATCAAAATATTAGGTGAGATTATAATTGTATCATTACCTTCCTCCCTTCCCACAGACAGATTGATATTGGTGAGGAAATACTTTCCAGTGCTACAGGAGAAGGTAATTAGCAATTCAATATCTTTTCCAGACTGAAGGGAAGGACCAGTGGGTGAGTTATGGAGTAATAACTTAGGAAAGAATATTGGTTTGGATGGTAACATGAATTTATCAAGGGAGAGGGATGAAAATAGAACCATTAAGGGGGGTCTGGAAAGCCAGACAGAGATGAATTATTAATTTATATAAAACAATAATTTTGAATAGAAATGCAGACACTGTTGAGTGTATTCATTTCTATATTCAGCACTCTGATGTGAGGCCCCACACTGTGCTCACAGGGTGGTTGTGCCACCATGCAGGACAGAGAAGGGAGATGAGCTAAGGAGCCGGGATCTGATTAATTTGGGGAGCAATCTCCACATGGTGACATGAGCTCGTCAGAAATGGAAAGAGACAACTTTGGGGGAACAATATCACGGTGGACAGAAGCAGCTTTATAGTGATGGGCTTAATGCTCAACAGGGAAAACGAGAAGATACAGCAGGTCCTAATGAAGGCTTTAGAAGAGAATTCACAGTTTCTCTGTGATAAAAATAAACCATCACCATCAGGTCAGCAGGCCCAGCAGCAGCAGGAATTGGTCTGTACACACAGACACTGGAGAAAGCATCCCTGGGCAGCAGGAGGCCAGCAAATAGGAACAAACCTCAGGCTTCCCTCAGCTGCCAAGGGAAACTGATGCATTGTTAGTGAGCAGAAATTGCCTCGTTAGGTGGCAAAAATGTCAGCATTGTTAGCAAAGAAAGCCCACGGAGGTAAGAGCAGAACTAAGAGCAAATGCAGTCAGCCAGGGCTCCTGCCCACGATGGTACAGCTGTTCAGCACAGAGTACAGGTGCCAATATATAAATATGTATTATCTATGGGGTGTCTATCCGCACAGTGTACTTCTCCGTGTATAAATGTGTGCACCTGATTCCCTGGGTGACTTTGGTTCGTGCTGTTTCTCCCCTGAGGGGAGCTGAGAGATGGATGCTTGTAAGCAGAGATGGTTTCGTGGCACCCTGCGGTGGCTGTGGGACACTGCAGGCCCCAGACTGCACAGGATTAGCTTTACACCAGAAATAGCAAGCCTGAGCTGGAGATGTTGAAATCCTCATGATCCATGAAAGTTGGCTGAAATGTCTTTCTTATTAAAACAGAACTCAAGTTTCCTCGATCTGTGCTTAGTATCTGTTGGTAACTTTGGACACACCCGTATCTGCCGCATTCTGATCTAATGGACTAACCATAACAGTAGAAACAATATTACTCACACTCAAGCACTGCCCAAAATGGAAGCCTTAGTCTCTAACCACATTTCCAAATGATCCTGTTTCATTCATTTTTCACAGAAAAAGCCAGCACTGTGAAGTTGAAATGTCGCCCTTACCAGGTGTGATGACTTTTGTGAAGCTCCTTCAAAGACATTGATATGTCTTCCTTCTCTGATCCACCAGCCTCATGCATTCTGTTCCATCTGAGCAGCTTAAAAATTCAGATGGTAGCCTTCAGTTACGTGACTTTTGGTTTCTGTTTGTGTTGTAGTTTAATTCTATCAATGTGTCAGGAAAGGTCTCAAGGAAAGCTTAAATGTGCTCAGCTTTCTCAGAATATTGGTCTGTCTGTTGTTTGCAAATAAACCCCTTTATTTGGTGTAAAGGAAAGCAGATGGCATTTACTGCCATCATCAATTACTTTGCACACGATACCTGCAGAACAGGATGAGTTTTGCAGAAAGTGAGGAAGTGAAGGGCTTCCCTCAAGGACATGTCTGCCACACCAATGCTTTCCAGAAACAGATTGGTACTGCAAATGTATTTCATGGTTTTGGGGGTATTTTGGAAGGAGGGGGCGAGGGGGGTGGAAGGATTCCATTTTATGACTGTTGTATAATTTCAGCAGCTCAAAACAGAGATTGATTCTAAGAAAAGTCATGCAAATACTTCTGAAACTGGAAGGGAACAGGAGAAAACACAAAAGATGGTTCTGAGTTAAACCAAGGGGCTGATGAGCCCTGTCTGCAGTCTCCACTCCCCAAAAGTGAGAGCCTAAGGCAGAAGGTACCCAGAGCAAGGCAAGCTAAGGAAAAATGCAATGATCTCTCTCCTCCCAGGCTCCAGTGAACTCTCTGAGCCTGCAGAGAACTCACTGTAGGTAACAACCTGAAGTCGATGGATTTTCCTCCCACAGATCTGGCTGGAGAAAAGTGCATTCACAAGTGACAGAAGATATTTCACAGGTTAATCATAAAATCTTGAAAGACCACTTTGGGAAGTGTTTTTTCATCTGTCACCTCTTCAAACCCTCTTTTGGAGGGGCAGGGAACAACAAATCTCTGTTCACTCTGTCCCACTGAGGGTGGTAGAGAACATTGTTGTATTCTTTCCTTTACCCTGTCCTTCCTTTTCCAGACTGAAGCATGCCAGGCAGTGAGGACTTCAAGCTGGTGCATTTCTGCACGATTTACAAATCAGCTTTCTGCATTCAGCACCTTGAGTGCTGGGTGCGTTTAGACTACAGAAGCATCACCTTTCCAATTTCTACTAAGAAAGCCCTAAAAAAATACAACAACAACGACAACAACAGCCAGTTGAGAAGTTGAGGTGTTTGCATTTGCTGGTTAATAAAAAGACCCCCCAAACTACATTGAAACTCTGTTAGGCATTACAAATTTCAGCTTTTTTACCTGTCTTCCCCTTTACCCTTACTGTGATCTGAATCTGCAGTGGGTGACATAATAGCAAATTGGCAAAAACAAATTTAAAAACCCAGCCAGTTGAACAAATAGTCGACTTTACCCTCACTAGTCCCTGCTCAAGGAGTTTATTTTCAATCTACATGATAACAGAAAGAAGCCCCTGCAGATGGAAACAGCAAAGAGATGCAAAGACAGCTTGATTGTGTGTTTTATGTGGATAACAAACCTGTAACACTGTAAATGCAGGATTTTCAGGATTTCAGACTTCTAAGAAGACAAAGGTGTTTTATTTTATTATAAGCTGTCCAAAAAGTACAAAAGATGCCATCAGTGGCACCTTCCGTTGAGCCAGGAAGGAGACTCTCCTCAAGTCCTTTCTTTGCTTAGTTCTTAGAGCCCCAGGTGCCCATGGCTGGCTGCGAGCACCCTGGCACAGGCACGATTCCCCACTGTGGCTGTCCACGGAATTATTTGGATGTTGTTCCAGACCTTCTGATGAATCTTTTCTCCTCGAGAGTATCTCAAATATGTGGTCAGGTCATAATGTACTTCTCTTATCATTCTCGGCTCTGACACACAACCCCGTTCTCAAATCTAAGATAACAGCTGGTACATATTAATCACTGATAGAAGTAAACAAGGAATCATCAGCTGGCACAAGATTTATTAGTCACAGATGCAGGGAGATAACACAAGGCCACAGTAATCCCTGATATTTGTACTAAGCTCTGTATGGTACAAAACTAAGCATTAACCACGAATATAGAGATTGTACACACTTGTGCTAAAGTTGAAAGAATTTCCCAACATGTTTCTCCCACTGCTGCATAGATTTTGTCTTAAAGAAATACAACTTGTTCAGTGACAAATTCAAGAGTCCCGCTTGGAGAGCATCTGAGGCCGTGTTCAGGCACTTAGCTGTGACTGGCTGGGAGCTGGTCCACTCTCTCCATCCCTCCACTCTCTGGCCCTTGTGGACGACTGCCTGGACCGTGCTGGGAATGGGCGCTGTGAGTGGTCTCAGAGTGCACACGGGATCTGCTAAGCCACAGTCAGGACTGAAGGATCACCTTCAGTGTCACACTGGTAGCTCCAGTACCATCGCTTTTGGCACGGCTCACAGAGCTGGTGCTGAACTTTCCAAGCCTTTCCTTGTTACAGGAGAGTTTGAGAAAGCGGCTGAGAAGCGCCCACAGAAAATCATTATTAATCCACCCTTTTTTGGTATGATAACAAATGAAACTGCACCTGGGAAGACAATCTGCAGTAGCTAGAGATAAACACCCATCCACCCCTTGGTGAATGAAATAAACCACTGCTGTTGTCACTAATTCTGAAATGCAGTTAAGGACACCTCAACCTCCCTTTGTGTCTATATATAAAAATATATGCACACACATGCAAAACTCCCCTTTCCTTTCTCGGTCTTCCCTAGGTTATGTATTAAACAAATTAAGGAGACAAACAAGGCAAGTCTATAACACAAATTGCTATTCCAATACAAATATTTGCAGGGTGACTTTTTAAGGTAATCTCTTCCAGGATATTTAATGCAAAGTTCATGCTTCTGTTTCAGTTGTACAAATAGCTTCTCAATTTGCATTGAAACAGGTTTATACCTGTAGAATACAGAGGAGAATTTAGCACATACTGTGGTATTAAACCAGATCTGAACTGAAGGAAATAGTGATGCTCAGCAACATGTTTGTCTTGATCAGATAAACTGGTGTTCAGAGTACAGCCCTACTGAAAGGGCATTACTGTGTCATTGATATTGCTGCATTAAAGCAATGAAAAGCAAATCTCATGTGCCTGATTAAATCAACCCTTTCATATGGAACAATTCAATGAAATGCAGACAGAACAACAAAACACAGAACAGAACCAAAGGAGATATGCTTGAAGTGCCAATGAAAATGCAAATGCCGTGAAGAGATAATCAAAACATCAAAAAAGCTGAGATTTTTCATTAAAATATTCCTATAAGAGAATAATATAATTTATTTTTCAGTCCTGGACTTGAAAAACAACAGCAGCATCTGTCCTGGCATAGTTTTTAATGAGATAAAGAACTTGGAATTATGAATAGTAAAGAGGTCTTTGTAATTGCACTGGCATTTCTACTCCATTAATGCAGGAGCTCTCCAGCAGGAGGCCACTTATGAAGAAAATCGAGTCTTGATATCAATTTCTGCAAATTCTTCTTGTGTATATGTACTGGCAAATGCTCGATTCCGCTCTGCAAAGGCACTCTGTAAACATGGTGTTGTGGATATCCAGCCTCCTGTGTTTTCATCACCATGTTCAGAAAAGAAAACACTTTAGTTTGACTTAAAATGAAAAGAAAAAAAAAAATGAGGATTTCAAGAAAGAAAGAAAGAAAGAAAGAAAGAAAGAAAGAAAGAAAGAAAATAAATAATGAGGTGGCCACACATTTAGAACCAACTTCACACCTTCCTCACCTGTCCTGTAGGTTTTAAATGTGAAAAACACTTTGGTAAACTAAACATATCATGCAGATTCTGAGTGAAATATCAAATATATACTAAACTCTGATTTTACACAGACTTGTCTACCACAACTAACATGATTTGTCTTCCTAAAATGCTGAATTTTGTGAGAAATAGAAAGTAAGAATTGTGTGTAAGTTAAACCAATTTGACATTACATTATACTTTTGAAAGTGCTTTTTTGTCTCTATTAACTAATAAGATGTGGTCAGAGACAGTCTGTTTGTAAAATTCAAAATTATCTGACTGGAGACTTCTTCTGTAGGCCAATTGTACATAGGCAGGAATTAAATCTGTACTTGCCACAGTCACTGTATTTAATCAATGCTTTGGTTTTGAAAATGTTTGTAGCATTGTGTAAGTGAAAGAATAAATATTTTGATAATGATTTAATAATATTAATATGTCTCATTATTTTCAGGTCTTGGTGGACATAGCGTATTCCAAAGTTTTAAATTTTACATTTCTCTTTTTCCCAATATTGGAGTTTCTGACGAACTTAATTTTAAAGTTTTTAAATTTTTTATACTAAGTACGCTGTTCTTTGTAGATCTGATTGTAACTGTGGAGTTATTCAGTGACCTGTGTGCAGGATTTTTACATTTTAGAACACATTTTACCTGTGTTCTAAATGTTCTCAAAGTTTTTTAGTAAGACATTTAACTTATTTTAAAAAGAAATAGGAAGAGAAAGGAGAATCTTTTCAGGTATATGTAGGTAGAGGAAACAGAGAACGAGGAGTGGAGGAGGAAAAATCGGGAAAACCAACACAAAGGGAAGGGAGAGCGATGAGGGGAGACAGAGCAGACACTCAAAGAGAAGGAGATCATTCCTGTAATGTACCACGTGAATGCTGAAGAGGTAGAACAGAAGTACAGAAATGTCCGTGTTTGTGCTCAGCTTACCTGAGGAATTCTCTCCCCTCAGCACTGTCCATGCAGAAACCTCCACTGATACCACGGTAGATGTGACAGCAGCAAATGAACACACTGGCTTCTTCTGGTGGGCTTTTATTTATGCTTATGTGGTTTTCTGCCTCTTTACACAACTGTAATACCTTCAGGGTTTTCTAAATGCTCACTGTTTATTAATTCGTAGTGAGAGAGTTTAGGTTTATGGGAGTTGTGAAATGAAACACAGAGAAGAAATGGAGAGCAGCTGAACATGAGCTGAGTGGGCCCTGTGTAATGGAAATTGCACTTTGTGAGGAAAACTTCTCTGCTATTTGCTGGGTAAGACAGTTGTGAAGCCAGCAGAAGCTGTCACTGTGCTTCGCTGGAGAAGTCAGGACAACAGGAATTTGAAGAACTGCCCGGATTTATTCTGTTCACACTGGATAGAATTTATCATCATATAGTTAAGTCAGCAGGGTACAATATGGCTGAATTTGATCAAATAGTTTCTTTGCTGTTAATTTGCTAAATTAGGCCTTGGGTTAATCTCTATTATGTCCTGTTTCATGGATGTGTCCCTAGAAAATCTAAAATATCCATCCATACCAATATTTCCAGGGATCAGATTAATAAATGCCTTTTTTCTCCTCTTTCATTCAATCATTAATTTTCATAGCTGCAAGGCCTGCTTTGGACTGCAGAAACTTCATTCCATTTTTGCAGAGCTACAGCCAATTTTGGTACAGTTATAACTCAAACCAAGGACCCCTTGTGTCTTGCTTTCTGCAACGGTGGGTAACTTGAACTCTGCAGGCAAACTCTGTGTACAGCTGCACAATCAAATTTTCACCTTGCCCTGCCGATCATTTTTGCTCCCCTTGCTTCACATCACAGCTTCTGAGCTGTGCTACACATTTGTGCCTTCCCCTCACAGCCCGCAGTGCCTGCCCATCCTGGGCTTTGGGATGTTCTTTCATCCTGCTTCTTTTCATCCCTTCCGTCTCTAAGATATGTGTTATCTCACAGATAACAGCACCTCCATGAGCTGTTGCCAGGCAAGGAGCAATTAAAAATCAGTGTTGAGAGACTGCTAGTATTACATTGCATTTCAAATGCATCCTTCACACTGAAAATCAGTATTTACCACGGTGAGGATGAGGCAGATGTGATGCACCGACGGTCGGTGACCGGACACTGACGAACCAGTTGCTATGCTGCTCTGCCAACTGCATGCTCAGACGAGGTCTCCGTGGTTGTTTTAGCTCTGATTATTGCCAGATGGATCACTTTAGCTTTTGCCTTCCCTCAGCAGTTAATATCCTTTGTGTACCTTCAGCATCAGGGTTGCTTGTCATCAGTCAGAGCAGTAGCACACACTAGAAATCAGCCAGCTGTGTCTCTCTGGACAAGGTTTTGTTATTACTGCAGTGGCTGACACTGCTTATGGCAAAATCCCTCCAAACAGTGCAAACTAGAAAGTAGTAGAAATTCGACCCCATTTTACAAATCAGAAATATTTCTAAAAAGAGTGTAGGGGGTGATGTCTGCCATTTATTTAAGGAAACATATGAGATCAGCTGGATTGTTTTCAGTGAGCCAACATAGTTAGAACAGCAAAGCTAGTAAAGCATTAAGTGTTTGAGGTTGGTTTTTTCACTTCCTTGCAAAGCAACAAAGAATTGTCTGTCTTACACATGAATTTAGAAATTAATTTTAGATTTATATTAAAACATGAAGAATTTATTTGAAAGTGCTTTTTTTTTTTTGCATTGCATTTTTACTTTAGAAAGGCTGGTAAATTTATGTTGGAGAAATTGTCCTTACAGTGCACATAAGAAGCTGTTGCTGAAATATCAAATACAGACTTGTGAGAAGGAATTTTGCAAAAGTTGTAATACAGGTCTGGGAGTGAAGCTGTAAATCACCGCTACTGAGTGTTGTACATGGCAACAACTGTGTCTTATTTAGGTTTTGATTTTGTCTTTGAACATCCCCACCTGATTCATAATGCAAGCCAAATTATGCTACCTTAACAGCAGTACCAATTCTTTCTGCATGCACCTGTAGGTTATTCTAGAAACATGAAAATGAGGTGAAACATGGAAATGAGGCAAAACATTCAATTTATGTGAGTTCGTGAAGTGCCTGTTGAACACAAGGACTCCTCATCGTGCTGAGTCCTGTCCCACAGGAAGGGATGGTGGAGGCATCAAGCCAGTCACAGCTTTCACCAAGATTGAGAACTGAGAGGGTTTCATCCACCCACAGCCTCCACGTCAGCACCACCAGCCTGCCACTGGCCTGGCCTGGCCTCCGACCAAGTGTCCGTATTTCTGTACCTGAGCCTGGGGAGAGGTGCCACTTTACTTATACGAAATTTTGCCAGGTGTGATTTGTCTTCCTTCTTTCCTTCCTGGAAATAAAATCTGGAAAATAAAAGAACAGATTGATTTTTTTACAGTAAAGATAGGAAACCCTCACATCTTGCAGCACTCATGTTTCACACCCAAAACTGAAACACGACCTGGACATGTGTCAGCAATTTATTTTTGCAGATCCTGGATTTGCAGTGTGCATAGTTCTTGGCTATTGCAGTGAACAAAGCAAATAACTATTTTAATTTCACATCTGTCAAGTAGTATTTCAGTGACTTTACAGCCCATTTCACAGCCAAATGCCTTTTGTTCAACAACTGTATCTTTCTTTAGAGGCAAAACTTTATGATGAATTATGATAAGCCATGCCCCTCTACCTATTCACTCAATATCATCTAGAGCTATATTCCAGAGCCATTCATCTGTAAAATATGTTCCTACCAGAAAGGGAACAGAAGTGGGAGGTGAAACCATGCCTCAGATTCTTAAGTGTCATTAAAAGTCTGCTCACAGCATGAACTTAGGTACTTTTTTTAGATGTCATCACAGTATGAGGTGAAAGGTTTGGAAAAAAAACCCAAGCAACCAAAGACAACAGTGCAACCCAAACTAAGGACTGAAAAATAAAAATGCTTCATACAGAACCCATTAATCTGCTTTGTGACCAGACCTGGTCTTGGCAAGCAGTTTTTTTGACTTTTGGAGGTTAACTATAAGTGTATTTTTAATATTATAACAAAACCAGGAACACCAGAACAGACTGCTAATATTACAGTATTTCTGAGTGCACACAGTAATACGTAATATAAAAATTTAATCTATATGGTTTATACACATCTGCAAAAGCATACCTGATTTTTGTGACATCACACTGTCCAGTCAGTGGCACTAGGACCAGCTTTAGGAACCCGAGAACTTGGATACAGACTCACTCAGGGTCTTCAGCCAACACGGAAGAATGTGATTTCACAGGAATTGCAAGCTGTTGCATTTTTCTCAATTAATGCACCCAGTGGCATTTATTTCGATAGGGCACTGTGGTCAGGACAGGGTGTACTCCTGACTGCAAGGCTTTTTCCAAAACCACCTGGATTTCCTTCACCCCGCAATACGCGATGTGGGAAACACCAGAGTGACAACAGCACAATTTTGCATCAGCAGACCACGGGCTTTCTGACCAGAATGCTGCCTGCTCCCTTCACAACAAGGCACTGGTGTTCAGTTGCAATAGTGCTCATCACATTTGACACTGCGGAGAGGTTTTCCTCAGGAAATAACAAAAGGGTACGTGCAGAGTGCTGTGACTCACCCAGAATGGATGCACGGATGCACAGATTTAAGCACAGCCATGCCCTTAGGTCTGCCCTCATTTCCATCTAATACCAGTGGAGCAACTCTTCAGTTACAGAGACAAGTGAGAAACACCTTTCAGATGTAGTAAATAAATCCTTGGCACCACCACCTTTGAAAATAAATATTTTCTTTTCTTTTTTTTTTTTTTAAACTGAACCCCTACCATCTGTTCTGCTCTCTAATTGCAAGTGCACAATGAAACTAATTCACAAATGTGTCACAGAAAATGAGATTAGAAATTATTTAGATCTCTGCTTGTGTATCTTCTGGTCTTAATTCTGCTAAGGAAACATCTGCTTTATTTTCCTCTGCTGCCTCAGACAGTTGAAGAAATTGGTCCATTGCCACAATGAAATCTCTGCCATGGCTTAAGGAAGCCCAGGGACCATCAAAGAACTCTGTTTCACTCTATTTCACTCACCAGCACCTTTCAGGAACATTTAAATGCACTGAGTATATTCCATGAGTTTATTCTGTGGATTTTTCTGTTATGTCTGCAGTTCTCCTGATTTTATTTTTAGGGTTGTTTCTTTTTGAGGGGGTGACAGGTGCCTTCAGGACCATTCTCATTATTATGAAAGTGCTCAAGGTTGTATTTCTGGCAGAAAAAAAAAAATTGCATTGAATTTCAGTCACAGAGACTTCCATTTTTATTTTTTTTTTTTTAAGTTAATTCCCACCTTCCCTCTTGAGCACACAGCTCTGGGATGGAGCCCTCCAGTTCTCAGGGCTTCAGCTCTGGCTCAGGAGATGATCCCTTTCCCAGGGATACAAGACCTCTGTCAGTGAGCATTTTGGCATTTGTAGGGCTGGAGAGGGGGTTGCCTAGTTGGGTTTTTTCTCTAAAAGCCCCAAATGTTCTGAGCAGGCGTGAGGTCTTTGCAGAATATGAAGGTAAACATTACTGAGAAAGTGGTCAGGACCAACCAGATCAGGAAAACCCAAAACCTCCCAGGCACACACACTTTTCTTTCTACCCTTAGCTTTAGGCAACCCTAAGAGAATTGCTATTCCTTTCCCTTGAAAGCCTGCAAACCTCAGGATGTGTTCTTGTCCATATACTGCAAACTGTGGAGAGCTGTAAAAGTGTGACTCATTAAATCTGAGCACTGAGGTGCTGAGACCTGCCCTTGCACTTGAGAGGAACAGTGGTGGTGGGAAGAGAAACCTCGCTTCAGTGCACCCTTTTAAATGCAGACAATATTTTACTGTCCTTGACTCCGAGCTGGCCATCAAACAGTGAGAGGGAAATGTTTCATAACCACGGCACTGACAGGGGTTTTGTGGTCCAGGCTGCGACAGAGCAAATGAACCCAAACCAGCCCATCTAAGCCACCCTTGCAAAGCAAGAGCAAACAGGGCTCTCAGGAGTTATCAGTATATACCAAAAACACTGAGCATGACAAAGACTTCAGAAAAGTAGAGGGCTAAAGACTCTGCTTCCTACAATTCCCTCTGTAAAGACATTACACACTCAGCAGTAAAGTACTTCCCTAATGCACATTGGCTTTATATTCATGACCGGACTGCACAGATTGCTCTGGGTTTTCTAGGCTGCTGCAATGTGAAATACAATAGACCTATCTGGGAGCATTCCTTTTGTTATCACCTTCTCAAGATTCCATGACAATTTCTTTACCTCAGCAGCAGATTCATTTTCTGTATTAATTTGTGAACTTGAAAGGGAACCTCTCCCTTACAGTGAAGCAGTATGAGAACACTCTACTAAAATATTAACTGATGTCATGCCTGGCCTTACTGAATCTGTTGTCAGTTGCTGGATTGGAAACTTGAAAGCCAATCTCTCCATGTAAGTCTGTGTGCAGCTGTGTCAGACTTGCATGCACTTCTAAATGACAAAGAAGGAGTTATTTGGTCAAGGTAAGGAGCAGCATAAATTGGAATTTATTAGAACAAACAGGTCCAACTGAAAGACAGTAGCATTTAAAAGGGGAAAACCATGAAGTTTCTTCTCTTGCTCGTTAGCTACATACAGCAAAGGACGTAGAGCATAAAATCCATTTCCATGGCTTTGGTAATTTTCCATAAAGGGGCACTGCTCCTCAGGGTGAAGTCCCTCAGTCCTAAAAATATGTCTACAGATAACAGACTGGAAATATCCAGAGATGTACATCACAATTCATTTGCATTTTGTAGTGCGTAAGGAATATTTTATATTCCACTCATGGGTACAAAACTGGCTTTGGCTTCAGCAACAGGAGATTTTCAGAGAAAGAATGGAGAGTGTAAGTACAAAGCTGTACATATCTAGGAACAATGGACCAGAAAGCTCAGCTACCTCATCCAACTGAATATGGTCACTGGTGTCACATAAAATTCCTTGTCTCACCGTGATTCCCTGGGGTTTTCAGGCAACTGGGATTGTGAAAACTGGCATAACAAAGTTAGATGTTTTGCAGTGACCCAACATTTCCCTGAATAATGCCAGTAGAATGGATTTATCCTTTGGTCCAGTATTCTTTTTCAGAGATATGGGTAGGAATATGCAGGGCAGCCCAGGTGGTCAGCTCAGAACCACAGCTTCAATCCTACTGCTCAAATTTTGCACAAACCTGTTTGGAAAAAGAGATAAATCATGGCAGGCTCACCCACATGTTGGGCACAGCCCCCAGCCTTCTCCTAATCATTGGGAATTGGTGAAAAACTCTACAGATGTTACTAAAGCATCAGAATGGTAAGCTGAGGAGCAATGTAATTGTGCAAGGAGTCATGATTGAAGCTAAGGAAATTCAGTGTAGGCAAAGTAAGAGGGATGTGTGTGGGAAAGGAGACACAGCTTTACACACAGAGCCATGGGCATGGAGGTGAGCACTGCAACAGCCAGTCCCAGGAAAACACAGATCAATGCTCCTGTGGAGTTAAAAAATAAATTATTTATTAGGAACTATTTGGACAGGAATAGAGCATAGAAAACATCAGTTTTACACTGTAGTAGCTCATGTGGTATCTGCAGTTTGAAAACTGTGTTCTGCTTTGGCTCCTCCCCTCTCAAAATGTAGAAGACCAAGAAAAACTGAAGGGTGACAATGGTCTAAAGCAGAAATGGGAAATACACGAAATGAAGAAAAGTTGGCTGAGTCTATGACGAGGGCACTGTGACTGAAATGGGAAAGATGATCTGGGGTCTGGAAAGGGCAAGCAGTGGGTGCATTCCTCTGCAGATAATCCTCTGTGCAGGGCAGGGATGGATCCTGGTGTGCTGGAGCACGGCTGGGTGAGCCTTCCTTCCCTGTGCCACCCCTTTTAACAGCTTGCTTTTCCCTGTGCCAGGACTTGCAGTGAGGTAGGGTATTGCTGGAGCCAGTGCTGTTGTTTTCAGTCACAGCACTCCGAGACAGAGTTAAAATTCAGCCGGTCCCTCCTGAGACTCATTCTTCCAAAGGGAGGATAAAAGCAAGCCAAAGACAAATTGTTGTGGAAGAGAGTGGTGGGGGATCCTGCTGCTGTGCCCATTTCCTCTTGCTGGCTTTGGGAAGACTGCTGTGGGCTCTGTAGCTGAATTTTTCTTTCAGGCATGCCATGCACAAAGCCCAGCTCTCTGCTGAAATAATTTCCTGTGCAGGGTCACGGACAAGAAACTGAACATGCACATCCTTAAGGCAAATGTATTGATAACTTCCTTTCACCAAAACCTTACTGTTTAACTGCCAGATAGGTCAAAACCAAACCAGCCACAGCTAAACTCTTCCCTCCTCATTCAGGACCACTTTTCTTAGAAAGACACCAGTCTTTACCTCAGCATAGGCCCACCTGGCCCCTGAGCAGGTCTGTCACAGCTTGGTGCTGCTGCCATCATTTACAGCAGCTGCCTGTGCTCAGAGCAAACCCAGATCCCTCCAGTGACCACCTCAACTCTCATAAATAACCATGGGGTTTAGGTAAAGGCACTGCTAATGCATTCAAAACCATCCACCTTTTTCCAGCAGCACTCTTAGTAGAAACCAACTTTGGAAGCTGTTTATTCCTTTTTTCCCCACCTGGTTTACTTGATGTGTGAAAATTTCCCTGGAACAGCCTCAAGCTGAGTAATTACAGCTAAGAACAATGAGGTTTTCCGTTCAAGTTTGATTAAAAATGAGAGTGGTGGCTAAACAAGCTGGACCCACCACAGTGTGAAGTCAGTGAGATGAACAAAGTAATATTGTTAAGTGACAAAGAAAAAGCAGAAAGTGCTTCCCCTCCTGCTGTGGTCCGCCAGTTCTGGCTGAGTGAATTAAGAGAACAGATGTTGCCAAAAGAAGATATTTGTCCATGCAGAGCAGAGATTTTGCATCCACATTTCCTGCTGGCCGCAGGGCCCCAGGGCTGCAGCTCCGATGTTGTCTGGTCTGCATCAGAAGCACACTGGATGTATTTTGAACATTTTCTCTGCTCATTTGAGAGGACACACCTCCTGCTTTAAAGGAATGCCAGCATTTCTGTTGTACTCCCTGCTGTTGCGTGGCCACAGCCTTGCTACGAGAGGACACCAGAAAACCTAACAAGGTAAGCTTTGTTCCGGTTTTTTTTCTCTCTTTCAAGCATCAAGCTGATGAAGCAGCATTTCTGGCAGCCTCGGGGAGGCAGATTGAGAGGATGTGTGCATTTGGGTGACAGCTTCAGCAAGTCAGCCAGGTACCGTCTTCATCTGGTCTGCTGCACACACCAGCTGATGTGATCCAGAAACAGAACCCACTCAGAAAATCAGTGCTGTCAGTTGTGAAAATAAACACTTTTGCAAATTTTCAGCAGTCCCGATGACCACAAATGGGAGAAAACTGCCATGATTTTCATTCACTGCAGAATTCCTGCACAATTCTGCCCACAAGAACCTGGCAAAATCACTGACAGAAGTGAGAGGGAAGCGCTGTGCTGCGACCTGCGCACCAGAGTGGGCTGCCTGTGCATCTCCTGTGTCCACAGACCTTGTTCAGACAGGCCCCTGAAGTGCCTATCATCATCCAGCCCTCATCAAACCAGCTGGACTGCAGTGTCTCGCTTTCTAAAATTTACATCCATTAGTGCAAGGAAAAGTTTAGTGTTTATGGGCTGCTAAACCTCGTTAAAGCACACTCCTGCACTTTAAGAAGATGAATATCAGAGGATGAACACACAAAAGTGGCAATTACCCAGATGAAGAGGTTTTCATCAAGAAATGGCATTTTTTAATAGATGTTTTTAAGATCAGTTTCTTTTTGCTCAGCACCACAAGAAACCTCTCAATCTCTGGTTATTTATCTCAGATCTTTTTAAATGAACGACACCAATTCTCTAGCTAAGAATCCTGTCATTTTAATGCTTGAGGGAAAAAAAAACCAACAAAAACTCCACGCATGAATAATCAAAAACTACCTGCACATCCCAAAATGAACAAGAAATATCACTGTTTTCTGAGTTTTGATCTCCAGTATGGCATGTGCCAAGACCAGAATATAAGAGGTCACTCACTGATGTAGCAACTTTTTGTACAAGTATTTAACTATATATTTTTCCCAGGTAGAAAAGGCTTTTGATAGTTTTTGCTTCATGTTCAGAACTGTTGAGCACTCTGGTTTCCAAGAAGACTTTGACCTTACAGTTGATCTGATACCTGCGCTCTAGATAACATTCTTAGCACTACATGTGCTTTATTGTTTTTTCTGTCAAACCAGGGAGCCTACAGGTTGGATTTCTAAGCAACCAAGCTATCTAGAGACCGAGGAAAATTACCTCAACCTTACTGTCACTTTATGGCAAGGATGCAACTTTCAGATTGGTAATTTGCCAGGGAATGACAGAAAAAATATGACTTAACTAAAGGGGGAAACTGATGAGAACCTGAGTATTAGAAGGAGTAGGTCATGAGCTTCAGTCCTTCAAGCGACCTCAGAAAAACCTTAAACTGCCTTAAACTGCCTTAAACTAAAGGCACTCCTTCTATAAAGAAGTGAATTACTAATGAATATTAACAATGTCTAAGCACACTGAGAAGAACTCTCTGTTTTTCTTTAAAAAGACTTGCTCTCTACAGCTTCTGACTCGTCATCTGCATGCATAAGAGATCAGTCAGTCCAGAATGTCACATGTAAAGAACAATAAAAAACTAATCAGTGTAAAATAGCTCAGCACAAAGAAAACAGCTCAGGTGTAAGGCGAAAATACCTTTTGGATGGTAAAAGGTGCTTCAGAAGCCCCAGGCACCCACGTTCTTCCCATGCCACTGGCTGCACAATATGTTCAGCTCACTAAGTAGAGGCTGTCTGGACATCACTTTGAGGCTGATTTCCAAAAATACAGCCTTTCTAAAAATGCAAGTTCCACTTAATGCCACATAATCACTGAATTTTGATGGAACCTTTTCTTAAAATGTACTGGATGCAGTCTACAATACTTCACACTCTTTTATTTTATGCTGGCTGCTTCCCTGTGTTTTTCTCATCACATTCAGATGACTGAGTCATGGGAGGCCATGGAGCTGTAAATCAAAATAGGCTGACAGTTCCAATTATCACTTGTCCTGTGGCTCACACCTGTACAAATGGTGGCTTTCTTTCCCTGAGAGCCAGCGCAGCCCCACTTGGTGTTAGCTCTACACTGAATATTTACTGAATGTCAACTTCAAAATAGTCAGATGAAGCCAAACAGGAAGTAAACAGATATTTTTCCTCTTGTGAGTGGATTACAACACCCAGGTAAGGAGGACTCAAACCTTGCTGTTGTCCATACAGGCGCTTAAAACTTTTCCCACAGGTAGAAACCACCTGGAAAAAGAATGCAAGCATGATTTGTGCCAGCTCAAAGGAGGGCTTTTACAAACAGAATATACAGACCAGCCACTGACGCAGCTGTAGGGAGGAACCTCCAGAACAGCGAGATGCCCTCTGCTCTCTTAAGCAGTGGGGTGGAGCTACAGCACCAATGTTTGCAGGACAGGTGGGCTGTGGCTCCCAAAAGGTGCTGGTCACACCACTGTCACAGAAATGGGAAGAGTTTCAGACACCTGGACCACACTTTCGACTGGAATTGCCCAGGACAATAAATGTTCATCTCCATGGGCTTGATTAATACGACACCTGCCTGCATTCCCCACTGTCCTACGCTGCGACCAATGCCAGCCAGACTCCAGCACTCGTTAGAGACCTGGCACAAATATTATTGAAGCTTCTCAGCCCCCTCCCCCCGCCCCCCGCCAAGAGAACTAGGACAAAATTTGATACATATTAAGGGGAAAAAAGTGATCTAAGAAATGTTTCTTGAAAGACAAAGCCTGACGGTTCTGATGGCTCAGTCCTCAGAGATTAGGAAGGAATCCTCCCCTGAGAGGTTGTGAGGCCCTGGCACAGGGTGCCCAGAGAAGCTGTGGCTGCCCCACCCCTGGAGGTGTCCGAGGCCAGACTGGACAGGGCTTGGAGCAGCTCGGGATAGTGGCAGGTGTCCCTGCCCATGGCAGGGGGGCTTGAAATGAAATGGTGGTTAAGGTTCCCTCTGACCCAAGCCATTCTAGGTTTAATTACTCTGTGACATTTTACAAGCCAGAAATGAAGAGAAAAAGATTACGTGAGGCTAAAGCTAGAGAGCTACTTACCCACAGGTTTTCTTTCACTTAGAACTTCAGCAACAAAAGACAAATAGCATCAAAAGACAATAAATAACTAGCAGCTTTATCAGAGAGCATTAAATGTGATATGTAGATATATTCAGAATGCACCACGAGAGCATTGGGATATGGTTGGTATGACAGTGATTGAATACTCACATCTTACAGTGTCCCAGAAATCTCACATCCCTCAAAATAGTGCTCTGTAATGCCCATGGCTGCTTTGGTGCATGCGGGGGTTTTAAACACAAGCTAAGAAACAGCTTGGGCAAATGTAAAATGGAAGGATGCCGTATGTTTTATTTCACTTCTGGAGCAACTAGTCATGCTAATATACAAAGTCTTAACCAAGTTATAAAAATGTGATATAACAAGGAAAGAGGAAAATGTGAGTTTTATATCGAATAAGACATTAATTGGAATGGATAGCAGGACATAATCTGTGAATAGTTATAATTAAATACATTTATGGCATTAAAACGATCCTAGCTACTTTCTGTAGTACTTGTGGTGCTTGCTGTGGTACCTCTAACGAGTGATCCAGCCAGAGAGGGAATAGAAGAGGAAAAAGGGATAAATTAATTTCTCTTAAGTCACCTGAAAGGAGGCAAGGCAGACCTTCTGATTCTTCTGTTAAGCTTTTACTTAACAGTAGTGCTCAAAGAGATACATCCGAATTTGCAAGATCTGTAGCAACAGTAGTTGGAAAAACTAGTCTGTGTTGAGCTTTGTGTAGGGATTTCCCAGTCCTCCTCCTGGAGGACCCAACGCCTAAAATCACCAACTCCCAAAGCTGCAGAGCCACCAGGACATGACGTTTTTTTCTTGCTTAATTACTCAGACTACTAGGATCAGCTGCAAGAACTTGCTATTTTATCATGAGAAGAAGCAGGACTGACCGTCAGCTATTTCTCCAGCTCCTCAGCTTAAACACTGTCAAGATCCAGAGCCGTGAGGAGGGAAGATAAATTGAACACCTTCCGGCACAGCACACAGCTGACAGACCCAGCCTGGGAGGGTTGAGTGCGGCGCTGGGGCGGTCACACCTCCGCCAAGACTTCCCCAAAGCAGCGCTGAACTCGCCGACATAAAATAAACATAAATAAAAACAAAGCCCTAATGAGCTCGTGGATGCAATTTAATCAGCTCCTACAGCTGCATGAGGTGCAGTGCCAGGGGGAAATCTGCCCTGCTCGCACCGACTCATTCTGCTACCGACGCCTCCTGTGTGCTCCCTGTTCCCTGCACACCCTGGGCTCCCTGCTGGCATCACAGCTGCAGCCCCCAATACTCATCATGTTATGACTCTTTCCAAAGATTTAAGTCTTACTCAGATCATTTATTTTTCAGCTATTCTTTCATCTGTGTGCTCAGATACATCATTGAGCAAACACTTCAGGTTTTTGTCTCAAAGTGTGTGCATATTATAGAGGTGAATTACTAATCAGCTTAGAGGTAGGACAGGGATATTAGTGGGAACTGCAAGTGGCTTCCTGCAGCATTACCCCAATGTGAGGTAAAATCAGCTTGAAAAATGCATCCTGCTTCTTCACCGAGTGCAGTGTCACAGAGGTCAATTTGCTTACTGCCAGCTTAAAAGATGAAAGAACACAACCTCTTGATTTTTCCTACTGATTACAGCTAATGGAAAAGTGTCTTCTTTCTCATGGAAAGCAGCAGTGTTCAATTATTTTAATTTTTCTCAAGCATAAACTTAGTGGGTTCTCATTGAAGGGTTCACTCCCAACCTCTGGTTCACTGGAGAAGATTTTGCTGACAATGATGTCGCTTATGTTTGCAAATGAATTTTTGCTCTTGACATACTCATATGAACACGATTTGATTAGCAATAAGTGGAACAGATCTGCAGTGTGCAGGCTGTATTCCATTCTATGGTCTGAAGTTAATGCTACTGCCATGTAAAAGAGATTTTATTCTCATGATGGTCAAGGCATTCCAGACAGGATGACAGCCTGCAGCATGAATTTAGTTTCCTATGAGAAAAAAAATGGAAAAAAAAAAAAAAACTTTTTAAGAGATATCTGTAAGGTAAAGTCTTTTAAAATAGGTAAGCAGGAGAGTCTTTGAGTGCAGCATCACCAGCGCAGCCAGGCCTTATCTGTGAAGTGCACTCGGTGTGTTCGGGGAGATAGAAATGAAGCTGATGTCTCTGACTGTAACTAGCACTGTCACAAGGGATTATCTTCCCAGAACAGGCTGCAGCTCTCAGCTGTAGGGGGCTGGATCAGCGGAGCTCCTCAGGTCTAGCTCTGACTGAGCAATCCCAAAGGAACATCCAACTTGTCCCCCTTTCTCTCACACCCAGAGTGCTGGCCCTGCCTGCTGCTCCAGCAGCACATCCGAGCTCTGGGTGCTCTGGCTCAGGCAAAGAGGCCTCTGTCCCCAGGGCTGGGCTGTGGCCGTGCCACCGTCAATGTGGCTGCTGTCACCCTCGCTGTGGCTCCTTGCTCTGCTTGCCTTGCCTTGGTGGATAACACACAGCACGGCCTGTGAGGGGCACAGAAGGAGATGTCCCTTTCCAGCTCAGACCTTTCCAAGGGAGGTTGAACCAGTGGATTTTGGATTATAGAAAAATAATCCTCTTTGTTTTCATCATCATCATCACCATCCTCATGACCTACTAAAACCTCCACAACATTTCCCGCAGTTGAAACTGTTCTTGTCTGACAAAGGCAAGGCAGCAACACTCTGGAGATCTGCAGGCGAGCGAGTCACCCAGGTTCAGCTCTACGTGACTAGGATCCACTACAGAGAAGCCAAATTTTGGTCAGGGATCTCCTGAGCTGACATATGTGTTTTGGTTTGTTACATTTATTGAGAAATAATTGGACATTGGCTTCCTCCTTTTTCAAAAGGGTTTTTCCTCTCTCTATTCTTATGTCACGCAGAAATAGCAATTAAAAAACAAACCTCACATAATGATAAAAAATTCTAATTTTATATTTAGGAAAAATTATAAAATACTACGAGTACATTTACTCAATGCTTAAAAATGGAAACGAATCCTATGATTTTGACCTTGTAGTTTCATAAATCCTTCTGACAGTTCTGCTGAGGTTGGCACATTGACTTAATGCTCCTTCCACACTTCGTCTCTGGGATTCCTTGGTGCTCAAGGAGTTTGGACATCACCTACAAAGATGATGTTGTGGTGAGAAGGAAAACATGCAGCACAAGCACAAAAAGTTTTGAGTAGGAATAGCTAAACAATTCTGTCTGTATCCTGGATGTTCCTGTGGCCATTCCCATAAAGTGTCTATTCTGAGGCTGAAAAGAGGAAGAAAAGATGGCTGATAAGCATGAGTAGTTAAGAGCTACAAGAGAAGCTGAAAGGTTAGAAAAAGTCTGCAAGATTATCATTATTGTTATGATGATGATGATGAAACTGTAACACTTGAGGTGCTGATCAGAAGCCACAAGCAAATAAGGACTGAAAAGTTACTAGAGGAGGCTTCAACCTTCTCCTAACATAGACAGCTGGAAGCAGGCTTGACATCCTTGCAGAAAATTTGAGGTGTGGAATGTTAATATTAAAGATAGTTTAGCACTGCTGTACCACTGGTTCAGGTGGGTCCTCTCAGAGAAGCAGCTCTGTGCCACTGAGCTGAGTATTTCTTCTAAATTAAACCAAAATTGACTATCTGGGCTTTGCAGCCTAGTTCTATATTAGCAAATGGGAACAGAGGACACAGGCACAGGAACTACAAAAAGCCCTCCAGCTTCTGTAACTCTGAAAGCCAGTTTGAGGGGGACAGGAGGGGCCTTTCTGCCCTCTGGGGAAGGATCCATGAGGGTGGGTTTCTAATGGACTCAGCAGCAGCAGATGCAGCATCTCCAATCCAGAGTGAAGATGTCTTTCTGCATGCACAGCTGTGTGCTCTATCTGCACAAAAGTATTACAAGGGCTACTATTAGCTGTTGGGCAACTCACGGAAAGAGTTTTAAAGACATTTTCAGCAGCCTTGATTTTTGACACAAATGTTGAACTGGGGTGAATCCATAACTGTGGACTTCTGGAAAAGTACAGAGGGCTCCAAACGTCTGCACTGCACCCTGGCACGTTGATGCTGCAGCAATTTGCCACCTGCTGTCACCATTTTGCATCTGTGGTGTTTGCCAAGGCTTGTCTTAAGAGGTGGAAACTTCTGCTTCTCCATCTCCTGCATATCTTAGAGGACCTTATTATGCACCTGTAGGTTCATAGTGCACCTTTTAGTAGATTTTGAGCAACAGCTTTGTGAAATATTTGTCAAAAAAATCCCTAAACATGAAGCATAAAAAGTCTCCCAGGAAGAAACAGGGAATCTGCCTTTGTGGAGACACCTGATCATATATGACACCACTTCAAGGCCATTTATCACCCTCTGGTGTTAAAATAAGGCCAGTAAATCACTGTGGGAAGGCACTTCAATCCACAGATAAATTATTACTCTTGCACAGCAATTTCTTTTGCTAATTCTTCTCCATGAACAACTCTATAAATATCACCACCTCAAGAAACACAAAAACAGACTTTAAACAGTCTCTTTACTGGCAGCAGAGGAAACAAACCACAGATTGTTAGGATCAATCCCTGATCTTCAATATTTGATTCTTTTTCTTGCAACAATTCTGGTTTTGTCTTATCTTTTTTATTTTCTTCACAGTATCAGCAAAAGCCTGGGAGCTTTTACAGGGTACAGCCATTCCAGGTGCAGCGGAACAGTCCTTGTAGATCAGCTCATGTTGTCACCAATGTCACTGACCATGAAGCCTTTCTGCTTCTTCTTATGTCTGAGAACAAGCACTTGGGGAGAAATATGTTGATTTGTTTTTTAATCTCTGGGCTGCAGAACAGCCTGAACAAGACATAGCTCCGCTCCCTGTTAAGGATCAATACCAGAGTCGGTAGCAGAGAGGACAGTGGGCGTCTGAAGGTCTAATTCTGCTCAAGCTGGCCAGCCCTAGCCCTTTGAAACTTGTGGGAAATGAGATTTATTGGTTTGGTCTGCCCTGATTCAATCTATCACACTCACAGACTACTGGTGCAACTCTGTTTAAAGCCACCAACAAATCAGTGAATTTCGGCAACACTGCTGGATAAACTGATGACGTAAAGGAGATTTTACTTGAACTCCTTTGATACTTCTCCTCCGAGCAAGTTCTCCAATTAAATTGTTAAATGACTTGACAAAAGCAGCCTATCTCCCTTGATTATTTCCTAAAATTTTACACTTCCCTCAAACTAAGAAGTCTGTGTATGAGGATAATACAGGTAAGGTTAGGAAGGCGTAAGAAAGAAAACATGGAGAATCCAAAGGGAGAAGGATGGAGCTCTACAGATGAAGACTGTTATTTTTGTTGTTATTTGCACTTTTGACAGGTACTGGGTCCATTAAAGCCAACCGCTATGCCAAAGCCAAGATTTTCTCTTATTTTGCCAATGCTATAAGGATATAAAACACAGGTTCAAAGTTATGGCAGACTGTCGCTGCCTCAAAACCTTGGAGTACACAAAATACTTCTGGACATACAGCAAACTGCTCCAAGGGAGGAAGATCTGGAGTGAGGAGAGGGAACTTAACATAAACTGTAATCCTGTCCAGAACTAACAATGTTATCTCAGCATCGACGGAGACCTGACAAACTTTTAAGCACTTTTTAGATGTCATTCTTCACCAGGACTGGAAAAAGAGCTGGAGGCACTGAAGTATGCAAAGATTGGCTACTGAAAAGAATTGTTTGCTGTTCTAGACAACACGCTAATTCCAGATAAAATTCAAGTGGAATTCACCCTCTTTAAATTAACATTCCTGTTACAAAGAGAGCATTTCACTTAATGGCAAGAAGAGAGTTTCAATAGCGTGATTATAACCGATGCCTGAGGCGAAGTTCCATCAGGCACGGTGTTCATTCACGCCAGGATAAACCACTTCCTTTGGTAACTCCAATTACCTCTCAGGGTCAAACAGGGCTGACAGAGTGAGGATCCCCCTGTCAGCAAGCCCAGCTGGCTGTGCTGCCACGCTGCCTCGGCCCTCCCTGTGAGCTCTCCCTGGCACCACTCAGCAGCAGATGAGACATTCTAAGCAGTAGTGCAGCAAAATACAGAGCCCTGTACTCAAATACCACAATACCACATAATCCTGCACATATTTATCATGCTAATGGGTTAATCATACAGTGTTATACCATGCAGCCTGATTTTGACTCAAATTAGAGTGGTTTAGCGATGCACGGTTTGCTCAAGAGAAAGAAAGAATCAGCAAAACAGCAACGTCTGAAGAATTTGCAGCTCTGGGATGTTCGTTTTCACTGAGAGATGCCTAAACTCATAACATAATTCTCAGTGCTATCAGAGTCCCAAAAAAGGATGACATAGAAAACAAAACAGGTATTTATTAATAGTTTTAATTATCCTTCTTAGGTGAATAACCCTGAATGCTACATTTCTTCAGAAAGCCATCATTTCTTTTGCTTAAAAAAAATCATTTAAAGGATACAAGACAAAAGGAAGGTATATGTTTATGCTTAGGATATTTTAAAATGCACCTAGAACACTGAGAGGTTTATGGCCCTCTATATGAAGCAGATTAATATCCACCATGTTCATTCATATGCTGTAGTTAGTTACAAATAATGCTTGATCGTATTTCTCTATTTCCATTTCTCCCTCTATGAACTGTCAGTCTTTAAATGTGGCCTCACTTCCCAGAAATTTTGCCTTTCAGATTATTTTTGTATTTCAAACAAGAAACTAATAACTTTTTTACCCAGAACATCTGCTTTTTGATTTTTTTCAGTTGCATCCTCCATATTATTAAAGATAGAAGATAGTTCTTCCTTATCTTCAGAATTATTTCCCAGAACCTTCATTTGAGACCATGTGTCCTTTTTTTTTTGCTTGTAAGTCTGAACTAAATTTGTGTACATGAACATGTGCACATCTGCCCCACTGACAGCCCACAATAATCCTGCACTCAGTGCACGATTTTGGGATGCTCCTAAAAGAATTGAGGCCCAAAGGTGAACGATGAAAATAGATTTTTCTACTGGAAAAAGGAATTGTGATGAGGACACTGTNTGCTCATCAAAGCTCTCATATCACAAAAGGAATGAAAACCAGAAAATACCGTTAAGTAAACACTGGCTATTATTTACATGAACTGTGTGAAAGAATCTGACTCCAAGGTTAAAAACAGAAGGCTTACAAAAACCAGGGCAACATGAACTAAATTTGTGTACATGAATGCGTGCACATCTGCCCCACTGACAGCCCACAATAATCCTGCACTCAGTGCACGATTTTGGGATGCTCCTAAAAGAATTGAGGCCCAAAGGTGAACGATGAAAATAGATTTTTCTACTGGAAAAAGGAATTGTGATGAGGACACTGTCTTTGTTGCACCCTTTGTTCCTTGATTATATTCAACTCGAGTTCTGAGGACAGAGGAGTATCCTGATCCACATTTAATTTGTGCTGGGTTGGCTCTGCCTGCACTGACAGCCAAGAGAGGAACACCTGGAAAACAGAACTGGATTCCATCTCACTGACAGGCCACTTGTTTTCACCCAGAGGTGCCTTCCAAGCTTCTCTTCCATCCCTGCTGTCACCTCCTTCATCTGGGTTTTGTTCATGTTCCAAATATTCTCAGTATAAGCTGCTGCTAATAGACTTGTTCTCCTCTATCCTGTGTATTTTATTTCTTTTCCACCTTTTGAAATGTAAAAAAAATCTTGCTTTTTGTTAATCCTAGGTCACAGCAGAAACTATTCTCTTGTGAATCTAACTTACAGTATTGAGTTACAGAAAAAATAAGACAGAAAACTGCAGAAATCACTTCCATCATGGAAACCCACAGAGGGAATTTTGTTCATTCTTTTTAAAAGGAGGGCTTAGAAAAAAAATTGAGAACACTTGCCATAAAAACCTCCACGGTGTGAAAAAAGCAGGATGGTAACCAGTGTGACTTTCGTAATTTATGGTCTGAGAATACCTGTTTTATTCACATTCTAGACAGTGGTTGACTGTAAAAGCAAATTTCATGGTTCACTGTGCATTGGTTGGTTTACACCATCTCAAAATTTAACTCAGCAGGAATTCTGCTCACAGCTGGGAGCGGCACACATTGTGAGATGTAAATATTGACAGATTATTGTGCTTTTGCCCCTTCCAAACAAGACACCTAAAGGTGGAACAAATTTCATGCTCATTGCACAGGAACATGAGAATAGACAGGGACAGAATAAAAAATCCAACAAACTTGCCTTCCCTTTGTCCCATCAAGAGCTGGGTAAACATCATCAACAATCATTACAGCTCAGGAAATTACTTATTCAAGCATGGAGTGTTCAAATGTTAGGATTTTCTCCTTTAACGTGTCTACAGGAACAGCCAAAATAATGTTTTATCCATCAAGGGTTTCAGGTACTTTTGTCAATTAACTGTAAGATTTGAAGGGCAATTTGAGGTCCATTCTAACTGAGTATTCTGGCAGATGGTGCACATTCCCTCTAATTATTTTACAAGAAGTCATTATTTCTCTCAGCTAGATGGGAATTCAGCTGACAATAGATGTTCTCTGGAGCCNATAATGTTATCTCTAGGCTAGAGGAGAAACCCAGAGAAACTTCCAAGATGCTGAAACACTTCTCACAATGTCTTCTCTGGATCATTTTGCCTCCTGCCAAATAACAGTCCTTCAAATAATTGCTAGAAAGGGCTCAAGAACAAATTTTCCCAAGAGACCACTCACAAAAGTAGTTTGTATCAGGTTAGTCTCTTTTGGAGGTTAAAAATGTTTACCAGGATAGACACAGACTGTTCAATGTGGACACTGACAGCTTAGTCAGAGAGGAATTTTCCAGCTTCCAGCCAATATGTGAGAAAATATTGCTTTCTCACACACAAAGCTGGGAACCGGGAGAAGTTTTGAGTAAACTATCTTGCACCTGTTGTTTTTACATCTTGTTGCTGCAAGTTGTTTACTAATGGGTGGTGATAGTGGACAGCCAATGGTGATCAGGAGGTGTAGAGCAAAGAACCAATAACCATGTGCCACTCGAGCGAACCTGTCTATAAAAACATGTTATATCATCATAAAATGCCATTTGACATCCTGGAGTTCTGTCACCTTCATTGACTGTCCCCACTACAAC
>VYXC01004205.1:1035345-1182764 GCA_013397175.1 Platysteira castanea | reverse complement strand
TGTCCCCGCCGCCCCCCGGCCCTCGCTCGTCCCCGCTCTCGGGCAGGCTCGGCGCTCCGCAGCTCCGCTCCCTCGGCGGTTTGCCCGTGCCCCTACGCCGGGGAAGGCACTTGAAGGTGGATCTATTAAACCTCCCGGCGGTCTCTCCAAGTGCACTTCTTGGACCAAATCTCCAGCATGGATGTAAGATTTTACCCGGCTGCGGCGGGCAGCGCGCTCCCCGGAGACCCCTCCAACCTGGACTTTGCCCAGTGTTTGGGTTACTACAACTACAACAAGGTGATTATCCCCGCGGGTGTTAATTCCTCGTGCTGCTGCCCGGGCCGGTTCCCCGCGGACCGGAGCTGGGGCTCCGTCGGGGCGGAGGGGCTCGGGGCTGAGGGATGCGCGGAGCCCGGGGCGGGTGCCCCCGCCGCCCTCCGCGGGGCCGGGGGATGCCCGGCCCCGGAAAGTTGTGGTCGGCGGGGCTGGAGCGACGGGGCCGGACCCCTCCTCCTACCGCGGCCGCGGCGGGGCTCGCCCCGGGGAACCCGCCCTCGGGCCGGTGCTCGGGCGGTTCAGAGGGGTGCGAGCGGCAGACAGCCGGGAAGAGCTCGGGGCGCGATCCTGCTCCCCATGGCCGGCGAACAAAGGCGCGTCCCGAGCGCGCAGCCTTCGCGGCGGGGTCGGAACTCGCCGAACTTTCCCCGGGCAGGAGCCGCGGCGGCTCCGGGCGCGTCGGGCAGAGCCAGGTGGGCTCGGACGATCCTTCGAGGAGAGGACGGAGCCTCCCTCTGCTCTGTTCTCTCGGCTCAGTCCGGCTCTGTTATGGCCAGGTCCTAACTAGAGGATTATCCAAACGGGAAGATTATCTAAAAGTACATCAGCTGCTGGTGCAGGAAGGTAACTAACGCTCTGCTTTGGCGAGGGCTGTCAGAGAAGTTGCAGTACCTCTTCTGTCTATTCACACCTTTGCGACATGTGCAGTGTTTGGAGTAAACGTTACAGTCAGAAGCAATAGTAATTTCCCAGTGTCTTACCTTCATTTACAGAAATATGTTTTAATAATACGGGGATGATTTGTTTCACAAATTACCCAAATGTGGGAAAGGCAAAGTTGAGAATGACACTGTGACTCATGCTATTTTGAAAAAGACTTAGCTGTTTGCACTGTGATGTGTCAATAGCACATTGAGCTATTAGCACTGGGCCCTCACACATGCACATAAAGATCCCTTTCACACTGTGTTTTTCCTGGTGCTATGTTTGTCCAACCCCTGGGGCCTTTTGTGAAGCACTGTATGAGATGCTGGGGACAAGAAGGGTGCTGCATAAAGCCTAAACTTATGTTAAGTCCTGTTTAAAAAAAAAATAAAAAATCCTTCCCAAATACAGAGATAAACTTTGCTGAAATACAAAGCTCACTTTCAGAGAGAGAAGAAACGCGGGTTCAAATAGATTCAGTAGCTGGAGAAAACTTTCTCCCAGAGAAATCGCGTGTGAGTAGATGTCGTGGGTGGACCCCTGTGTCGCTGTGCAGGCCGATGTCCATCGGAGCGGCTGGATGCTGAAGTTTGGCAGGCGGGGCGCGGTGTCCGCCCCGTGTCCAGCTGGCCGCGGAGTGGCGGTGCCGGCGGGGCGCGCAGGGCCCGGCCCCGCGCATGCGCCCCGCGCGCGGCTGGCGGCGTGCGGCTTTGTTAGCGCGGGTGCGGGAGCACAGGGGCATCAATTAAAGATGAAATGTCAGCCCCAACTTCGAGTGCTGCTAAGGACTCCGAGAGCTCTAAAATGCACTGTGAATGTCCGTTGTTGGCTGATGTGCCGGCTAATTTTGGAAACTTGCGGCACTTACCGGCAGCCAGCATGTTTACTGTAAATTTCACTTGTTCCGTGACTTTCCTGTGTTATGCACGGCATGGACTTATTCAGGCTCAGGTGCAGGTTACTCTATAGGCTCTTTCTAAATTTCTTTTTGTACGTCAAAATCTTTAATATCTTCTGAAAACCGGCAATTTCTTGTGTCCATTAACTTGCTGCTAGTGCACCGTTGTATATAACGTTTTGACTGTATTTCCCATCGTTGTACAATGAGAATAGAGCATGCATTCAGAAAAAGTCAAAAGTAACTAACTTTTGACCTATTCAGGAACACATTTCAGTCTCTCTACTCCTGAGCATAATTTTGGCAAGTACCTCGTAGGCCAGGCTTCCAGTCTGCAGCAGAAAATATTTTAACAGAGCATAGCTATGATGCTTGTGTCTTATAATAAATATCTTTGTATGCAAAAGGCCTCATCCAGAGCAGGCTGACACACGCGGAATTGTGTTACTGTTGCTGTGAGCTCTTCATTGGCTCAGCTGGGAAAACAGCAACGTGGTGTACAGGTGTTTCAAGGACAGAAGAATTTGTGAATGAGTTCCTAGAAAGGATGGTCTTAGCTGTGTTAATCTAATCTCATATTCTGCATTGTTTATAATCTGTAGCTATATGAATAATTGTAAATTTGGGGTTTTTTAAATTATTCTGATGAAAAGAACACATCTGTTTAAGAATCTTGCCTCCCTGCCTTGTTTTCCTTGTCTTCAGTCCTTTTCCCTGTGTTTCTAAGGAAAATAAATGATTGTTCTGTTAGGTACTGAGATGACCAGAAGGCATTGAAAAAAAAAGGCCTGAAATATTTACTCTGCTGAAGTAAATGGGAGAACTGTTATTGATTTCACTAGGTACAGCATTTCACCTGAAGTCTTTCTGAAACTCATTTGAGTGTCCTGCCCACTCATCCATGCCTGCTTCATTGTTAGGAGCTGAATCCATATTCTCCTTGTGACAGTGACATTGCCTGAGACAACTGCTGGGAAGCAGTGTGATGGCAAGAGTAAACAGACTGCGTGGTTGTATGTATGTGCAAAAGCAGAATTATTTATGTGAAAATATTCTCAGGATCATTAAGACATAGAGTTGATGGCATATGGCCCACATGTGGAAAATGGTATCTTGTATCATAGTGTCTAAAAATATCAACTGTAAAGCCTTTTAGTGCAAATACATTGCACCCTGTGAGACAATGCTGCCTTCCACCTGCGTGCTTTAAACAGGAGTTCCCAGGACTGGAGGGTTTTTTCCTTCAGTGGGTACAACACTGGCAGGAATGTGGCAGACTGACCTGTGAACCCCCAGACAGGACTTGGGATCTCAGGGTGCCCTGTGAGGAAGGGTCAGAGGTGGGATGGGAGCTGCATTTGGAGTCCTGGGTTTGGAACTAGGCATGCTGAGGAGCTGTCCTGGCCCTGACCTGCAGGTACCCTTCGGTTGGATTCCATCCCAACTGCTTTGTAAATGCTTTTCAAATTGATAGTCAATACTGGATAGGAAGACCTAAGGGTAAGGGATGTCATCTTGGGGTTTTTTGGAGGAGAGTTAGTGTTGAGTACATGACAGGTGTTTGAAAATGGACTGATGTACCTAAGCATCCCTGCCATTGTTGGTAGTGAAGCAATTTCTAGAAGATTCATTAGGATTGCTTTTGTTGAGATGGTGGCAACATGGCATGCACGTGTAGAGGGCAAAAGAGGAAATACAGACACAGAAGTGCAGGGATTTCTCCAAGGTTCCACAGTTGGTCACTGACATAATCAAGGCCACAACCAAGGTATTCTGAGATTCAGTCCAGTGGTTTATGCTGAATCTCATTTACTCTAATAGGATTACTTACATGTTTAAAGTAAAGCATGTGCTTAAGTGCTTTGCTGGATCAGGGCCATATTTGATAAGTTTTCAGTCCTGATGTGAGAGTGCATAACTTGACCCTGCATGTGTCTGGCTGGTGGTGGTTCGGAATAACAGCGATCCACTTCTGCTTCATGGAATTGCACAAGTGAAATCATGGTTTGCCTGGTTCTAGAAGAATCCTGCTGCAGTGTACTAAAAAAAAACTCACCAAAAAGGAGCTATAAAAATTACAGAAAGTTGAAAGAGACCAGCTGTTGTAAAACATTCTGCTTCTGTTTTGAGCCCTTTTATGGTTCTGCAGATGGAGAATGATTTTGGACATTCACTACAGTTGAGTAGCTTTTTCTAAACAAACTTTTTCACTTATTGAGTAAATTATATGTCTTGTACTAAAAATATTTAGGGAACTAGTATTCATCCTGGCATAAACTTTTTTTTTTCCCCCAAAGGAACTGTAATTCTTATAATGCCATTTGGGAAAAGTGAAAACTCCAAAACCTAAATACATACAGCTCACTGCTTGAGTTATCATATTAAATTCCAGAATCCTTACTTCATTATTTATCTGTCTACATTTTATAATGTTTATCTCTACTACACAGATTGTCCTTGAAGGATACGAATTTCAAACATACATACCTTAATTTAGGCACTGCCATACATACGAGATTTTCAGAGCTTGATGTTTTTGGCTGAAATAGTTTTCATTTTACAAAGGAAGCTCAGGAAGTTTATCTTGTTCTTCCAGAGGTAAAGCAAAGACAGCAGTAGTTTAGTAGTAGCTGAACTGGGGCTCTAAGTCATTCCTATTAGTGTGTGTTGTTAGGAAAAAGTGGATTACAGTTATGCAAATGATTTAAAACTACTCTTCTTGCAAATTTAGTGTGGCTCTATATGCATAGGTTTTCCTCTCCTACAGCAGATGGTGAGAGACAATGGGTGCATGTATGTGGCTACGATAGAAAGCTCTGTGCTCACTCATCAGCTGCCCTGCAAATATGCTCGTTTACATCTGGGCTCTGCTCTGGTGCAGACGGGGCAGTCTCAGCTGCTGTGTGCTGTGGCCATGTGTGCCCACAGCCTGACCATGACAGAGGTGGCCCCAGCTGATGGGAGGGGGCCACAAAGCACCAGGGAGCTCCCAGAAAGTAGAGGTGTGTAGCAGAGACACAAATACAGCTCTTGCTGAAGACGATTTAGGCAGAGGGCTGGGAACTTTCTGTTGCAATATCAATTCAGTGAATGACATTTTATCGTCAGTATTTTCCACTGATCTTCTGGCACATGTGGCAAGTGTGCTGAACTGCTTCTTTCCCAGAACAGCCAGCCCCTGCCTTGGATATCTCAAAACCTCAGGACTATGTAGGCAACTACTGCTAGGGAGCAAAAAAGTTCCCAAAATATTTGGCTGTCCAACCCAGCAATAAAATTGTTGGATATATGATTCCTAGTCCCTGGAAGAGGAAGTGAGATGAGTATGTCCACCAGAATGAAAATTACAGTTTGTATCATCACCCCACATTGCATTATGCTGTTTTCCAGGCGCAGTCATCCCTGAGGTTTTCTGACGTAGCTGAGGAGCTGGCTGTGAAAGGAAACCCCTGTGTGCCACAGGCAGCAACTGTGCAAGAACCTGTGGTGCTCAGAATGAGCACCTGTAATGGGGATACTGATTGGATTGTGCAGTGTACAATTTTTCTGTTGCTCAGATAATGCAGCTCGTATACTGATTGTACCAATTGTTGGTTGAGAGTTGGTTGTATACAAAATATATTTAGTAGAAGTTAAATTTTGGAAATACTTTTTAGATGTTTTCGTTACAGTGGATTACAACCATATTAGTAAGATGCTTATAATAATGTGCGGTAATATATGAAGAGTTTGAATTGAATGCTTAGAGATATTTAGAGTTCTTAAGGTATGTGTGGAAATAACTTGTGGGTGGGGTTTTAAAAATAGTTATATTTTGTAGCAGTCACAACCCTGGGGTATTTTGCTCCATGGACATGTGTGTGTGTCTTTACACTCTGGCTCTGGATTTAGGAAACACTGACCAAATCCACTGGGGTGACAAGGACATCATTCCCATAGCATCAGCCATAGTACAAGATGTTGTACTTTACAGAGAGGTACCCAGTCCAGCCTAACCTTATAATGAATTATCACAAATTTATAATGAAATCTATAATAGAAACACAGGAAATCACAGCCTCTATTCTTTGGCAGATACTCGAGAGGAGGCTCTCAGTTGTGGGATTCATTTGTTGCAGTTTTGTGCAGTGTCTGACAAAGCGAGGCCAGTCAAACTGTGACCTGTGGTTTGTGCTGCAGCTTTTATTAAATTTACAGTTAATATATGCCTATATATTTGTTGAATTCTGATACTCCCTAAAAACCTAAGTAATGCTATTGAATGATGATGATCAAATTTAAGAGGAGAATTTGTACAGCACTAATCCTGCCTTTTTATCTGTAATCACATTTCTACTGCCGTAAAATTGAGTACTGTTAGACAGACCTAATGGCAGGGTTGAATTTTCAAATGCTTCACACTCTTATCTGATAGCTGTGTTCTGTACTGTTACCTGTCTGTGTGATGTATTTATAGAGTGCCAGTCACCATAGTATCTTTGCGATGATTGCTACCAAAATTGAGAACTCTGAGGTGAAAATCTAATCAGGACTTTAGATAACAATGTCACACAAGAGCCTTCTGGTCTTTGCCTCTGTGCTCTGTTGAGATGAAGACTTTGATGAGATCATGCTTGCTGCCACGTTATTCATTATTTATTTTTGTAACAAGATTTCTATTTCATATCTTTTTCCACTGCATGTTAGCATGTGTCAAAACAGTCCAAATCCTGTTTTGAATGTATTCTCTCTGTTTATACCTGAAACAATGTATTGAAAGTCACAGGCATTACAGGGCAGCTGAAATACTAAACCAAAAGGGGAGACTGTCATTACAGAGCTGCTTCTGCCACTGGTACCTCAAATATCCAAACAGATGTTTTCATGAACTTCTTCATTCACTTCATGGTAATGGGCAGATTAGCTGAAAATACTGTTTTCATCACATTAAAAATAACTGAGTCTTATGAGCAGAGTGCTGGAAATATGATTGACCAGTGCTGCAGGCTGAATTGTGTTGGCAAAGGTGTGCTACTGAAACTAGACAATGTTGATAATGGAAAATGAAAACTGTTTTAAGCAAACAGTGCATCTAGTTTTCAGTTTGTTTGTATAGTTCATGTTCCAGCTCTTGGCATCGGTGTTTGCTGTTTAATCCTGCATGACCAGTTTGCTCAGCAGCCACATTTTGTTGAAAAGGTCCATATCAAGAGGGAAAAGAAAAGCAATCCATTCTCAAAAACTGGAAGTTGAAAGTATCCCTTGTATCAAAGTGTTTTTTACATTCACAGAAGGCTCATTCAATGTGGGCATCTTTCACTTATATGTGCATTAGATTAGGCCTGGCCTTGGTATTTCATGGGAGAAATTTTTATCAATTCATTGTTTTATTTTCACTGTTTTAAATTAATAGCCCTTTTTACTGTCTGGGTCACTACAGCCATATATTATTATTCCTGGCCAAAGGCTTATGAGACCCCAGACTAAGATGGAAAATAGTGGGTTGTGACATAAGTTAAAAACACAGGGTGAGTTGGGGTGAAATGCCAGGATTTGAACTGGCAACCTCTGAAATAAGGGATCAGAGGTCTCAGCTGCTGGCAGGGGTGAGAGCTACAGAGGCAGCAGCACAGGGATCTCCTCACTTTCCTCATCAGCTCTACCAAGTATCTAATTGATGGTTATGTTAAATCATTATGTTAAAGCAGAACATTTCTCAACATTTCTCTACATTGAATATTCTGAAGAATTCTGATCAACTGGGCAACCTAACAAAAGGTTGCAAACACATAAAATTACCAGTATGGTAGGATTTGGGGAAAATGAAGTCTCTGTGCAGATGGTTTTGGTCACTTGAGGCAGGTGTCTTCATCTCTCCATTTACTTTCCTTAAGAAATTTTGTCAAGAGAAACTCTGATGTGTTTGGCATTCTAAGTGGTCACAGTTTATATTTTAACTCTCTGAACAGTTAATTTGAGAGAAATTAGATAGGGACCTAAAATCTAAATAGTTTTAGACATCTGAATTAATAAAGGAGCATTTTTTTGGTATGTTTTGGGGTGGGACTTTGTTTGTTTTTGTTGTTGTTGTGGGTTTTTTGTGGGTTTTTTTGCAAGGAAACAACACGAGCTTTATGAATCATTCTTTCTATCCCAATGGGACAACTCCTGTATTCAAAGTCACTGAATTATATAAAAGTTTGTAGGTTCAGGACATATTTAAACACCTCAATATTGATTAACTGTCTAATTTTGATATGAAAATGGTGTTAAAACCATGCAGAAATCAATTGCTGAATGTTGGAGTGGCTTATTTTCAGAGCAGATCATATTTATCTGCTGGTTTTTTTTTATGCTACTCCCTTTATGGTTGTAAGGCTTATACAAATAGTTGAATTTTTGAATGGTTTGGGATACTGTATTTCAGTATTTGTTATTAATAAAATGGTTTTGTTAAACTGTACTTTTATCAGTAAACTGTTTACCTGATAGAGGATTAGCAGTCCACTATTTACTTTCTTTAAATAAAGAAGAATTTTATTAGGCATGGAAAAATAATCATTTTGTTTGCGTTAGTAGGTTAATGCTGTTACTTTTGTGGGTTCCTGATAAGCATGTGGCTGAAATGATGATGATTATAGGTGGCCATGTAAAGATGGGGATATTGTGCTATTGATCTGTTGTGGCAAAAATCTTGGTACTTGTGGTTTCCTACCACAAGCCAACATGGTTGTTTTTTCTCCTGTTGTTTTGCTTGATAGAGTTTGAAATACGTAGTATAATTTACATTTTTAAAAAGCCTATTCTATCCATGTGGTAAAATAAACAGAATTTTACAGTGCATTCTCTGCTCTTTTGCACAGCAGAACTGTAAGTAATAAGTAAAAACAAGACTGATCTCAAAACTAAACTGGACAAACCACAGATGTAAATACACTGTGAGGTGCAAACACAAGAGCTTAGTATAGATTTGCACTACAAAGCAATCATGAGAATAAATAATATGTTTATGCCTATGTGAATTTCTGCTTGTGGTTTTATGAGTGTCCAATAGCTGTATTTCAAATGATAAGATGAAGTAATTTGTATCAATTTATTTTGTCCTGCCAAATAATTTGCAATTTCAGGATATTATTAAATAAAAGGATTTAACAGATGCTTCTGCTGTCCTTTCCTCCTGACATTTTTAAAACCTACTTAGAGCTGTCTTTATGCTCCTGTGGTGGTGCAGCTGAGACCCAAGGAGAGCATGTGGAGTGGTAAATCAGATGTTGTATCACACGGGGCAGCCAGGCTTCCTAAACAGTGGCTTGCATCACTGCTTCCATGATAGAGATCTGCCTGCTGTTTATGACAGAGCAGAAGTGCCTTTGTTTCGTTCTCATACCTTCATCTAAGCCTCTCTTAACATGATAGCTGTGTGCTGGGGTCTTGGATGATGCTTGTAAGGTGCACTGGGTGTTGTGTGGCTTCTTGTAATTGTTGTTCTGAGGATGTGACAAGCCCTCCACGTGTGCAGTCTCGGTTCTCAGGTTTGGCTCACCTGGGTGTGCCCCCAGCACTCTCTGGCTCAGCTGTCCCTGTGCATCGCTGGCTCCAGTGGCTCAGTGCCCCTGCTCTGCCACTCCTGCCTCATGGAGACGATGGTGTGTTCCGAGATCTTCCCTTTGTGGAATCAGCTTTGTGGGCGCCTTTGCTGGGAGAGGACTCTTGGAGTGTGCTCTGCATCAGCACGTTCTTTGGGTGGCTTTCTCATCTCCCCGTGGCTCTGCTGCCTGCTCTGGCTTGGGCTTGCTGGCTGATGGCACGTACCAAAAACCTGACATTCTTGGAGCCACCCACAACTGGGACAGAATCTCAGCATATGTGAAGCTCTGACTGAATTAGGTGAAAGACAGGCAGTGTAATCTAGGGCTAAATATGACTCAGAGCAATTAATCAGAGATCATATGAAAGGAAAATATGTTCATCAAATACCTACTCCAGCAGACAAACAAACAGCACTTTAGTGTTGTGCATGCACAGATGTGTGGTATGTCTAGTGTGCAGTTGAGAGATCAATCTTGCTCTTCTACCTGTAATTCTTAAAAAAAAACCAGCTATAGAATGGTAGTGTGAGCTTCTGTGTTTATTTTGCCTCAATCTGCAGCTATAGCTTGCCCAGTTTAAGTAGCAAACTGTTGTTCTAAATTTAGTTGGCAAACAACTTGTGATAGGATAGCAGCCTTTTTCTGTCTTCTCTGCTAGAAAGTGTTTGAGTAGGGATGGTGAAGATTGGCTTTGACTTCTATCAGCACAAATATATTGCTGGTGATAACATATCATACTAGTATGCTGCCTATCTCCCTTATTCTTGTCTCTAGTAAATAGCAATTTCTCAAGGAAGGTCTCAGAATTTGCCCTTCTGTTAATAGTCTGGTGGAGAGTTTACATACCAGAAAAGAATCCAGATTCTTCACTTGATAACATATTAAAGGGCTTGGTTTGTTGGGGTTTTTTTGAGGTTTGCGTTGGGTTTTGTAAAGAAAATTGGCAGCTATTACTTGTAATACATGTAACTAATAAATGTGAAATCGAAAACGTGACTCTTGGACAGTCACACATTTTTAAAGCTCAGACAATGTGTATTGGTCTGCACCAGTTCTAACAAGGTTCCACTGCTTGGAAAATGTGGGGAGGGGCACTTGGCTCCTGCACAGAATACCTGCATTAGGATAGAAACATCTTCTTTGGAGATCATGGGGTTCCTTATCATTGCTTGTAACTTTGGGATTGCTAATTAACTGAGTTCCATTATAGTGCACTCTGCATCCTGTTCCGTGTTGTGTGTTTGTGCAGAATTATTTCTAAATAGAAGTTTTTAAGGTTATTCCATCATGAGGCATAAGTGAGAGACAATGATAAAGAGCTTGATTCATTATGACTAAATACAGAAGAGCACTGTTGTTATGCCTCATTCTGAGTGTTTCTGTGACTCAAAAAGGACTCCATTAAAATACCGTGACGTCAATAGAGTATTTTAAATGCATATGAAAGGATAAAGTCTAGAAATCATAATAGTATAAGTATCTATCCGTATAATTTTAGATTAAATAAAGCATTTGTAGATGTTCTGAGTTTCATTTATTCTATGCGTGGGTGAGACCTGATATCAAGGATACATTTTGCTTTCTGCTCCCCCAGATATAACCCTTTTTCTTTTAAAATAAATGTGAAAGTAAAAGAAGGAACAATATCCATGGAGGAAAGTTATTCTGGACCTTCAGACTCATGAAATTAGATGGATACTTTGCAGCTACAGTGAGTACAACCAATGCACCACAAATCTGACACAGAATTTTGACAGTGAGGAATCTTTGATCTTCTACTTCTTTTTAACATTTTTTTTTCTAATTTTTTAAATTTTGCTCATTCTTAGAGTTTTTCTTCATCTTCCCCACTTCTGTGGTAGGAAGCAGTCTTTGAATTCTCTGTTGCCAAAGGAAATGGCCATTTGTTGATTTAACAGGATAGAGAAATGGATGTGAAACACCTTGAGGAGAAAGAGGGAATGATGGCTTGGGAACACTGATAAATATTTATAATTTGAAGATCAAGTGTTTTCAGTCTAAGTTCCTAAACTTTCTTCTTTTGGTGGCAAGAAGCAGGGGTCGAAGGGAGTAAAAATACACGTTATTCCCATTTAAAAATTTCCCCTACATTTTAAAGAACTTATATTTGGTTCTCATTTCATCAAAAGAAAGAGACAGGTTCATCTTTGCTTCTCCATTTGGTTTGTTGATGGCATCCAAGCAAAGGAGCTTGTATCTGCAGTCTTTTTTCCCAAAACTCTAGTAGCCAGGGATCTTTGAATGCAGAAATAAGAAATAAAAAGATTTTAGATGATGAATCTCAGTATGTATGCTAGAGCAAGGCCAGTTGCTTATTGATCCCAGCTACTGAAGTTTTCCCTGTGAAGCTGATTTATGTTTATCTTAAAAAAACTAATCAATCAATGAGACAAACAAACTGAACTTCATGTAAGAACTGACTTAAAACATATTCAGCTTTTTTTTTTTCTCATCCTTACTTTTTAAGAAAATCTTCTGTGGACTCAAAAGGAAAAAGTGCAATCCTGCTCTTGCACATAGGAATATACTCTCTTTGAACAAGAGAGTTTTATCTGCTTTTGAATTGAGCTTCATAAACTTGCTGGGAAAAATTCAGCTGAGAGTGTGTATTTTGAAATAGTAGTTTCTTGGGCACTGAACCATTCATTTCCAAGAAGGATAAAGCTGATTCTTTGTACCTGCTGACAAGACAAAGGAACCAGGGCTTCTGATGGTATGTTGTGTGAGGACAGGCTGTAGTGTTGGCAAGTGTTAACTCTGGCTGGTGGAAAACACCAGTTCTGCTGGCACTCTTGTCCTCACCAGAAGCAACACATTGGCCTCGCTGGTTTTGTCTGTACTTTTACTAAATAAATGAATGATTATTATGTTTTCTCTGTCTTAGATACCAAACAAAAATGAAGGAAAATGCTACATTCAGCTGAGAAGGTGTAGATAGTCTTCATGTCTGAAGTGTGAAAGAACTGGCACCATAAAATTGCAGGTCTGGCAGAACAGTTTGGGGTTTTTTTTATAAGTACCTTATATTGGGGAATTTATTTTTCTTAAGAAAAGAAGACATAAGAGATCTGAAGTATCTATGGCCTAACAGTAACAATGGATAGAGCAGGGTGAGGAAGAAAACAGTGTTGTTCCAAGTGTGGCTGTACAAACACTGGCCATGAGCTTAGACTGAGAATGAGAAGAAAGCCTTTCTCTCCAGAAGGCTGAGCTGCTGAGGCAGCCTTCGCATTGGGGAGGAGTAGGAGCCACTTTTAAGGCTCAGAGTTGATGCTAAATGTCATGTGGTTGGGTGAAACACAGGCCAGGGGGTTGGCTGTACTTTTAATCCTGTTTAATGTTGTTCTTTTAGGTTTCATCTTTACATTCCTAAGTATGTGATACTGAATTTGTGTTATGTGCTCTGTGAGTCTTGGAGTGAGTCTGTGAGACTCTGGGAAAGGCAACCACAGATGTGATGGTTACTTACATACTTAATAACAATTTTGGAGTATTGCATGACAGCTAGTAAAGAAAAACCATGTCCAAAGTCTAATTTTATAGTGGAAAACAATTAGAAATGAGATTTATAGATGGTGGGTAGTTACCTAGTATCTCTTAGTGAATGTGGAGAGACTGTTTAGTTCTTCTTTCAGCAGTGGTGAGCTTTTCCTTGGTGGTGATGAGGATGGAGGGAGAGGCCTTTATGCATCTGAAAGAGGTGGTGAAACAATCCACATCTGGAACCTTGACAGTCTCTGGAAGCGTGGTATTAAACCATTAGACAGTTTGTTTTGATGGTGGGAGTTTTGCAAGTGCACATCCAGGAATGATCTGCTTCCTCAAGAACATGCTCTGCTAACTGCTAACTGCCTCAGTTTTGGAGAACACAGCATTCCCAGGAAATATGCTTTGTTTTTTTTTTCCTGTGGTGTTCATTTCTATATATTTTTAGTTCAGTGTAAAAAAAATAACAGCATAATTACTTACCTACGTTTTTAGGAAAATTTCTACTGTCCTCTATTAGCATCATTATTATTAACATCACATCTTTCTAATCGATGTAATTATTTTTTTCCATATATTTCCTTTTCCAGGCCTGTTATATGATAGAAAAATGTAGACGGTATGTTTTTTCATCTTAAACAAAGATTATTGGTTGGCTTCTTGAAATGGTCTTCTGGTTGGAGTATATAAAATTGAAACTTCATCCAAGGGATTTCCTTTGAAATAAGGGTAAAACTCTAAAAGTTGTATGTCAGCAAACTGTATCTTGAGAATTCTTCAACTGCAGTGGAATCAGTTTGATTATTGTTTACCACAGCGATGGCCCAAGTGTGTGGCACAGAGTCAAAGACCTGGTAGATCACAGATCTCTTTGAAAGCTTCTCACTCATAGCACTGGATGTGACATGCTGATGTTTTTGGAAGTGTTCATTTGGCTGAACTGGTTTTGAGTTCAGAGTCAAGAAATCTTTAGATTAATCTCAGAAGTTCAGAAAAATTTATCAATAGTAAATATCTGCTATTTCTGAGGTTTTAAGAATTAGATGGCTCTTTCTGAGCACTGGTAGCCTCATGTTTAGATATCTGATTATTTGCATTTGCAGCATGATTTTGTGGGAATTAGCAAGCTCTGAAATGTACTGTGAAGATCTGCTGCTTGGTCATAAGGCAGTTTAATTGCAAAAATCTTACTGCCAAATTTCATTGCTGCTATTTCTTAATATGTCCCAGGACAGGTATATTAATTTTGTGCTATTAAATTGTGATTAAAAACCAGTATAGAACTTCTTTCAAGAAGATTCTAGCTCTGTCTTTTTTTGAAGAGTGGGTTGAAATAGTTGAAAGTTAAACTTTGAAGCAGGTGACTATAGCTGATTAAAAGTTTTCTTCAAAACCTCAGTTGTCCAAAATATTTATTCTTCCTGTTTTGGCTGCTAAGTACTAACAATGGGATTTTGTTTATGATTGTGCATGAGAATAGGTAATGAACTATTTTATCTGGATTAAAAAAAATTTTAAAAATCATTTTTCTTGTTAAGTGGACTTTAGAAAAGGGAATGCGTGAGGATTTTGTAGCATCCCAGACCCCTGAAACTGGATGACAATGTATTTATCCTTGGCCTAATATATCAAACACTGTTTATGGTGTAATGGTTTGGGAGGTGTGGGCTGGGGTCTGACTGGCAGGGAAGCACATCCCTTGGCGAGGACCAGTGGGTCCTGGTGGACTGAGATATGAAAACCTGGAGTGAGAGCCTGCACCATGGTCAGAACTTGACATGCTTGCCCTGTGATCAGAGGCTCAGAGAGTAGGACTTGACCAGTCTGGGGAAGGGAAGACTTCAGGGGGCTTGACAGCATCCCCAGTACCTGTGAGGAGATGGAGCCAGGCTCTGCACAAAGGGTCACAGTTGGAGGTTGAGAGGTAACAGGCACAAGCTGAAATGTGAGTTTCAGAATCAATGTAAAGAGAAAAAAATCATTTTGAGGATGAGTATTGGAAGAGGTTTCCCAAAATCCTCAATGGTTTTTAAGACCTAAGTGAAGAAAAGCTCCAAGCAAGAAGTTCCTCAATTTGTTGTGGCCTATACTTTGAGCAGAGGTTGGATTTAGAGATCTCCTGATGGTGCTTCCAACATGATTGATCCTAGGGTTGTACAAGGTAAATAGGCAGCAAAGATCAATTTGGTCCTGCTTGCACTGATGTAGAAAAACAGTTCTGGAAGAGTGGCATTGCCTAAGCCTTAGCCTGGCAGGCCGCAGGAGTGGGAGAATGAAGCCCTTGTTTCACATCCTGGATAACCATCTCTGCTCTGCTGGGGAGGAGTTGGCTCCGTGGGAATGAGCTGGTCACTGTGACCTGTCAGAGCATGGTGATTTAGTTCAGCTGTCTGAATCCCTCTGCCTTTGTAGCTGCACGTTAACTCAAGACATCCTAAAACAAACGATTTTTGCTTAGCTCCATGTAACCTTGCTGTAAGGGATTTCTAAAATGGAGCCCATCAGTTTGGTTGGCAGTTGTTACAGTGTAGATAATACGTGTGTAAGGACTTTATTTGAAACCCCAATCTGGAATAGGTGTCACTGGTATCCATTAGCTTTTCATATACGTGACTTGGCTGTTGCTTCTATAATTAAGTTATAGAGTTTCTTCTTTCTTTCTTCAGAATTCCATCCACATGATAAGTTTTTATTCCGTTTTTATTCTCTATAGTACTCTGTAGAGAAATTCATCCCGAGGAAGGTAGTTCAAACATCAGAATTTCCTAGAAGCCCTGTTGCTTTTGATACATAGAAAAACAAATCACAGTAGCAGCACAAATTTGGAGACGTAAAGTAGTTTTCCTAGAAAATAAAACTTCATTGTGCACAGCATTCTTGGAAGAAGGTTTTTGAAGGAAGCTTTTAACTTTAGTAGATGTTAATTACTGCATTCTATATTTCTTCTTCCTCTGTATTTTGATGCCAGTTGCTGGTTGCATGAACTGAGAAAAGTGCCCATGTGTGAGAGGAATTGGGAGTGTGGTGAACTTTAAAATCAAATATTGGATAATTGGATACTTTTCAAAGTCCAAGTTCCAACCTAAATCTTTGCGCTATCTAATGGTACCCAAAATGTTCATGTATTGAAGGATGATTTGGATTCTACGTATAAGACACTAGAAAAGGATCTGATTATCAGAGGATGGATGTTACAGTTATGACAATGAAGCCCTTTAAAGAGAGTGGCCTAATCAAGTTGCTTTGTTGGGCAGGACCTAAACGCTAAAATGGAAAATAACTCATGATTGTCTTCCAAAACCCAAGATTTCACTGTCCTTAACACCTGCTCCAAACATTGAAAGGAGTAGTAGGTTGAAAAGAAAGGATCACCACCTTTATATCTTAGTACATTTCAAAGACACTTTTTTATTCTTATCTTTTATTCTTATCAAAGTATTTTACAATCATATCAATTTATTAATCAGAAGTAATTAGCTTTTCCAGTTTTAGAGACACTAGTCACAGAGGTCACATATCCCAGAGAATATGGACCAGGACTTCTTACATATGGCAAAAACATGGTGCTGCCTTTGTGGAAATGGTGCTTTCCCTGTGTTCTTTTGTATTAGTTAATAGAAACCCTTCTTGAAAGAAAAAGGATACTCATCAAAGAATGTTTTATGAAACAGAAAAAGAAAACTCATAAACCCTGTTGGATTCCAAGAGTTATTACATTTTACATCATATACAGTTTATTTTTCCAGATGCCACAGTTAAAAATAATGTATTTTTAATATTACTTGAAGGATTCTACAGATTCATAATAGCACGTGACGTGTTAATATCCTCTCTGACATCCTACTGGTCATATCCAACTGTGATAAACAGTTGTATGTGCTATAAAAGTGACATCTATTATAACAATAAGGATAATGCAAAAGGATGCAAACAATCTCTTAAATTTGTAAAGACTGTTACAAATCTTGAATGTTAATTTGAAGAAAAAAGTACATGGTAATGCTAAGTTTATGCTTTCAGTTAATAGTCCTTTATTCCTCCAGGAAAAAAAAAATCAAGCAGCTATACTTTAAATGAATTTAATGAACTGCAAAGACTGACATTTTCACTATAAGAGTCACACTTCATTTAATGAAGTAGTTAAATATTGATGCTATATTAAAATACAGGCTGAATAAAAGCGACAATATGGTTTTCAAAATAAGAATTTGAGCTGTGTTTTTTCTTGTTATATTGAAAATTTCATGAACTGAGAAAAGGGAAATACAGCAGAATATCTCCATAATAAACTCAAGGCCCTTTGTTGAAATAACATTAAAGTTGAAAGACCCAAACCTGTAAAAGTAAGGAAATCAAGTCTCACCATACTCTTAACTCATCATCTTTGTGCTTAAACATCAAATGTTTAAATGAATAGAACTAACAGTATTTTCTAATATTTTCAAAAATTCTTGGAAACAAAGACGTGTCTGTGCTACAGGTGTCACATAAAAGGCCTAGCCATGTGTTTATCCATGCTGAATAGTTATATCATGATATTGTTTGATCTTAATTCAAAGTAACTGTGTTTTAAGTGCTATGATTTTGATGGCAATATTCTGGCAAAACTGTGTTGCCTGTGTGGTGGCTTCCACACATTTCAGTTAATATAGTTTGAATTTTTAATTTAATTTTTATACCTGCACTTTCACCATAACATTGACAGTGTATAAAGGAATATTGCTGACAAACATGGCTAAGATGTTTCCCAGCTCCTACACTTATATAATGGTAAGGGAAAAAGAAAACAAGAATTAATGTTACCAGAGATGTGAAAGGGACCAATGATTGAGTGATGGTGTGATTGTCTTCACTTTGATGGGTTGAATTATGTTGTAATGTCCTTCATAAAGCTGGACCAATTCTGACATCAAGCTTCTGTGTATAGTAAAACTCTAAGGATGACATCTTTGCCTCACTGAAGTCAGTGGCAAAACTCACATTAATTTCAGCTGCCTGTAATTTCATTCTCAGTAGCTGACTTATAAAACAATGGCAAATTGATTTAGTACATTTTTTTTTCCCCTTGGGAAGGAGTTCTACTCCATGTGAAATGATTTGTCTTTTGACTTTCATGCTCTTACTCTGAAAATATGAATTTTAATTCAGGATAAATACAGTCTGATTTCCTTCCCATACCTAAGAGCATGTAAACACCAAAGGTGATAAAAGCAAGTGGAGCTATTTTGGAAGTGGTAGGTCATATGTATAGTTATGTACACAATTGCTAATTGAAACTGATAATGAGGAAGGCAGGTTTCCAGTGGACAACTGTTGAATTCTTTCTGTGACTAGCAGCCATCAGGTGTGGTCTCTACATGTGTTTGTGAAAATCTGGTTTAGGTGTTTGGGTTTGTTTTTTTTTTCTGCTTACATGCGAACAGTTTTTCTTTAAAGCAAAAACAAAGAAAACATTGGAATCTGAAGAACTATTTACATAAATGTATTTGTATTGGGAATACATGCTGCATTTGTGTTTATGAGAGTGATCTTCCAAATTCTTCATAAGATCCTAAATCAGCATCTGTTTGTACAGTTATGTGACCTGGTATTTTGGCACAGCAGGCTCTGAAACATGAGCTACCTAATAGACCACAAAATTTTGTAGGCTATGACATAAAATCAGCGAAATTTACCTAGAATTAATAGAGCATTGAGAATCTCTTCCTCCTCTAGACATCCTTCCAGAAAAAGGAAGGAAATGGATGTCAAATACATGTTTATGCTCTTCATTGTCCTTAAGTAGTTCAGGTTCTGCAGTAGCTGTGGCTCTTGGGGCTGATCTGATTTCTGCCTAAGGCAGTGCTCCTAAGGAATAGAAAAGGGTGAAGCACAGCCCCAAAGAGGAGCCTTTGGTGACATGTTTAGGAATCTGTGTCCTGATGTAGGTAAATCTTCAACGGAAGAGTTGTAAAAGGTACTTGAGAAGGTATTTCTATACTGCAGAAATTCAGTAGTTATGTATTAGAATCATAATAGTAAAACTGTGACAGTGCTGCTGTCCTTAACAGTTGTGTGGGGAAAATGTTTTATTAAACACTAATTTCACTAGTTATTTAAGAAGTAGCTGGCTTTGCACACATTAATCTCTTCTTCTTTTTAATTCAAGGTTGATGGTCTAGGTCTTACACATTGTATTTATGAATAGGGCACTCAATAACTATGCAAAATATCTATTTCTCTCATGGGAATCTGTGCTTTGATATATTCTGATCCTTATTAAATTTAAACAGGATCAAATTTATACAGCTTTGGCAGAGATTTATTAAAATACACTGAGTGGACAGCTTGTGGGAGTGCAGTGTGCTGTAATAACATATGCCTCTTACCAGAGAATAGTAATTATTGAGAATCAAATAAATCTGTAGGAGGTTAAGTATATATGGAAAAGATATCAATTGTAGTTTTCTACAACCAGACACAAGTACTGTCTGAAGATTTGTTGCTGTATAAAGAAGTGAACCACCCTTATAAAACCCTAAATATTCAAAATGTCATTTACCAACAAAGCTAATGTTCATCCAGTCTTCAAAAAAATGTTAATGACATTTGCTCAGTAGCATTAAATTCATTATTTAATGCTCTTCATCTGCATAAGCAGCTATTCACATTTATACCAAAGATTTATTAAAGGTAATTGAAAACTGTTTGTTACAAAGTTCTGTAAATTTCTTTTCGTAATCAGAGTCATCATGTCCTTGGAAAAGAAAATACAGAATAATGATTGCAGATGAAATAAAGAAAAAAACAAAGTTAAAATATAATAGATCATGTCTTTCATTCGTCTAGAATTCAGTACTGGTTTGTTTAAGATTAGATTTAAATTATTGTATGTGATAATTTTACTAGGCTAAGAATTGAAAAGTTGATAGGTGTGCCAGGAAAAAGAGTAACTTCTGGCATAGCTTTGGGTCTGATGAAGCCCTTGTTATTTTGTGATAAAATTCTTTGGAATTTCAAGGCCTGAAATGTAAAAGTGGTGATTTTTCTCACTAAACATTGAAAAAAGACAAACCAACCATCAATTGGTAGGTATGAGGGCAAAACCAAATCCTCTGTCTATTTTCACTGCTACTGTGAAGTAGCAGTGGTTAATTTGTGGTTAAAGACAGGAGAATTTGGTGGAATGCATCCGAGTTTGTGAGTCATGGGGAGGTTGTGCACTGCTCTCGAAAACACAGCAGGCAAGGGGCTCGAGTCTTTCGTGGTTTGGTTCTTCCAAACAAATTTCCTTTGGAAGGCCACAAAAAAGTTTCTTTGATATCCCCCTGGTTCCTTCAGTTACACGTGGAGTCTGCTACCTTGTTGTCCATCAGTCTTCTGTACTCATTAATTCAATCTTAAATAGGTTTGCTTTTGAAGCAGTAGTGGAAAATCTGTAGGTTTTGTGCTGTAGTAATTTGTAATAAGGCATTATCCTGATTTTTATGGGTCAGGGATGTTTGAAAGTCAGCAGTACCCAAACAGACAGTTCTGGCTGTGCATGGGTGTGATGCAGCACTAAAGCAACCTTCAGGCTCTGGGCTTTGCTAGTGATGGTTTCAGGGAATAGAACTTGATTTGAGCTATTCTACTTCTGTTTCTCCCTGTAGCATGAAAGATACAGAGTAATTTCAGCAGGAAATGTATTTCTCAGGGCTTATTGTGTTAAGACAGTGACTTTTAAAAAGAAAATACATTTAGATAGAGATTAAATTTGATTTAAAACTGCTACCATCAGAATTCCTCTGCATTTTATTATGAGCATCTAGTGAAAGCTGTCTAGTTTCTTGGTAAGAAATTTAAAAGATATTAATTTTGGTAAAACTTTTTGTAAGTCTTCATGCTTGAATAATTGTATCTTTTTTAAAAAAATCACTTATTCACACTGACGTGGATGTGATATAAATCTAGCTCACTCCTTATCAAATTCATGATGGTTCTTTTATTAGTCTTTTGTCCTGTTCTTCTTTCATCCTGTTTCCAAATGGAGTTCAAGATTTTTCTAAATAAACTCATGAAACCTGATTACTTCAAGCTAGGAAGTGTATTCTCTTAAAATAACACATTCTGTTTCTGTCCTTTACTATAGGAGAAGAAACACTGTGTATTTGTTAAAATAAAAGTCAGGGCATTTGGGTTCCAATCCCATTTCAGTTACCACATGGCTGTGTGACCTTGGGCAGTGTTTGTGGTGCCTGTGCCTCACTGACTTGTTCTGGGAGAGTAGAGATGAGGATGATGATGATGATACATAGGGACCTCCTGGTAGTGCTCTGAAGCTCAGTTCCTGGCTGTTGTGTTGGGCTCTGCAGGCATTTCTACACCTTCATGCATCTTATAACTGTGCATGATATATTCTGGCGTAGATGAGGTATATGTGTATATATGGTGTGTATCAGCAGGGTTCAGCACAATCCTGTACAATTATAGTTCACAACAGTGAGGCATCTTTTGACACTAGACACTTTTGACACTGAGATTTTTGTTTCCATTTGTGATTACAGTAGAATAAAGGTGGAAGAAGTAGGAGCAAATTCTTTTTTTAAGTCCACAAGTGTTTTGACTCAGATCGTTTATTTCTGTGGAAAATTTTCATGTTTAGGTCTGTTTGGAGTCAAGAAATTGTGAAAGAAATCTGGGAATCAGATGTGATGCAGCCCTAAGAAAATGTTCATCTTGTCTGTTAAATATTTATAGGTCATGCTCTTCATTGTCTAAGCCAATTAAAGAAAACACAATGTTTTGCAACTGATTCCTGTTGTGTTTTCTTTGAAATATACCCATTTCCTTGGGTGCAGCATAGATTAAGATTTGTTTGCTTATAAACAGGCATAAGAGTTTCTATCTTAAGCACAGGAAATGTATTGTTATAAAAGATAGCTTTATTTGTTAATGGAGAACAGCCATATTACACTGGTTTGTGTTTACTTTTATTAAGTCTGATATGTGATAAAAAAATTTAAATATTCCAAGGTTTAAACTGTTTTATAAGGACACTCACCTTTTGAAATTTCCTCTTTTAATGTCTCAAATCAAATGTATAGAGACAAGCTATTAGGCTATGAATTTATTCATTCATCACAGTAAATCAGGTTGGCACGATGGCTTATAGAAGATCTTCATCTATATTGGTATCTTCAGGGTCAGTCATGTTGCTTCTTACTCTGAATTGTTGCTACTGGCTATATGCTCTACTACAGGCCCTGACAGAGGGGAAGATTCGTGATTGTATTGAGGGGATTATTAAGGATTTTAAAAAATGTACTTTTTGTATTTTTAACTAAAATTTCTCTTGACTGCTATAGTTTGATGTTTTGTATAATGCAACAATAAAATTTGTTTGGAGATGTAAAACAATTTTTGTAATTTATGTATGTCATGGGTTTGTGTATGTTCTACGAAGACAGTGTAAGCTAAAGGCAATCGCCTTGTGCTGCTGGAAGACAGCTAAATAATTGTTCTGAAATGTCAGTGGCTGTGACATTCTAAAAACACTGACTTTCTCTTGAGTGATGTCTATTTCATCTCAGATTCACAATGATTAATTAATAATGCTGAGCTAGTGAAAGTTTTAATTTGAAGATAACATATGAGGTACAAGATATTAATTGCTCCAAAGATAACATGCTAATTAAAAGGTTTATGCACAGTCATCTAAGGTTAACTGTGAGTTGAAATACTTGGAATAGAAACCTAATTATAATCTTCTATCTGAATGCTGGATATTTTGCAAAGGTAACATCTTTTGTGCTTTATGATTTGCTTTTCCTGCGGAAGAATTCTTTGTGCAATGGTCCCTTTGCAGTGGAGGTGGTTCGAAAAGGAAACAGGCATTGTAAGCCAAGGATTTAGAGAAGTATAAATAGTTCTGTGTTGAGTATTAGTTCCAAATGCAGTTGGGAAGATTGTCTCCAAACAAATAAAGTCAGTTTCGAAGAGAAAACACAAACTTTTCACATTTTAAAACAAGAGAGTTGTTTTTACCTGTTAGAGTCTTCCTATTTAGATAGAGGAGTCTGTCTGGAGTCTGTCTCCTCGCCAAGCTCTGTCTCATCCTCTTAGCAAAAAGGGGAAGGAGAAAAATGTAACTCCTGTGGCTCTCCTATGATTTGTTCTGTTGCAGTGCAATTTTTCAGCACAGCAGTTTCTACCGTTCCTTCCTCTGTCCTCAGCAACCTTTGGGAAGTCTCAGTGTCACCTTGCCCAGCTCACAGGAGTGAAGGGAAAGCTCCTAGCCCTGGCAAGCTTTGGCTTTGATCTGCAGGAAGGTGGCATGTGGGAGCAGGTCCTGGCTCAAGGAGAGCCACTTGTGCCAGGAGTCACGTAAATAGATAACACATGTCATGCAAGTGTATGGCTTAAGATACAGACACTAGCTCACGAGATACATGAATGTATCGTGCATGACTTTTTATGTGTTCTCCTTGCAGGGCTATGCAGTGGAAACAGACCTTTTTGTTCTTCTTAGATTAAAATACAGCCAGCAACTTCACACCAGAGTAAAACTAAGTGGTAGCGAACTGAGTTTGGAGTTCTTACCTGCATGAAGTAATGGCTCTGGACATTGACTGTGATCTCACACCAGTGTTAACATTCATTCTTTGTTGGCTCGAAGGGAGCAGTCATTCTTAAGCTCTATAAACTATTTATAACATTCACTAACTCAAAGTGCAGAGGTAGTATCACTTTTATTGTAAATCATCAAGGTGAATAATGGAAAAAAGTCTCTGTTCAAGAGAATTAAGCAAATATTTAAAGAACATAAATCTTCAGTCTTGGCTTTCTCCAGTGCTACCATGGGCAGGAGCAGCAATTGCTGCTCTGTGCATATATATGTGTATGGGAAGATATTCAATTGCACGTGAATACTGCATGTACAGCTAAAATAACCTCATAACCTTAATATTCTGCATTGCACAGTCATCGTTGTACTAAGGTAAAAAAAGGAAGTCTTAACTTACTTGAGTCAGACAAATCACTTACCACAATAAAATCCATCAGTTGCTTCTTACGAGTGCTGAATCTGTAGGACAAGAACTAATTAACCAAATAATTTTCCTGCCATCTAGAAACCTAAATGGTTTAGAAGTTCATATTCTAGTGCGTTGGACTGAGGTCTAGAGAGAAATTGTCTAAATTCAAAAGTATGAGCTTTAAAATTCTCTGCTTCAATGTTCTTTTCCCTTAAGTCCATAGGAACCTGTAATTTTTCACAGAAGTCTTTATAGTTAGAAAAAGTTCCTGTGTTCTACAGGTAGCCAGCAAAGCCACCATTTATCCTTATCCTTAGAGATTTTGCTGCTTTTGGCTTATTCACTTTGCCTTTGGAACCATAGTCCTTTAAGTTTTCCTACTTACATTTTAGCATTACCTAAAATCCATATCCTGTGATGTTAGAAATGTTACTGTGTTCATTAATTGCTCAGGGCCAAGAGTTAGAGAGAACTTAAGTAACTCATTCAAGGTCATGCAGGCTCAGGTGTCAGAACCAGGAATTGCAGATGGATTTCCTTAGCTGCAATTCTATCCTTCCTCTCCTAGCGAGTGCTTCTTAGCAAGATGTAGAAATCTACAGGTAGCTCCATCAAGACTGTAAAATGTGTATCAGTGGCTTCCAGGGAAGAAATTAAAAAGCTGCCTTGGACTGCAATCAGTAAAAGTCCCCAGGCTGGTTACAGTTCCCTGGGCTCAGGAGATTGCACTGTGGTGTTAAAACTATTTCCCCCTGTCCCTTGGCACAGGTTGGGATTTTGCTGGGTTACCCCATTTGTGTCTCTGAAGCCTCTCTAACTCTTCAGGGAATCGTGTTCAAGAAATAAATAAAAGAATCTGTCTTCCAAGAGTAGCGATTCCAAATCAGTCCTAACAGATGTGAGAGTACTTCTTGTGCCAGAAAAATTAAAGATGCACTGGAATATGTTCCTGTTGGTTATTGCTCAGGGATAGAAACACTTTCAGATATGATTTTAACTTAAATGGCACTTACAATTATTAAAAGAAAAAAAGTTCAAAATGAGCATGCATAGACATACAGATTCAAATTAGCAAAATTATGTAGGGTTTCTCATAGGATATTTGTACTTTTAGTAAAGTGCATTTACTTGGACTGGACATATTTTAGCTGCTCTTAATATTCTTTTTCTCTTCTGCTTTCAAGAACAGACCTTAGCATCTTAGAAACAGACCTTACCTTAGTAAGTTGCAAATTCATTTCCTCCAAAATAAAAAGAAAGCTGAAGAATCTTTTTTTTGTTGAAGCAGTAAAAGACAAAGGTATTACCCATTGAAAATAAAATCTGTAGTTTTTTTTTTTCTTATGTAGACTTCGAAATATATTGAGCCCTATTAGAAAAGGTAATATTTGTGAATGTTTTCTTGAAAAAATAAGTGTGTGTTCTACTTCACATTGCATTAATTTCTTGGCATTCAAAATACCACTTTTTTTCAAAGCAGCTTATTTGTAGCATCTGGACTTTTTAAAATAATCCATATTTCATAGTCAATGGCATTTTGGGCCTTTTCAGTCTGGAGATGCCTGGGTATCAAAAGCTTCATATGGTTGGTGCTTCAGTTCACCAAATGCCTTCATTTTCCATCACTCACAGAGATTTGTTGGGGTTTTTTTTAGCAGAGTGGTTCTAAGTAAGAAAGATCCTCTTCTGTAGACAGTACTTACCATCTTCGCTACAGAAATGAGTGTAATGACTTTTGGAACAGAATGCTGGAAGTTCTTATTTGAGTGGAATGGGTGAATTGTCCTATCCCATTGAGCAAGTGATGGTGAACACATTGTCCAGTGGTGTGACAAATTCCAGGCTTTGAAAATAGAGCCTTTAGGGCAGTTTACTTGATTGTGGTAACAGCAGAAATCAAGACAGTTACTTAATGGCTCAGTGTTTCAGTATTTCACAGAGGTTATTATTTTGGAGTCATTACCCCAGAGATCATTATTTAACTGTAGCAGAGGTTCACACTGGAAAATCTGGGAGATGTGGCTTCAAGGGTTACTGTCTTGGCAAGTCATAAACAGGTATTTTGGTTCAAAGCTGGCAGTTGTGCTGCATGAAGACACCAGTCCAATTCCCTGTTAACAGAATATTCAGGGGACAAAGGACCTTTTCTAGCAGTTTTTGATTAGCTCCCTCTAAAGGGAAGTGCTGTTATGCATACTGCTGGAAACAGTATGTCAGTGACAGCCCTGGAAATGATCACCAGCAACTCCTAGCTCGGCATGTCATGTCAGGAGTATTACAGCCAGTGTAGAAAGTGTTAGGTAGAAAAAAATCTATCTGAGAACAGTTTAAACAAGCTGTAGCAAGAGCTAAGGCAGATTAAGCTACTACAATAAATGAGGAGGAGATGCTCAGTGAAATTATATCCTGAGGACAACTTGGTTCAAATGCAAATATATTACTACTTCTAAAGGGAAGCAGTGTGGGGTTTTAAAATTTTTTTTAAGTGTAATAAACATTTGGCTTAACTAACTGGTTTGGCGATTCAAGGCTGATTATTGGGGAGGAAAAAAAAAGGAACATGAATTTTTAAGTCTCATTGTTAGAACTCAGCAGTGTAGACAGAAGGTGTGTCCGTGGAATACATCATCATTGCTACTCTTGGGGAGTGCAACAATGCCTACCTGCAAGCAGTTGAAATAGTGGACAAACAGTTGTCAAAATGGGCTTCTCTAAGCCATACCTGTGAATGAGTGATGCAGATGGGCTGAATTCACTCTTCTTTGTAGCTCGGGTTGTTCCAAGCATACTGAACATAAAACTTGGAAAGAATTCTCTCCTTTGCAGGAACTGGAAACATGCTAGGTATAGCTCTCATGAAAGTCAATGACTTTCTAGGCACAATGCTATGAAAGTGCTTAAATTTTGAATGTGTCCATTGAAGTCTTTCCTTGCAAGCTTTTTTTATTGATGCACATTTCATAACTGATTGAGTTCAGTGTCATAATGCAGTATCACTGGATTTGTTAAGAGTTGGCGTGTAAAAGGCCAATTTTGAAGAAGGGAAGGCTGTAGCTGTGCATACATAATGGTTTGCAAGTCCAAGACTGCATCATATGTGCAGTTTGTTCTGAGAGAAGTTAGTATTCACGAGGTGATTAGTTTGCCCTCTCCCCTGAATGTGCTACTTTTTCTTTCTAATGTTATAATTACTATTAAATGCTTTCCTAATGACCACTTCTGATGCCCTGCTATCATAGCAAGCAGCTCTATAGTCCACTTTAGGTACAAATGACTTTTCTGAGGTTTTTCTCCTTGATGTCAGCTCGTGTATTGTAATGATAAAGAGGAAGAGAAAAGCCATGACAGCTTAAGATTTCTACTACTTTCTACAGAACAGTGCTTAAAACATTTTACAGATGGGACAAGAAAACTTACTCCTTTATTTGGACTTGATTTTTCTATTGCAGTAGATGTGTTGGGAGGGGACTTCAAGGATCTTAATTTTAATGTTTTCTCCAACAATAAGAATTTATTTCTTTGAATTTTGTGGAATTATTGTAATGACTTCACCCCTTATCTAAAATTTCAATTTTTTTCCATTGTTATAACCCCTGCTAATGAAAATGTCCATTAAAGTGTCACAAATATTTTACATGCATATTCATGCTGTGCTAGAAATCCTGCACATCATTTTCTTAACTAAGCCATTAGCATTGATATATACTGTTACTTTGCAAATCTTCACTTCAGCAATTTGTACATGTCAAATTTAACCACTGCACAATACCTAGGAGTAATAAAACCATCTGAGTTTAGTGCTGTCTGCACACACAGCTCTCAGTATCTCTTGACACTTGATAGCAATCATGCTGCTAGATATGTTTTTCACTGTATAATGCAGAACACAGGTCACCTATTCTAATCATGGCTTCTCAGAACACAAATCCATTAACCTGTAGTGATAACCCTTCTGCAAAGACGCGACACGAGCCACGCTGCACTGTGAATGATAGAGTTCATGACTGAACTGCATTTGAAGGGGCATTCTGAATAAAGTTAAGAAAGTAGCTTAGAAAAAAAGTTAATGAAATTTAAGATGAGTTGCTGTGGTCAAGGCACAACTGCTTACTGAAGTTTCTACTCAGAGAAGGACTAATTCTGACTAGAATGTTGTGCTAATGTGTGCATATCTTAACTCAGTGTAGAATACTTTTACTTCATTTTCTGAAGGTCTTTAGAAAATACTTCTACAGGTTGCTTCAGTGTCACTCACTCTTGAAGAATTGAAGAGCCTCTTCATCACCAAGAGCCAGGGAATAATTCTGGCATGACAGATGATGGTGTTGGTAAAGCTGACATTATCATAGAACATCGTCATCACTTCAGATGAAACATTCCCCAGCACACATCAGCTAGAGATGAAAATATGCTTCATTTCTTTGACTCTGACTCTTGGAATATCTGTTGTTCACTTGTTTTTTTTTCCCTCTCAACTGCAACTTCTAGGAATTCTTCCTATATACATATGTATGGCTTCTTGGAAGCAGATTAATTGATTGCTTTTTTTCTTAGGTCTTGAGAGACCTAAGGATAGTTTCCCTGGCATACCTTAGACTTTCATGTACATTGTATCTCTTGCTATACATGGGAGCTGTGTTGAGATCTCTCTCACTTTTGTTTTTGTTAACGAGTTCTTTGAAAACTGCCTCCGGCCTCTCTTTTTCACTGTTTAGTGTTTTGATTTTTCTAGCTCCCAACCTTGGCAAAACAATTGTTTTATTCTGGTCTCTATCAGGCCCCCCTTCAGGAACTGATTACAGTAAAATATTGAAAAGTCATTGTCATCCTGTAAACAGAGACTCCATTTAGAGCAGTTTGTTTCATTATTACCTTGATATTAATTTTTTGGAGGAAGTCACCTCAGACAAAGAGAATTGTCAGATAATGGACTTGTGGGTGATTTTGAGAACTGTTGGATCTACAAGCTCATCTTTCCAAGTTGCTTTGTGTTGAGAATCAACTCTCTGCAGCAGTTATAGACTGACCCACTTGTGAAAATCCCTTGTGAAGATCTCTGTCATCACAGAGACGTTTGTTCATTCTTGAGAATAATCTGGTTATTCAGAGAAAATGACCAAGGCCATGTCATCAGTGAAGGAAATGTGACAGACTTTGAGCTTAGAATTGATGCAGAGCAACTGAAATCTTCAGCATCTCAGGCAAGCAAGACAGAGCCCATCCAATTTTTTTTCTTTCCCAAGAGAGGCTCAGTGTGTGTTGATAAAAGCATTCGCAGTCACAGATGATAAAGCAGGTAATACCAGTACAATGTAATACTGGCTCAGGTGAAACCTAATGCCACTGATGGCTTTCTTGTGAATTGTCTGTGTCTCAGAAAAGCCTGGTGAAGGTCTCGCCAGGGATTGTTGTGCAATTGCTCTAATGCTGATGTAGGAACATGTAATAGTGATACAAAGAAGCTGAGATCTAAGCATTCCAGCTTAGACTCAAGCATTCCTTATATTGTGCATGGAAGCACAACCCTTATCAGCAATTAGTTACTACCTGTAATGTGTTCTGTGGTCAAGAAATTAAAATGTATCTACCATAAATACACCTATACGAGATCTTAATTTTAAATGGTACATCTCTCAGTAGATTTTCTTGTCAATAATTTTGGGAATATTTTCATGTTTTCAGCAAAGTTTCTGATACTTACAGAACCCATTGAAATTATGACAGAGAATAAGATGTTTGATTGCTTTTAAAAAGGAAAGTAAAAATTTTAGTGGTGTAAATCCAGCTTAGCATGATTGAAGTGCCTGTCCATGAGAGGATTCTATTTGGTTTGTATAAAAGTCATGTCTGTTCATGTTTTGGTGATCACAGTGAAATCCATCTCAAACCTGTATCAGGAGTACCTATTTTCTGTTTGATTCTGCAGTCTTTACTTGAATTCATCAATGTTTTCCTGGATGAATAAGTCCCTGGTGTGCTTAGCAGCTGCATGGAACCACTCATGTAAGACCTGATCAACATGAAAAAGGGTTGAAGAACTTACTGCCTAAAAGAAATCTATGTGGGTATATTTTAATTGCTACATTACCATGACAGTCTACAATATTTATAATTCTAAAGACTTATTTGAAACAAGAAGGATAAGAGGATTGTACGCAATAGAAGTCAATACATCAGATGCTTGTCAGATAAACATTGCAGAACTACCCTAATGAAGGTATTGCAATTGCATGAATGTCTGAGATAGTTTTAATGTCAAAAGCTTAATGCCTTTTGGTGCTTTTAGCCTTTCTGATTTCCCTAAGTGATCATAAAGTTATGAAGTTTTTCAAGGAAGTCGCTAAAAATCCTGTTAGGAGCCTTTTATTACACTGCCAAATTCATGTTGAACTGGTATTCATCTTCACTATTACAGAATAATCAAATTTGTGCTGTTTCTGTTGAAAAAGAAAATAACAGGGGTGTAATGTAACACTGCTAATGTGATGAAGCATTCTTACTCTGCTGGGTAAAGGATGCTCTGGCTGCCTGTTCCAGCTTTCTTCAAGCAGTGATTGAGGGGGGAAGTGGAGGGCATTCCATTTGTGGCAGGAGGTTGCACACATTCTGAGTTGAACGTGTAATAGTGTTTTGATGGCTGAAAGAGTGATGGCTTTGCCCACTTGTGCCTCCTGCCAGGCTTGGTTTGGTTCTGGGCTGTAAGGACACAACTGTTGCTGCCATCCCACATTCGGTGCTGCGATCTCCTGCTTTAGTCGTGATGAGCGTCTTGTGGTTCTCTCTCCAGAAGAAATGGCTTATATATTCTTCTTTGTTCATCTGAGGCTTTTTCCAAAAGGGAGTAGAGCTTCTGGAGTGCGTTGTTAAAAAGTACAAGCAGCCCCCTAAAGGTTCAAATCTGACAGGGATGTTAGGAGGCAGGTCAAGTGACTGCCTAATGAAGATGAATGGAGAAAATTGCTGGTACAAGAATCACGTGGTGGGCGCTTAGCCCAGGTTGCTGAAAGTGTGATGGAATCTCACAGCTTCATTTATCAGTGTCATATTTGGGCTAAAAGTGAGCAGTATTGTTCTCATTTCTTCCAGATGGATAGGTCAACTTTAATATTTATTGCTCTTGTAGAACATTTGTTTGATGTATTTCCATTAGCTAGGCAATAATAGAAAAGCAGTGGAGAGAAACATAAAACAGCTCCCTTCCTCTTCAGCTGAAATATGGCATACCCTAATGTGTAAATATTTCTGAGACTGTCACAGATTTTAAAATTTTTTCATTTATTTGATGACATGATCACATATATTGAGGAGTTTTTAAAAGGTAATAGGAAAACCACACTGAGGAAATATAAAATATTTGAATTTTGGTTGTGATTGTTAATCTTTTAACTTTCTGTGAGCTTATAGAGCCTTTCAGGAGAGGCTTTTCCTTAAGAATGTCAATGAGAGAGAGAGAAGGCACAATAACACTGTATTTGAAGGACTATTATAAGTCTGGAAGTAATCTAGCAAAATCAACTTAAACTATTGGATTTCTAAAGTGGAATATAAAAATGTTTATTTCTGTCATCTTGTTTTTCTTAATTTCTGTTGTCGCTAATTACTTTCTCTATGATGGGAGAAGACTACCTAGTCTGAGTTGGTGTAGAATTTGAAATAAAAAAGGGATTTAACCATTACAAAATGGTGGCTTGTAGCTGATATTGGTACCCTGTGGTTAGTGTTTATGAACTGATTTTTTTTTTGATTTATAGGAATTGGGTTCAAGGTGTTTGACATATATTATTTTATACTGTGGAAGGAAACGTAGCTGTTTGTGAAGCAGGTGTTGTGTTAAGTGCAGTGCAAACATCCTAGCCATATGTTTCTATAATTTAAATTAATTTGGTACAGTCATACTGTTAATCTTTAGTGACTTGTTGATTGGCATTTTGCAGACATATTTCTGGAAGGCACCCAATACCATTTTCTGTAGCCTTTCTGGCAGTAGCAGAGAGTAACATTTCCACAAATTGGAATCTTGTACAGCTCTGGGAAAGGAGCCAAGATTTAAATTAGACAATAACCTCTGCTCTGTATATAGCTTCTATTCTTCAGCTGTAGGGAAAGTGATTTGTTTAATACAGTCAGCTCTGTAGCATATAATAGACTGATATATGAGTCACTCCTTGGCAATGTGTGTTTCTTAAATTTATATAGATTGAACAACTAGTTGGTAATGTACTTAGTTACAGTTGTGCAAACAATAACTATTAGCAGAGCTGAACAGACCTAGAAAAAATTGTGTTTGCTTGGTGTTTGCTGAGGATTCTGCAGAACTGTTGGATTTTAGAACAATCCTTCTCTTCAGATGGGGAGGATACAGTTTCATAATCATGAGTATTTTTTGAGCTTTGGAAAATCAATAATAAAGCTAATAATAAAGATTCTACATCAAAATTAAGTAATTTTTATGTTTCGTATATGGACGTGTTCTTTAAAAATGAAACTTAGCATCAGTCTGTTACAGCTACATAATTACATTGCAGCTCTTTTTGTTTTGCCCTTGTAGATTTTTTCTCTCTTCATGTAAAAATCTGTTGCTGTCAATTGATACCTGTGAATGCAAAGATTTCTTTTCTTTCCAAACAGCAAGGATCTTTTCTTAAAAGGAGAGCTCTTTACACCATTGAGTTCATGTTTATTTAAAAGCTTAAAATCTTTAGAGCAAATCTCACTTTTTGTCCAACAGAAAATTGATTTTGCTAACAAAAATGGTGTGGGCCTGAAAGAGAATATTCAGAAATATGCAAATAAGTAGAGATAGAAATCTGTTTGAGCAGCTGAACAAAGCAATCAAATTTTCCTCATTGAAAGTTTATTTAGCTCTGCTGCGAACATTTTTGAACAAAATTATAAACTACTGTTAGTGAAATGCTTCTTTTTATAGGAAAAAGGGGCATTCTTTTTCAGCAGAACTATTTTTAATACTCTACATTTTTCTGCCAGGTCTTATATTTACGAAATAAAGCACATTGTAAATATTGAACAATACACAGATATATTTCCTAACAGTTTATAGTACGCTGCATATTCTGGGTGGGTTCCAAGCAGTAGTTAGTATAAATGATATGCCAATCAAAATTATTTTTGCAACTATAACCTGTTACAAGTCTCTTATCTGGAACATCAATGTGATTAAAGCCAGATCTCTTTTCTTAAGCTTTAACTGTTATATGAATATTTTCCCTTGTCCTGAACTAATCCTGCTTCTGTCCTGTAATCTTCTTGCTAGTGCATGACAGCAAAGTATAATTTTATCTAGAGGTTATATAAATCTTAATAATCACTGCTTCCATTAGGTCATGTGCATTTCTTTTTCCTTAGTCAGGGCTCAGTTTTACACAGAATCTATGATGTACTTCAGTGAGTTAAGTCAGATTTGTACATGTCCAGCATGTCCCTTGCAGGCTGTCTCTCTAATGATTCAGCTTTGGTGCAAAAGCTGACTTTTTTTAAAAAGTCCCCTGTAGGCAGTGAGATGAATACTTAAAATTTGACCATTTCTATAATTGTATTTCTATAAATGTGTGGTTTCACAGTGTGCCATGTTTGTCACTGGTATTAGTTCAAGGTGTTCCTTCATCTACTCTTCATTTCTGCCCTAGGTGAAGAAGAATCTTTAAATGCATTTGCCTCCCCAAATTCTGTGTTTCATTTTTTGCAGTGGAACCTGAAAAAAGTTGTATCAGCTCAAGCAAAGGTATACTGAATTACAGAGCAAATGACTAAACAAGTGGGTGGAGGTTTGAAACATGATGCACACTGAGATATTCTCTGGGACTTGAGGTCACTTAGCATCATTTCTGCTGGTGGCAGTGCTGACATCAGGGCTTTGAGTCACTGGAGTGTCTCTTAGTTCCGTTCCCACTGCTGCTGATATAACCATTTTCTTGTTATATGGCACATAACCGTTTTTTGGGAAGCGGGAAATGCTGTGAATCTCCTTCATTGTTGATTATGACCATTCTAAGTGTTGATGACTGTTTAGAAGACCTGGGAACTTCTGGTGTGGGGAGTGTGTGAAATTGGCACTTTAAGATTTTGATAATGAAAAAATCTATCAATGAGGTTGATGGGCTGTAATACTCACAAGATGAACACCATTCCATATCTTTGAAGGAAACAGAGATTACTGAGCCAGTAGCATGGGTTGTGCTTCTGAGGGGTGGAAGAGACTGGAAAGGGGCCTGAATTTCCCTAAATTTATGTTTATGAAGGAAAACATAGGAAGCACAAGAACTGTAGAAAGAGAATTTACAATGGGGAGAGAATGGGGAATGGTGAAGAGTTTGTACTCCTTAGTCCCTCTTTCACACATGCATGGTGTAATAATATGACAAAAACTTTTTCCTTGTCTAAGAAGATGGTATGTTTATATGTTGACATGAATATTTATAACCCTTTTATTTTTTTATAGTAGTTATTTTGCTACAGCTGATACTCCATTTAGTGGAATATGGCACACAACCAGCACCACCATCTGAATCAAATGGCGCAGCCTGATTTACGTTGGCAAATAACCCTTCAGTGTTTTTCTCTCTGGTAAATACCACAGCAGGTTTCTGTTTTTTCCTAGGTAATTCCTATACAAATTATTGTTTGAATTTTGATTTGATGAGAGGCATGAGAGTTTGGGGGTTTCATATGTAAACAGAAGCAGAGGGGTTTCTTACAACCAGTGCTTTGTCTGTAAGGTTGGACGAAGGTGAGGTTACAGCACTGAAGAGCTTCTTGTGTCACTTGGAATTGTCCTTGGTGGTTTCAGTGGTGCTAAGGAAGGTCCCACATGGAAATGTATGAAGGGTTATCACAGCATGTTACCCAGAGTTTCCCGTGGATGTGTGTGAGCTTGGACAAGGACAACTGTTCCATGTTTTGGAAAGGGAAAACCATAAGATTGTGTGGGGGACAAAGGAAAGAGACATTTTTGCTCTAAACCTCTTTACTCGTGGTCTGAAATTACGAGATTAATTTAAATTTCATATTTGCTGTTACAAGCTGGCCATTTTTTCAAAATATGAAAAAATGTCATTTATATGGAAGTGCTTAAAATGTGTGCTTTGAATTGTTACTACATGCTCTCAAAATCATTTTTTACAAGATATTACAAAATATTATAAATCTTTTTCTTTAAATTTTGAATATTTTTCTTTTGCTCTGTAAATCTTTCTTCAAAACTTATTTTAATCTCACTTTTCTCTTACCAGCTTTCAGTTTATCTTTTCCTTGTCTATCTGATAAGCTAATTTTTATTATCCTGCTCTGATAATCATTGTCTTACTATACTTTTCTATGTCTTTATTTCACCCTTTCTCTGCTTCCTAGTATCCAGCACTTGTGCAGCATTTTATACCACTTGTATATCTTTTTATTCCTCTTCAAACCAGACTATGTATATTGTATTTGACAACTCACTTCTTCCATTAAAATACATTTATTGTTCTTCACCAGTTTTGAAAATACAGTTGAGCAACTTTGTTTTGATTAACAGAGGAAATCTCTTTCACTGGAAAACTGCTATAATTCCAGGGCAGATCAGGCAAGCAATTACAGGCACAACCATTAGTGTGAGGATGGCTTGGTTTTGGGGTTTCTAAATCTAAAATCACTGGACAATAAAATAGTGTCAGGAACTCTTCTAGATGCTTGTACAAATGAAGAAAAAGCAATTATTTATAATACCTTTTTTTAAACTTTTATTTTCCCACCCTTTGTTAGTATTTTCCTCTTTTGGTGGCAAAAAGCTGCCAGAACATCATGTGCTTTTGCCCTGTCCCTGCCTTCTCCATTACGTTCACACTAACTGTGTGCAGCGTTTCCCAGTTCAGGTAGAAAAAATAACTGAGAAACTTTATGGTGGAGCAAAATCACCCCAGTTTGGCAGGCGATGCAGCAACCAACCAAATGGATTTCCTGTGGTTTATTCTTGCTGTGAACAGGCAGAGCAATCTGGATGTTTTGTGCTCCTTTGCATGGTTTTGCATCATTTCACTGGCTCACCAGAACTGGATGTGGGATTTATAGTTCTGAACCCTTACACAATTTTGATATCACAGAAGCGTAGTATGTCTGTGTTGTAAGACTTGGCTAAAGTTATTGTGTGATCCAAAATATAGTATAGTAATGAAACAGCTGTAGCCCTGGGTATTTGGGAAACAAAACCCTGAATATACAGGACTTTGTGAGAGTGCCCTGACTCCAGGACTTTCTTCTGCTGCCCAAAGGTTTCTGATTTCTAAGGAAATTTCCATTTTAAAAGTGGGATGGAATGGTAAGGTTAGAGAAATAAAATAAAACTGAGAGAACTCCCAGGAGTTTGCAGCTAGTTGTAGCAGGCATCTGCCCGCCAGAAGCATGTGGTTATGGTGCAAAATATTATTTGGTTCTTTCAGAACCAAATTTCTGTACCAAATTTGGTTTCTGTGCCAAATATACTGTCTCAGAGACACCCAAAGAAATGTTTTTGGTAGAGCTCAGATCATGTCATCAGCTGACAAGGAAAAAGAGTGCTACATGGATATAAGCTTGTGACTCTCCCCATTTGACCTCCAATTATGAATTTTGCTTGGAATTAACAGGTGTCCATAGGAATATCTTGCATACTTTCTGAGCATTTAGACAAAGAAAGTTCATGAAGAGATTACAGCTTTTGTACATCTACTAATTATGATTACAGTTAAGGCATCTACTTTGAATTCATGCTAAAGCTACATCTGATCATTTTAAATTCAACTAAGAAGTATTCAACTTCTTGCACATCTTTGATATGAATAGCATGAGACTGAATTATCTCAGTCCACTAAAGTAGGAGAATATATTCAGAGTGTGAGTTGTGAGCTGTGGAACAGCTTGGCAGCAGAAATGCCACTAGGATCTGGTGTCTCTCATACTTCAAGAAAAGAAACGCAAGAATTTGCATGTATCAAAGCTCATGCTTGCTTACATCAAGACATGAAGTGTAGTACTTGACTATTCAAGTGAGGTTTTTTTACCATTTTTAGTTTTATATGTAAAAACTTTGTTTTTTCTATGACATCTGAAAATTATGAGAAGGAATTACTGGTGTGCTTTTTAATATGCACTTAATTCTAACACTAATTACTCATTAGTATTTTGACACACCAATGCTGAAGATGACCTGAAGAATTGAGAGGCCTGGTTTTACGATGGTGCCGGGCATTTCCAGCCCTGCATGTGTGAGATGCTTCATAGACAATCTCCGTATTTTAACATCAGGATTTTCCTAATATGGAGGTTTGACTGAAACTTTATTCATTTCATTTGTCATAAATGGAATTTGCTGTGTACCCTTTGCATGTCCTCAACTCTCAGCTGAACCTCAGGGGCTGCAATCAATATCAGAAGTAATTTCTGTGCCCACTTTCAAGAAGAAATACAGTGCCCCAATTAAGTGAAGAAAATGCTAGACTGTAGTAATGGATGAAAATGCAATTAAAGTAGGTTACTCACCTACAAAATAAAGTTTTTGCTGCCCAAAACGTTGCCTTTAGGTTGGAATGAAACAGTGGGAAGCTAAAGATAGATAAATTAAGCTTGATTGGTCTCTGCGGCATAAATTAGGCATACAAACCACCACGAGGGATTATTCTACTCTTAAATTTAATTCTCCTGTACTGTTATTTCAGAGCATTGCATCCAATTCCATCTTGCATGTTTAAATAAAGTCAGGTGTTGCTGAAGACTCTCCAGAGGCCTCCCTGCTGTGGGACTTGTAATCATGCCCCAACTAAAAATAGCAGAGAAATCCTCCAGGTTTCAGGTTGATGTAAAATAAAGAAACAGGAAGAAGTGATGTGTTATGTGCTTGTTTACAAAATACATCTGTGATCTATGTCATATTAAAACACCTAATTTTTCCAAACTGAAAAATGTCATTACCTGAGGAACATTCGAGGGTGACTGACACCAGCTCTGGGTGTTGGGGCATTTCTGGGTGGCTTTCCTCAGCTTCTCGCTGGGGTATGTGTGTAATAAGAGCTGTTACATCCCACAGGCTGTATTTTCAATAGACTTGCTTTGTACAGCTTTGCACATGGTGAAATAGAGTTAATGGAGTCTTTAAAAAAATGCTATTTATCTATTTGATTATGATTAGTGCTTCTAAAGTGGAAAGTACTTAATTTCATTAAAAAATGCAGGAACTCATGGTATCAATATGGCTGAGAGTTGAGATGTTTAAGATTTCATGCATGTACTGATTTTAGCCTGAAAATATCTTGACTGATCCTCCATTATGATTATTATAAAATGTCTACATCTGCTTCACCCTTTCTCTATCAATTTTACATTTAAAACTTGATATAATTTGCTAGTGTAGTAGAGCTGATTCACAGTCTAGAATGGAATTTACAATTTTCACTGAAGTGAGTGAAATTTGATATAAGATTGTAAGAAAAGCTACTTACAGCCCCAATTGCAGTATAATCACATCACTTTAAATTCGTGTGCGAAAATGTTACAGTAATCTTGAATATAGTGATGTAAAATTATTTCATGGGATCCTAAGTATAAAATGCTGTCATTATGCTAAGAAATGCTTAGGTTCAATGCTTAGACAGTTTATATGAAATAAATGGGGGGGTAGACATGATTAACAGCTTGATTGTATGAATTTAATGCCTCAAAGAGGAAAGTGAAGCAGAAATGTTCACATGGCAAAACCAACTCTGTGTTTATGCATGCCCCTCCTGAAGAAACCCAACCAAACAAAAGCCCTATAAGAATATGCCTTGCAGTAGCTGAACTGCTGGGGGTAAAGGGGTACTCAGAGGTGTAGGATGGGAGTTGAAGAAGGGCCCTTAATGCTGTCCTTGGTGCCTTCGGGCTGCTCCCTCTCAGGACCTCACTGATTCTGTGGTCCCAGGGGTGCTGGAGAACTCCTGTCCATGAGCTGGGCATGAGGCAGTGGCTCCAGCCATGGCACCAGTGCTCCATGTCATCAGTGCTCTTGCCACAGCCTGTGCGGGGCTGGGGAACCAGATTGGAGGGGCAGCCCCAGAATCAGGTCCACAGATTTGGCTTGGTAATAATTTAAAATTATTTTGTGGTGTGTTGGAGGCCATTCTGAGAGGCTGTTGATCTTCCATTTGTTAAATGTCATCGAGAAGAGAGACATTTGCATCTTCTCACAGGACCATGGAAAAGAATTGATTGTGCTTTACCCTTGCGTCATTCTTTAGAGCAGTTGTATAAAAAGAGCACATTTTAACTGCCATATGTCCTCAGACATCATCAGAAATGAAATCTTATGTAGAATTTCAGCTGTTTAGAGTAACGTAGCTCGTAAATTACATTCGCCAAATGGGTGAGGTGAAAACTGCATGTGTGAGAAGTTCTCGGCTCATGAGGAATCAAGGTTGCCACAAAGTTGTAGAAAATGCATACAAACAGGAGCAGTATAAGTAAGTTCTTTTTGCATTTTAGCAATATTTTCCTTCCATGACATTTATGTCTAATCCGGTTTATTGCAGCAACAAGTATGTGCTCATGAGGGTGGTTGTGAAAATAATTTCGTAGTTCATCACTGCAAACATATCTAGGTTAGAAAGCAAAGCAAGAAAACATGTTCTTTAAATATTCATGTATTTTTAAACAAAGACTTAAACTACAGTGGCCTCTCCTTGGCTTTGTAACTGAATATCTTAACATCTGGTCTCTTCTGTGTTTCAAACTTCAGGCAAAACCAGGGTGTGATGATAGGGAATGTACTTCAGAACTGTGTGAAGTAACATCTGTAGATCTTGTAGAGCCTTTTTAATGTGAAACTCAGTGGATTGGTCTAAGTTTGATATTTGTATTAGCCTTGTATAGAGGAGAAGTAGTCTTAGCATATGTAGGAGGACACAAAGATACACCCAGAATCTATGTTTGAGTGTCTATTTTATTACCTTTGAAGGCACAGGTCCACAGACTGTGGACAGACATTCTTGTCTACAAAGAGTCAAAATAGTAAATGGAAACTCTTTGAACATGTAACAGCAAAATTGTTGGTATATTTGTCTTGGAGAACATTTTCAAGATTCAGACTAATTTTATAACACCTTAATCTTGTATAAATATTAGGACCAGGACTGCTCTTTAAACCACCTTTTAATATGTATGCATTCAAATATGGAGTAAGTAGCATTAAAAGTCTGGCATATATTGAATTGCCTTGACTGTCAGTCAGCAGAATAATACTGTGCATATTCATACAAAGTTACTTGCGTATAAAAACATTTATAGAATTTGTCCTTCTTAAGAGATCTGAAAATGTCTAACATGAGACCATTAAATATTCCTTTCACTACTGTTCCTAAGGCTCGTTCAGTATCATACTTTGCAAAATATCACTCAGTTACAGCTTTTGGCTGTGGAATTCACTGAAAAAGTTCATATTAAAGAGTTTGGCTGGAATCACAGAGATTAAGTCAGTGCTTTTTATTGTTATTGTCAAAGTTTTTATTTGCTGGCTGAAAGCTTTTAAAGTAACTTTAAATGTTTCCATTCTAATTGCTTTTCCAAAACTTTTAAATCTGTACTATCTACAAACAGTGTGTCTGATGGATATTGAGGCTATATGAATAAAATATAAATGTCTATTTTTCTTTCGGATCTTGTTCAAGTATTTTATCCCACTGAGATTTTTTTTGGCTCTAAGCAGAGTTAGAGAATGTGTATGTGTACATATATATATATACAGGCATAGCCTCACTTATGTAAGGATATATATATAACAATTAGTGTGGCACATGTTTGAGACTCAAAAATTGGAATCTAAATGGTCCCCTGAATTAAAAGGTTTAAGATTTTAAATATCAGAGGACTATCACATATATGATTGTACACATATTTATGAACAGATTCAATAATTAATGAACCATTAACAAGATTATTCATTTGCCTAAAATTTAGGATTGAGAATGTGACAGCAAAGCTGGGTACTTTAAAGTTTTGTGCTCCTGTCTGTTGGCTTGTTGCTCATCAGTGTTGTGGTTGTAAGCAAATTCAGCTTTCTGCCATGAAATCCCCTGTAGGAACTCCTTTGGTTTTCAACAGGCCCTCCATTTCCTCCAGATTATTGCAGGATCTGATATGGTGTGATAGATAATCCTGATGGGGAAGAAATGGAGGGAAATAACTGTTGTGTAGCAGGTTCTGGTGGCCGAGGTTGCCGAGGCTGACACTTCCTGGGTGGCTTTTTATAAGTCCATGAAGACATGTCCTAGCAAATTCGTAGGCAGAACGTAGCAGGGAATTAACCCACCTCCAGAAGATGTGAACTACTGAAAATAAGAAAACTGTAATCTGTCTCAAAAAGCTGATTGCTACTGTACTATTCTACAGTAATCACTACTCTTAAATTTGTTCTAAAAATATGAACAGAAAGTCTCAAGTATAAACTTGGCGTACATAGTACGTGTTGCCTAGTGGTCCAGTATTTCATGAAAGTCTTCCAAAACGTTTGCTTTTGCTGACAGAAGCATTGTCTCTGTGCACGTATCCCTACCCTTGTGCACACACACTCAGCAGCTTGCTCTGAGATGGAACTGGGATACTTTATGTACCTACTGGTATGTGGTCAGAGGCTGACCCAAATGTCTTCTGCCTGCATCTGGTCCAACTTTCCATCTCCTTTTTGCTCAGTGGTTCAACCCATAACCTCCTAGAGCTGCTGTTGTCTATGGCAAATAATACCTCTGGTACTGGGCAACACATATCTTCGAAAACTCCTCCTGCCAGAGGAATGAGTCCCAAAATTTCTGTGGGTAATGATGTGGTGTCAAAATCAAGGCTACCATTTTTCATTCATCCTGAGATAAAATTTCTTCTTCATTTGCAAGGTTTAAAACAATGCTTCATTCTCTTACAACTGTGCTGGTGTGGCATCTGTAAACAACAATCTGCCTCATTGTTTCTAGCAGCAAAATCAAAATAGAATACTTGTATTTTATAAAATAATATGGATACCATCTACTGCTTCTGAAGTATTGAAACTTCCATGAATGACTTGCTCTTCCAGAAAAGAACTCTCTGCTCCTGCTATGAACACATCATAACTTAGGAGTAAAGCCTCTATAGAGATTATCTAGATATCCATCTAGAACAGAAAGGATTGGAGAATTCTTGTATTTTTTTTTATGTTCATTGAGAAAATAAATTGTTTTTTCTGATGAGAAACACCCAGTATTTAATTTAATACATCTAGTGAGTACACTGCTGTTCATAGATGGTGATAGTTAATACTACTTAAAAAGAAAGAAAAATGAAAAGCCCCCTGTCCCAGCCCTCCTCCCACTCCTTTTACTTCTGTTGCCAGAATAATTTTAGTGTATATTGTTTTGTTTGGAATAATCAGGCTGAAGTAGCATTAGTCCAGCTTCTCATCTTTTAATTACAGACAGTTTATTGTCTATGCTGTCCCACTTTCTGCATGGTTCCCCACCAGCCAGCTAGACTTAGCAATCTCCATTAATTTAATTTGGCATTTCATTCAATCAGACAGGCTGTGAACATGATGAATTTTTTTTTTTTTTAATAACACAATGCTCATTCTTAATTGATGTCCTTATCAGACATTGTATTTGCCAGAGCTGTAATTATTGGTCAGGCAGCAAAATCAAATCTGCCCAAACGCAGTGAAGATGTTCTCTGGTGAAATTATTAAGACACAGTACTTAGACCTGCAAAGTAATTTAGTTTTGGTCTGTAATTACATCTTTTGGGATTGTTATCTTTCATTTTACTCATAAGGGTAGTGTAATCTCAGAGGAATTAATTTGCCAAATATGAAGATAAAACTGAGATTCTTGCCATAATATAAATTTGTGCAAGTTAAATTTGTGCAAGTAGATATTTCTCTATGTGAAAACTGCAAGTATGCTCACACCATAAAAGAATGATTTTATTAATGGCTATGTTGAAAAAAAATATAGGTTCTAATTTTACTGCAGAAATACTGAAAGTATGATTAGTTGAGGATGACATTTTCCATTGGCAGCAAATTGGCATCAGAAATAATAGAATTTGGATGTGTAACTGCCTAAAATACATACACAAGTGGATGTATAGTGTTGTGACAGAACTGGTTTAGAGCTTGTTCTGCAGGCAGTGGGAATTTTAACTAGAAATACTATCCTGAGAAACTTAAAATGTGTATTTTGACTAAACATTAATAATTATGAAAGGACTGCTAGTGTAATGATAATTAAGTCTGAATTCTGTTTTCCAGTAAGGGTTGGGATAAGGTTTTCTTTAATTTAAAAAAAAAAAAAAAAAAAAAGCAGGAGGGAGTGGATTCTGTCATAACTATTAATTTTTTATTTTTTGTCAGATAAATGATATGTAGTCTTTGAGTACAGAATTGTAGTCATACCTTTTAAGCAAAATTTAAGTTCGTGGATTAGCTATGAGTAGACAATAAAATGTGTTTCATTCCTGTTCTGGATAGATATTTTTTAAGTTTGTCATTTGGGACATTTATTCACATTTCATGGTTTTGCTGTATCCTGTGCTGGAACAATAACCTTTCCGTGGTTCTTCCTTGGGGTTGCACTATTAAACAGCAGTATTGTAAAAAGAATTATTTGGAATATTTAACAAATTTGCCGGCTGAATTAAATTTTCTTTTTGAGTGTAAAAATACTAGTCTTTTAAACACTCTTTTTTGTTCTGTTTAGATGCTCAGATAAAAGTCTGGGCTCCTTTATGTCTGGTTTTAAGTTGCTTATGTATTTCTGTATTTGACCTCTTGAGGCAATGAATAGCTGGATGCGAGTTCTGATGTTTTTCAGATTAGAACTGCACCACAAGTCAGTTGATTTAAAGACAGGTTGTAAAAAATACTAATGACTGAACATTGTAAGTAAAATGATTTCTCCACTAAAATCAGTAGCAAATTCTGATTAACTTTTATAGGTTCAAAATGTTAATCTGTGTGTCCATAAGACCTTCAAATGTTATTTGCTTTACTTTTGAAACTTTTGTTTAAACTACTATGGTTTTATGGTGTAAGGTTCTCTTCTGCTTGTTTTATATCTTGCTACAAGGAGTCAGTTGTAGAGCCCAGAGTGGCCACAATTCAACATCTGAGATTTTCTGAAGATTTTTTTAGTAGGAATTCAGACTCAGTGGACATTTAATCACTGATTTTTATCCCAGGCTGCCAAGGGTTTTCTGTGGCATTCATCATATCAGACTTCTGCCTTAAAACAACTGCTCATTAGTCTCAGCTTTCATAACCAACCAATTTTTAAGCTCTATTGAGTACAAAGGGTAGTTTGAAAACCCAAGTAGCATTGTGCTGTGCCAATTCCAAGTGGCTTATCCCTTGATTTACAAATGGATATCCTAACGTTTGGCCCCAGAGGTCTGGTCTAAGACAACATGCACTTTGTAGAAGTGTGGCAGTGATACAGTTTTTATATTGCCAATGCTGGGCAGGAGTTGATTTGGTCTTCATTAGGGCATGTGCTGAGGAAGGAGAGGACCTGAATTTTCCCTTTGCATTGCAAATATACACCCTTGCTAGAGGAGCTGGATAAGACCAGGTGTTTGGCTTCAGGTTTGGTAGTCAAAGAGAAGAGAAGAGCTTCAGCCAGCTATTTTAGAATGAATGAGCTTTCTGGACGTGCTTTATACAAGGTGTTAGTAAACCAAGCATCCAGTCTCATTCCAGTCTTCATGTCCGTCCAGAGGGATTTCAGCAGGACCAAGACTCAGGTGCCCTTCCAGCATGCAAGAGTAGAGGACTGAGCTGTCATAGTTTTAATGCAATAATTTGCATGAAGATTGAAAGCTGTGATTCATAGCAAGTTCAGAAGAGGCTTTGTTTGTGTGCAGTGCATTTCCTGAAGTGGGCAGATGCGCGTGGTTTCCATGGGTTGGTGGTGGCAGTCAGCTGGGTACTCCCACTTAATGTGTTCATCAAAACTGAAGAGAGAGTTTGAACTCCTGAAACCAAAGGAAGCCAACTGTACTTTGTAATGCAATGGTGTGTATTGCCAAAGGAAGCTGCAGACATTTTATTCTTTCCTAGTTACAGAGCAAGAGTGCTCTGAGATCTTTAGATGAAAAGGCTTTTGCAAAACCTTGCTAATTGCTCTGACAAAGTTCTTTGCAAAGCATCCCACCACCATCCCAAAACAGAGGTAGCTGGCCTAGGTGCTGCATCTTACTCTTCTTCTATCCCAGGAAACCCAACAGGTGGGAGCCTCCGAGTCTACCTGGGCAGGCCAAATTGCTGGGTCTCCCCTTAAATTTGAATCCCTCCTGTCAACTATACCAATGCTCTGAGCTGTTTATGAGGGGTCAGAGCAAGGGATCCTTAAGAAAATAAATGGAGAAAAATGTTGTCTGTAACAAGAGTCTTTTCACAAAAAATTATTTTACTAAAATAGGCAAGAACCCGTTGTTCTATTTAGAATGATTTATAACTGTTCCCAGCTGATCACAAAGTGTTTCTAAATTAAAAGCCATTAATTATAGCCTTATATAGATACAAAGATATGCAAGAAGTGCTTTGTAATTCCAGCTCTGCACTTCAGGTGAGAGCTTTTTAAATTACTTGGACCATTGGAGCCACCTGCTTGACTAAATGCTGAGGGCTGTGTGTTTCAGTACTCATCAGTGCATTGCAGTGTTAACATTGTTACTGATTTTTCTCATTTCTCCAGGGCAAATACTAATTAATGGATACAATTCACAGCTGATTAGCTGTAGTTTCTTCAGTAATTACATTCGCAGACTAACTGTTCAGAAGAGGATTTCTAACCCAGTTCTTATTTCACTCTAAGCTTAATTTGTTTTTTGAATTGTTTAGGTCCTTAAGATAATAACCATTTTATTTTCTTTTGTTGTTATAGGTACCATTAGATAATATGGAAGTTTAATCTTAGAAATACTCACTGATAATTGTTATGTGCCTTCAATGGATTTCTAGTTCAAAGACAAAAAATAAATGTAAAGAATGTTAGTTGTGATCCATACTAATAAAAGCTGAAATATTCCAGTTTCTGACATCAGTGCCTGAGTCATACACGATAGGGTCTTAAATCTTATAGCCTAAGAACAGAATCACTTGAAGGATATGTACCTGTAACTTTTAGCTTTGACATTCCTTGTTATATCATTTTCTTCCACAGCCTTAATGAAATGGAAAATTAAATTGTCACTCTCCCCTTTGTTTTGCTTTAATAAAACAAAAAGGAAGAAAACCACCTGGCAATCAGAAAGCAGTGGCTGTGGTGTGAGCAATACGTGTACATCAAAGCAATGTAGAATTTTACTCTTCAAGGTAAGAATCAGCCACAGTTCTGTTTTGAGGCACTGGAGCCCTTAGAATGCTAAGGTCATTAAAATAGGGTAGGTTTTGTCCCACTTATTTATCCAGTGTTAGAATAATACTTGCCTAGTGTACCTCTGCCCTTAGACAGCCTTTGAAAACTTGATTTTTTTTCTTTGTTACTGTAGAAAGAACAGCTCTATTCGAGCCATTTGAGTTTTTCATGTAAATCATTCTTAGTTTGCCACTAACTGACAAGAAAAATTCTATCCTGTCGATCGCACTGTTGAGCTGAAGTAGTGTCTTTGTGCAACAAATCCACACACACATCCGTATGTGCCAAAACAGTCATTTGAATGTGCAATTTTACTTGAATTTTTTAATCTCCAAGCATGGGTGACATCTGGGCTTTTAAAAAATGGATGACATTACTTGAGTATCTGCATAGCTGGGGATAACAGAGTTTTAATAGCTATGAGGCAGCCTACATATTGTGCTAAGGCCTCTGTTGCTTAACATGTGTTATAGGTTGAAAGATTCAGAATGATAAGTACACAAATGGAATTTGTTGCTTCAGAATGAAGGATCTCATCTTGTATTCCTTCCCTCCCTTATGACTGTCTCCTAATTTTGTTGATGTCCTGTTTAGTCAATCTGACAATTCATCAGGTACACAGGGCTCCAATTCTTTTTTCTTTCTTTTTTTTTTCCCTCTCCTTTTAAGGTTGTCTTATTGCCACAAGTGGATGTTTGAGTTTTCAGGGAAAGAGCCTTTCTTAAAAGGATCACTTGTCCCTCCAGTGAGAAACTGGGGAGTCTGAAACATTTCACTGCTAAAAGCAGTCAGGCACCAATTGCAGCTGTAGCAAATTGAGCTGAAGCAAAGTGGTTTTCCTTTCAGGCCAGGTTCAGCTGCTCTGAAAGCACAACAGAGTTCCTTGCTTGGAAAGAACAGTCTGTGCAAGTGCATGGTCACCCATCTTCACGCACTGGTTGCAGAGCTTATGCTGCTTTTGTGAGCATTTGCTGTTGTGGGGCTGAGGAGGGGTTCAGGTCCACCAAGATCTGGCAAGATAAGATAAAACAAAGACTTCCTAAAAAAAATTTGTTTTATAAAACTTGAAAATGGGAGTTAGAGGAATGCTCAGTGTGGCTTGAGCAGCAGTGATGTGTTTGGGACAGCACAGGGGCTTTCTCCTCGCTTAGCACTCTACCCTGCCCTGTGCTCTGTGCCTGGTAGTAGCAATGTGCAATTGTGAAAGCCTGGTTTACTGTAGGTGCATGACATGCCTGGCGTCTGTTCCTTGGAGCAAAGACCCTGGATGCCTCCCTCCTCTGGGAGCAATGTGCAGGACTAGCTACCAGCCTACATGCCTTTGGAAGTGCTGTTCAAGGGCATAAGGCACAGTACTATGCTGATAATCTCTTTCTTTTCTGTTTTCAGTAAAGTACTTATCTTCTCAACAAATGTTCATCCTTGAGAATTTGGAGGAAAATGACTGTGGCATTGAAGGGAATCCCTTCTGATCACTGGCATGTGGCATGGGAGTTGCACCTCAGTGGGAGCAAGTGGGCACTGGGCACATCTCGGGGTTTGGTGTCAGGCAGTTTCTCTGATTTGCAAAATCTTCTGTTGTTAGCGTTCACTGGGAGACTGGGAGCTCCACTGGAGTGAAAGATAAACAAAGGGGGATTGTTTGGCTTTCCAATTTTGTGGAAAGAATGGGACTTCGGGAACAGCACTGCAGCTTCTTATTCTTCCCATTCCTGGCCTTCAGCTCTGTTAAAACCAGGTCTACTTGGAGTAGTAGTAACAGCAGCTCCTTCTGGCTGCAGCAATCCTCCAGGTCAGGATCACTGACAGAAATGTTATAATGTGCATCAGAAAAGATGTAGTGGAGTAGAAGTGTCTTTCCTGGGAGTCCTTTCTAAGGGATTCTTAATTTCCAAAGTCACCTTTGGGTCTCTGGGGTGGCTTTGCTGCATGGGCAAAAAAAAAGTTGGAGGGATACACATGAATATCTTCCTTGTACAGACTGGGGATGCAGAGTATGTAATAACAATACTAGTAATAATAATGATGATGATGTTGAATCCAATCAAGTTCTGACTTCAAAGAACATCTGCAAAATTACATCTTCTCTGTTTGTTGTTTTGGTTTTGTTGGGTTTTTTTCTTCCCCCAACCTTTTCTATGCCAGTGATGGGGTAAAGAAAAGTTTATCATGGCATACATTAAATCCAAATATTTATTTTTCTTTCAGTTTGGAAACAATAACAACTACATGAACATGGCAGAGGCAAATAATGCATTTCTTGCTGCAAATGAGGTAGATGTTTTTATTTTTTATCTATGCTCATATTCTGCTGTTTGCTGTGATAATTTAACAGACTTTGAATGGATGAAGAGTGAAGTGCCGAATTTCTGTGTGTTTTATGGAGCACAAAATAAAGACTTTAATGAGAAAGAAAATAACCTGACAGCTCTCCATTACTAGTCAATTTAGCTGTCCATAAGGCTGTTACTTACATAGCATGTCAATAGAAACAAATCTGCTTTATGTATGGAAAAAAATTATGAACAGAAGGAAACAAATAAAAAGCACAGTAGGTGTACACTTTGAAAGCAAGCTTAGTAATAGTCATTACTAGCTAATGTTCTAATTTTTGTTATAGATACAAATGGTTTAATTTGGGTTCTTAATACTCATATGAGCTAGAAAACCAAAGCCAGCTCTGTTGTCTGAAGAGTATGTGCTACATCAAGGAATCTTTTGAATACAGGGTCCAGAAGAAACCCAGAGGCTGGGCTGGTGGAGACGGGCTGGGTTGTGGAGATGATGTATTTGATCACTGAGAGTGGAAACAGGAGAAAGTGTGGCAACTCCAGGCTCCATCTATCTGCTAGGTGGGGCCACCTTACAGCCGGTTAAAAGACCATCAACACATTAATCCTGACCCCAAGTGCAGACAGAAACTGCCTTTGTTCATCCTTGAAACCCAGGCTGTTACTCCAAAGGAAAGAATGGGAAGTGCAGGATGCACTGTCTAATATGTGCACAGCAGTATGGAGAACAAGAACTGTTTATATAGAGTGTGTCACAAACGATCTTCCCAAGAGGAAAGGGTAGAAAACCAGGCGGCCCTGATTTTCCTGTTGTAAGTGGGGATTCAGTCACAGGTATTCCTGTGCACTTCTAAAACAGTCATCTCAGAGAAAATAAGCAGGAAGGTGTAACAATAAATATGAAGGTTAGAATTAAAGGTAGGATTTTATGAATCATTTATACAATGGTCACCATCTCTTTTTACCCAGCAAGACTGCTTAGATAAGGGAATATTGTTTGGCACTAGCTCCAGTGTTATTTGTGATAATGAACACAAACCCCATCTGTAATGACAACATGATGTTTCTTTCTGTAGAATTTCTTTCCTACATTTGAATCAAACATTGATGAAAGCTCTGCTGCCAGCAGCTGTTCAGAGACAATTTAATTCCAGCTGTGATAATTCACCGTGTCAGACATTGGCTGTTATATGTTGATACAACAGTTCTCCAGATTTGCATTTTTATCAAAAGGAACAAATGTTTTGAACATTTCAGTACAGATGGCATTTGGCCATGCACACAGTTTTTTATATATATATATATATGTGTGTGTGTGTGTGTGTAAGATATAAATATTTGAAAAGTTAATAACTTTAAAAAATGTGATTGGTAAAATAAATCTCACAAATGTTATGCCATCTTTTGGTCATAACAGCACCTATCTGCAGTCCCAAATTGCATACTATTCAGGCTGTTTTTACAGACTGAATAGCCCAGTGATTTGGATTTAAGGCTACTTCACTAAGGAGCTTGCTTTCTTCTTATATTATATCTGTTTTCTCCTCAGTCTTAGGTCTGTTTTATGTTGGGTTTTTTTTTAACATATATATACATATTTGGATAAGTTATACAGTTAGAATTAAATTCAGATTTAAAAATGTTAAGGTATTCATCAATTTACTCTGCCATTTTTAGTAAGCTATAAGTATTAAGATGAATGTTACTTTTCTAAGTAAAAGATTGTATTATTATCTAGCTGTGTTATATATTTCTGCAGCTGTCCTAGAATTATTCTGTTAGATGGGCAAAAAAGATCCAGTTCTAATAATTACTAATATCTCATAAATATGTCAAGTAAAGAGAGGTTCAAATGTACTATAATAATACTGATTTCATTGAACCCTTTTGCTTGAACAAGGAATAAAAATATGATTAAGTGTTACTGTTGGTATTAAAGCATGAACCTTACTTTGCAATTACTGCATTACAATGTATTTAATTATAGTGGTTTTGCATTAACATGAATGTAGCTTTCTCGGTATTATTTTGGGCCTGAGCACTGCTGTGCTAGAATCTCATTTTATTTCTGTAAATAATGCCTTAAAGAGTGTAATCCTAGAGCACATTCAGCCTTAGAAGCCACACATTTGCTTTATGTTTTCTGTCTCTATGTCATGATTACTACGACTCATTTTGAAGCACCTTAAATATTTATTGAAATAATATTTCAAGTGTTAATTACAGTGGTAATGAATACAGCCAAATGCCACATATCAAGAATGAGTGTTTATCCGTATTGTTAATGTGATATGTTAGATTTCATTAAGCAGTAATGGGGTAGCAAATGAGTCACAAATTACAGTTGCATCTGTTACTAGACCACATTAGTGCCAAAATAACTGCAAATGCAGCCACAGGGTTATGTTCATTAGCCAACCACTTCTCCTGGCCAATCCATCCTTTGTGTTTGTGAACTACAGGGTCCATGAGAAGAAAAATTCACACCTTTTGTAATATAGCAGTGGGGAAGTCAAACATGTCCCTAATCCAGGCCCAGCCTTCAGATCCAGAATTAAGTTACAGCCTTGCAGTTGGAGCGAGATGGGCACAGTCTCAGCAGACTCCGACGGTGCTGCAGACTGCAGCAATCTGGGACCTCATCATTTCTGGTGTGAGACCAATAATGACAGCTGACAGGTTCTATATGCAAGCAAAGGTTTTTCTTGTGTTTCAGTTTCCATCTTCTCTCAAGCAGTTATTAATTTATATCATCATTAACAGTTTGAAGGATGACAATTTGCAGCAGTTAATGAGATCTTTCACTGAACTTATCATTTTGAAATTAACTGGCATTAAGTCACTCTTTCAAACAATATAATTAATACATAAAACAATTCTCCCTCCCGCCCCAACCTGAATCCTGAACTAATGCAAACAAACAAATCCCAGAGCAGCCTTGCATGTCCAGAACAAGACAAGAGTTCCTATTTTAGGATTGCCAACTGCCCAGTTTGATCAAGGCAGTCCTGACTTGGGTACATTTAAAATGGCCTAATTTCAAGCACTGAATTTCTATTATTAAGTAGCAGTGGACCTGAAATAATACATGAAAGTTCATTTAACTCTCGAAAAATTTGAATAAGCATAGCTCATTTATTTCCCAAATAAAAGTCAGCAATGTTGAAGCCAGATACGGACTCTACTTGAATGAAGATTATCTTTGACAGACATATGCACACGTACAAACATGCACAAACCCTGAAGATAACCGGCAGTAAATGTTTTGCTCAAGGCATCTTAACAGGTGTTTAGTTCATAACAGACCTACTGTTCAAACAAAGCTGGCTTGCTTCAGAAGGCACTGGAAGCTGCTGTAATCACCCTCACGCTTTCATTCGCCTCTCCTCCAAATTACACCCTGTGTTTAAAAGGCTTCACCGTATTTTGGGGATGGAAAAGAAATAAAGAATGATAATATTTCATGTTTGTTAGTGGATGAAGGCAAACAAAAGATGTGAAATGGTCAGTGCTGAGTTCCTGTTGTGTGTGCTACAAAATTGTCAGTGTTTTATGAAGCGTGAGAGTAATGTAAGCTGTTTGTGCTATTTTACTAACATATCAATAAAGTGGCAGTTTGTTATACAGCCAAATCCAGTGTAGCTGATATTCGGACTAACAACACACAGATGTTGCTAATTAAGTACACATTAAAAAACTGTTAATACTGATACTCCATTAAAGCCATATTATAATAAGACTTAAATCTTTAATCAGAATGATCCACAAACTCCTTCAGCATACGAAACTTAAAAATTTTGTTGGTTATAGAGTTTGCATTTAAGAACAAACCAAGATTTGGACTGCAGGTGTGAAGGTGATTGCTGAGCCCTGTGTGCCCTAACACTGTTTGCCTTGTCCTGTCCTTTTCCAGCAGACGTTCCATACGCCAAGCCTTGGAGACGAGGAGTTTGAAATCCCACCCATTACCCCCCCGCCCGAGTCGGACCCTGCACTGGGCATGGCAGATATACTGCTCCCCTTTCAGGGCCTTGGTGACCAGCTGCCTGCACAAGGAAATGAATTTACACCTCAGTTTCCCCCCCAGAGCTTGGATCTTCCCTCTATTACAATATCGCGGAATCTCGTGGAGCAAGACGGCGTCATCCACAGCAATGGATTGCATATGGTAGGTCTGGTTCTGTGTGTGTTCCCACTGCCTAATAGTGCCTGTCAAATGCAGATTTGTGCCATCTCTCAGTTTTCGTTGACCCCTCAGAAGTGTGATTTCTTGGGAGCCTGACCAAGCATTTACCAGCGTTCTGTCACGTTACAGGCGTGTTCTGTATAAAAAACGACACATGTTGTACCCAGCAAACTATGATTTGCTATTACTGAGTTCCCTAAGGTGGTTGACAAATGGTTAAGGGTTAAATACTGGTGGATTCAGCAAGATAAACATGATTGTTAACATACAGTGAAATGCTATACTGTTTGTGAGCAGATCTCTTGTGAAGAAGCAGTCAGGCTTTACAAATACAGAATTTTCATTTTGGGAATGGACTTGGAAGCCCATATCCATTGGCATCATGTGCATCCCAAGTGCTCCTAAAATTCAAAAATGTGTTATACCGTTGGCACTGGCATCAAGAATTGAAAGACCGAAGTGTTGGCCAGGGTGAACTACAACATTTAGAATGTTAGAATGAATTGCTTGTCTGTATTTGAAGTAGGACCCACATCTGACATCCATCAGGATATTTTGACAGTGCAGTATTGAGAGTAGCTCAGAAGGAGAGCCAGACACAGTTTGGCAGCAGGAAAAAAGCACTGTTATTTCCCTGTATCCTGTATATTCCATGGGCTAAATCTTTTATTAATAGGAATGAATTAATTTTTTTTAAAACTCATAATAGAAGTGATAGGGATGTATTACCTTGACATGCTCAGAAATATAGGGCCATAAAAAGACTTTGTTGTGTCCAGTGCTCTTGTTGGCCACAGAGGTTGGGGCAGAGTGGTCTTCTGTACCTAGGCTGTGCCCGAGCCCTCAAGAATAGGGAGGCATGATCTGGGTGGGGAAGAGCTGAGTGATGGGCACTGTTAGGCTAATTCCAGCATTAATTAGAACAACCCAAAGCAGGGATGGGTAGTTTCCTCCAGAACCTATGCACACTGTAGGGCTGCGATCTTCATGGGAGGGTGCAGGGGGCAGTTCCCCTGTTGTTGCAGTGTTTCCCTTTCAGCTCTGGGGGATCTCCCAGTGTGGGTTTCTGAGAGCTTTGTGCAGTAGCATTCATACTGCCAGCAATGAGCCACAGCTGTGAGCCAGTTTATCCTACTCAGCATTTTAAACTCAGTGCTTACAATTAGAATTAGTTTCTGTGTTGCATATTGAAGAGCGAGCGAATGTTTAGCTTGAACAGATATTTTACATCAACTGTATTTTTTTCTGATTAGCTCTTTTATATAGGACCTTTTGCTGAACTTGGTGTAGTGAAAATACATATTTACTGCTGGACTGTAATAAGGGTTGTGTTGTTATGTTGTGATTTCTTTTTTATTATTCTGGCAAGTGAAAATTAATTAAAGATTTACAAACCAACAGGCAGCAAATACTTCTCTGTAATTCTACAGGCTGCTGACTTCATTGAAAATTTTAATATTTCTTTGGAGGTCATGAAGAGTAGCTAGCACTAATACAGAGTGAACCACAAGCTGCTCACTACTTAGGAGGTACAGAATGAAGCCATTCGGTGGATCCAAAACAGGGACTGCCTAAAACAGGCCTTGAAGGATATGGTATTTATTTTAGATTTCATTTTGCACTGTACCTGTTGGGTAACTTCTGAAGGAAGATCAGATTAATAAAACCTGAGAGTCAGGAATGTTGTGCCTGAAAACAAAAGTAATGGAGTGTGTGTGCACTGAATACAATGAGATTTGGTCAGAAAATATTGCGGGCTGGACCGGCGTTGTGTTATGTGTACGCGTATCCCCTCAATTTGAGCGAGTGGTTTGTAACCTGACCCAGTTTTGCCCTTTAATTTTGCATCCTTTCACTGAATGGGATTCTTCCTCAAGTAAATGCTCTCAACCTTAACAGTCCCAACCAGAAGAGGCCTCCTTGTTATGTATCTCTTTGCTCACCTCTTCTGGTGCTGAATGGGAGGCTTCCCATCTTTGCCTTTTCCCTCAACTGAGCAATGTAGAAATTACTGGCATAGTTTACACTGACTCCATTGGTAAGAATTTGTTCCTGTACAAATTTGTCAGTGAGAAGATGGAGAGAAGCTCCTGCCTTCTCACCCCAGTAGTCCAGTGGCATTTCTTAGGGTGATTGCCAGTTCAAAGCTATGGACTGGGAACTTGTGTGCTACAGTTTTGCTGCAGAGAATGGACGACGAATTGTGTGATTTGATGTGGAGGAGCCACATAGGGAGGTTTGTGTGTCAGACGTTCCCCACAACTGCTTGATTTGTTTCATGCTGTGAGATGGAGTGGCCCCTGCAATTGTGTTCTAGCCAGTAGTCTTTTTCTCTTCTGCTTATAAATACTAGGTAGCTTTGGGAAGTTTAAAAACATTACAGAGGGTCCTTGCTTAGCTTTCCCCTGAACTCACATAGCTCTCTTTAGTAGTCAAGTTTTACAGTAGTTAATCTGTATTTCAAAAATAAAAAATGAAAACATTATATCCTATTTTATGTAGAAAATGTGCACTTTATTAAACTGGTAAATATTTATTAATAATATTAGAATTCATCTTTAAATTAGACATTTCATGAATTACCTTGCCTTGGAGCTATAAAAACTTTATTGCAGCAATAAAAAAATGTAAAGGAGGCATTTTGACTATGAAATTTCATTTCATGGTCAATTGAATTTACTGTATCTGAAAGAACTAAAGACGGGGTTGTAAAATAATTATGATGTTAGTATACACTTACAGAACAATGTTCTTATCCAGCGATACTGGGATAGTCCTATTTAAACTCTCTATTAATGGTGTACTGCTAATCGCTAAAGCTTCTTGAGCTGAATACAAACTTAAATTATTTTAATATTAACCGCATTGAGTTTATTGCTCATCTCGTGAAGCATTAGAGAGCTTTACTGTAAGCAATATTTAATTTAGGTAAATGTAGTCCTACCCTGTTGCAAAGCCTGGTAGAAGAATTTCACCTTGAAGAAATGTCATGAGATTTTAAATCACAAATGTTGAAAAAATAAAATGGGCTTGGACAGAATTATGATTAATACTGTGTGTCTTTGGCTTTTTTCTATGTACTGCCTGACATGTTCACCTATAAACTTGAATGCAGAATTGCCAGAGGCATGGTTAAAAATAGGTTATGTCAAGGTTTTCCTATGTCTCCCTTAGGGTATGGAGCTGGCTAGGTACCACGTAATGCTTCTGCAAGTATCTCACATATTACTCACAGGAAGACACACACAGAGGAAAGAAAAAAAAAGAGAAAAAGAAAAAAGATTTAACATATTCTTTGTGTATTATTATATTGAAAATAGCATTCATGGTACAAGAAAGATATCTATATATTTATTCTCAGCATAAATGTGACCTAGCAATTACTAAAGATTGTGTTGGTGAGTTAACCATTCTTTATGCTATTGAGATACAGATACTATGGAAAGAGTGACAATTTGTCACAATGCTGATTAACTTTGTTATTATTGGCAACAAACACAACATATTTATCTTTATAGCATTTTTTTAACATTTAAAAACAGGCAACAACAACAAAAAGAGGAGATAAAAGGGAGGCAGTTTGATTAATTTTAATATTTTAATAACATGCAAATAAAATTCTAATGTTCAAAAAGGAGTCACTGAAAAATGGAGTGTTGATGTACATTTGACTTCAAAGAATGTGTGGATTTACAAGATGCAAATATTATCCCTATAAATACTTGAATATAAATAAGCAGAAATCAACAGCAATATCCTCATTAAAAATCAACCCCCAATATTTTATATTAATACTCTGCTTTCTGTTGAGTTGCCCATAAAAAATTATTTTAATCTGCAAACTGTAGCAATTCTATAAAACTACAAGTTTTGCTCCTGAGGGTTCCTTTTTTTAACACCTCTCTCTAATCTGCCCAGCCTGCTGAGTAGCATTGACATCAGTAGTACATCAATTTCAGAAAGTGGATTATTTTTACTAGACAGCTATTGTGACATATTGGGTCAGTCATAAATGAAAGATATTCATGCAAGCATGCAATACTTGTAATGAAGTCTCACTCTGACCTTCTGTATGATTGATTCTGTAATTTAGTTTTCTCAGGCAGTGCCTGAAATGAAATGAAATCATGTTGAACAAGTTTTGAATACCCACAGTGCACCAGGAGAAGAAAAATCTGCAGCCCCAGAGGCTTGAGAGAGAGCAGCTGAACGATTTATCTCCATGCTATTATAGCCTTTGCCAGCATTCAACATTTCTTTTTTTTTTTTTTTTTCTTATTTGGCTTAAGTACTTAATTCTGCAGGTAGCTGTAAATGGGAAAATAAAATGCTGTTCAGATTTAAAATGACAGGACAGGAGTATGTGCAGGGGACTGATAAAATATCTTGAATAGAACTGACCTTTCATGTAGCTGAAAGTTACTGGGGGATTCATCCTCATAATTACCATATAGATTATTTTTATTTCTTTCCTGCAATGAAACATTTCAGAGAGCAGTAGTGCTGATTGAATGAAAATTGAACTTGTTAACATTCTTTTCAGCTTAGCCTGTTGTACATAACAGAAGGTTAGCTTTGATGAATTTCAGAATTCTCTTTCTGATATCTAAGAAACAGACAGTAAAATAATTGTCTTTTTTCAGTCTGAATTTTTTCTTTTATTCAAAAACGTACGATTGTTAGAAAAACAGACTGATAGTTTTACATATAATACTCCCTACATTACTTATGCTGCTAGAGAAAATGTGTTTCCTATTTGATGAAGATTTGAGCCTGTTTATGTTTTATAATTGTTGCAGTGCTGCCAGTGCAGTCAGGATTCTGCACAGATAAGGCTAATTCATAGTGGAATATGCTCATCTTTAATTATATTACTCCTTAGGAGTGGCACTGTGCTTAAATCAAAGACATGATGGTGACTATTGCTTTTATTTCAAGAAGAGACTTTTTAAATAAAAATCTCAAGAATGCAGCTTTAAAGAGATGAGGTGCCAATTTGAGCTTATTAAAGGCTGCATACAATAGAAATATTATTAATGATTCAGAACAGTGGTGCCTTTTACTTACAGCTCTAAATCTTTTTTAGTAGTTTAAATTCCCAAATTGCTAATGAACTTTAAGTAAATAGATTAACGTAAAATTGCAAGACTCAAAGCTAAAAACATTGCTTTAAAATTAGCAAAAGATAGTTATTTCACTACTCACCTGACTGGGTGCCTCTCATTTATATGTTTAATTTTCCTTTACAAGGAAACTTATTTCTACATCTCTCTTTTAATACTCAGTTAGTAATCTCCTGTCTAGGGAGAATGGAGTAGGTTTTCAATTAATAAAATGTTATAACAACATTGTTTAATGTGTTGCAGATGAAACAGTTATTTCATGGGTCATTAATGTGTTTAACGCCTGGAATGGTTTATTAAAACAAGCCCTTGTTATTGTTATGAATGTGTTTATTGTCATCTTTGATACAAAATGTACAACAAATTTCAGAAGTTTTTAGGTATTAGTTTATAGAAGTAGCAATTACTCTTACTAGGAAAAGAGATTCTCTTCTGTTTTTTCTTGGATTTTTGTGCTGAATTGCTAAGCTTGGGCTTTAAATCAACAGCGTTAGTCTGGTTTGTATTGGCCTTTCCCAGCAGAAATGGCAGCTGTTATTGCCACTGGTTTTAATAATTTGTGGTACCAGGAAAAATTAATCTCAAGTAACCCAGAATTAAAGGATGCTCGGGCAGCTCCGAGCAGTGACATTTGGCCGTGTGCGGAGCAAGACGGACGCTTTGGGAAATGCGACCTTCAGGACTCGGCTGGCAGCTCTGGTGGCTGCTCCCAGCTGGGCTGTGACACAGCTTGGAGCTGGGTGCTTTGCTGATGAACTTCCAAGTCTTTAAAGAGTAATTTCTTTTTGTTTGGTGTGGAATTAAATATTTTATTTTACACCTGATCGGGTAGTTGGGCATTTTGCAGTTACCTTTCAGAGCACGTGGGTGCCCAGTTGAGGGGACCTGGGGGGCCAGTGGGTGATGGGCTGAGAGCCCTGGAGGCACCAGTGGCTCTGGCACAGGGGCTGCATGCTGTGGCTTTGACCTGATGGGAACATGGTGCTGCCTGATGATAATGCTTAACAATAGTGTGAAGATTTTCATATTCTCAGTGACATTGTAATTCTCAGTGTGGATTATTTAGTCATTTTTCTGAGATGTACTCTCTTCACCTTGCTCATTGGTACAGACCAATGAATGGGCCCCCTGTTAATGAGAGAGGGAAATGTCTTCTGCTGTTCTTAAAAATAAGCAACTCAGAGTTACTGCTAGAAAGGACCTGTCCGTAGGAAACAGTGGCAGCAGTTGCCAAAGACACCTGTCTGAATAGCAGGCACTAAACTAAACTAAGGAATAATAACCATTGAAGCAGGTAGATTATTGCCTATTGAGTTCATGAGGGACTTCTGCATGAAAGAAGAGAAGCACAGTAACATTGGTAGAACAGTCTGGGAAAAGAAGCTGTGACTATTTTAAAATAATAGTACCTAAATTGAGATCCATCCAATTGAGGTGCCGTATAAATATGGGGAAAATGATATAGCCCACTGGGAAAGCTGTCAGGAACCGGAGCGGAAGCTGTCTGATACTCCTAAGAACTGAACTCAAAAGGAACTCAGACATACATGGCATTAAGCCTGGGCCATGGCTTTACGCTATTCTGCTTCCTGAGTTTAAACTCTAAAATCAGGGGCTGTTCATAAGCCAGCCAAATGAGGCAGGTGCTGCAGCTGGTCTGGATGTGCTGTACCTGGCCAAAGGCTTAGTTGGGTCCAGCCATCCTCACTTAATGTGTAATTTGAAAGCTTCCTTTGAAATTCCTGCTATTCTCTGCTGTTACCACTCATGTTTCCCCTTGGACAACTTACCCAATACTCAGCTTCCACTTCAAGTTTGCAAGCATTGAAGAAATGTGAAGTCCCTTTAGAGTTTTAAATTATTCTATGTTGCCAGGTAGTTGGATGAAAAACATACCTGAGTCTGGTAATAAAAAACATGATGACACCTATTTTCTGATTTACTTTAGAAACCAACACCAAGAAACCTCACAGAAAAGAAAAATCCCCCAAACCCTAAAGAAAACATATCCCTGAACATGGCTACCAACACTTGTAGCAATTTTTAATCATACAAGTGCCGTGTAACCCCTGAATCTATCCCCCCACAACTCCTTACACAATTCTTGTTACCTTTGATAATGTTTGTTAGTTGTCATGCTCCCTCACACTCTCTCCCCACATTCCTTACTGCATAATAAGGACCTTTGAAGTCTGCCTTTGATTTGGGAGTTGAAGTACCTGAGTTGTGGAGGTTGTAACAAAACTGCTAACAGCGTTTATCTGACGTTCTGGGACTTAATTTCAACTATCCAGGATTTGTTTGCAATGTGTTGTCGCTGTTTGCATACAGCAGACCTAAGCTTGTACTGCTAATTTGGAGAGAAGCTCCTCATGCCAAGAGACTCATCAGATCAGAGCCCAGATCTGTGATCTGAGTCACACATGCATTGTGATCATGCTGTTGGGTACCTTGTCCAAGAGGAGTGTGATTCAATATGCTTTAAAGTATGGTAGATGCTTGGGAGGAAGAGAGTGGAGAGTCTGTTTTTAAATGCCTCTAAAAATGGTGTAAAAACTAAGTTATAAAGAATTTGTCAATTAGGTGATGCTAGAACAGCAGCAGGAGCCACTGAGGGTGGGTGGAGGGCTGTGACCTGCCTTTGTCTGCAAGAGCAATAGGACTCAACAGCAAATAAAGCAACCAAAGAAGTGTGACCTGTTCAGCCTGCACTGGGGATCGTGTGAGGGATCTGAGGGCTCACCGGGTAAGAACAGTGTTCCCAAAGAGAAAACACTACGTGATAGGGTGCTGGGGCATCTCCAGAAAGAATTGTAGGCATTTCAGAGAAAAGTCTTTGTCCCTTTGGTAGTTGTGTGATTTTGGCCTTGCCGTGAGCTTTGTGTATTTCTTCACCATGCGATGCAGTGTTTTGTTAGAGATTCAGAGCTGAGCGTGCTGTGAATGACTGGTTCCATGAGAGGCTGTAGCACAATGTTGCAGAGCTAGTGAGTCCTGGAACCTGGAGCTGTGTTGGTCTGAGTGCTTGGCCCTGTCCCTGGTTTGCTGGTCTCACATCGCACCTCCCACCCCTGGCAGTGGTGCAAGCAAAGTGTTAATAACATTTGCAGTCTGTGCCTTAAACAAGTGCTCAGTGGTGAAAATTGTTGCAGAAACATCCCAGGTGCCTATGCACAAACCACAAAGGGGCAAAATTTCAGGCCTGGGGTAGACAGGAACAGAAGTGATACTTTGCAGTGCCAGGCTCCATTGCAGTGCGTTACCTAACGAGTGTGTGCAAGCACAAGGAGTGGTGCCACAAATGAGACACTTGATTTTGAGAATACCCATCTTGTATGACCCCCGCAGTAGTCCCTGATGGCCCCCAAAATTAGTTGCTCAATTTTAAGGAATAAATCAATGGGCCCTCATTTTTGTTGGGTTTGGTTTTGATTTTTTTTCTTTTCATATCTCTTCTGTGGTTTATATGTGAAGAAGAGAGTAGAGGGACTGGATGAGCACATAGACCAAAAAAATGGCATGTTCTTCAGGCAGCAGAATGTGTGTGAACCTCTTGTCACCAACCCATCTCTTAGATCCAGCAGAATTCATATTTTTTTTTTTTTCACAAATTGACATGTACTGTTTCTTGTAGGCTTTTTTTGGGAATCAAATTAGGTAAGGTTTACTTTTCTACAGAGGCATGAAGTGGAACATGGGAGTTTTTCCACTGCTAGAGAAAAGAAGCTGCTGCTTGTAGGATCTCCTGATAACTGCAGTTTGACAGCTCTATTAGTGATGATGGTGTCTGTGGAGGGGAGAGGAAGGACACTTCTTCAGTGGTGGCAGTACCAAGTGCAACTGTTTTGTATTCTATTAAGTAAGGGTTTAATCTCTGACAGAGAAAAGCATCCTGTTACTTTGATTTGTTTTGATTGGCAGTGGAGTCCAATCCAAGTAAAAATTTAGATTAATGGATTCTTTTATCTGTACTTTACTTGTGGAGAAAAAGAATATTGAGGATTTCTTCTAGAGATATGCTGACTTGACTAAAAGTAAAGGGAGTAATTTACAGTCAGGGACAACCGAGGATTTCACTCTTTACATTGCAGTGCATTTGCTTCAACTTAAATACATCCTTTAAAATATTGCATCAGCTTATGTTACACTGACAGTGATGAATTCCTCAGGCAATAGAATATATAATGGTTTAAAGACAATTCTTGAAACCAGGGCACAGTGAACATAACCATAAATGTTGGGTTTTGCTTCCTTATTCCTTAGTTATTTTGGTTGGCAGATTTCTCAGTTCCCTTAAACTAGCTCCCGCAGTGTGGGTCAGACCCCAGCCCTACATCCTCCTGTAGGCACTTCCATGTGGCACTTCCATCAGTCCTCACATGACCAGAGTCTCACTGGAGGTATTGGATATTTAAATGATGGAAGGCTGTAGACATTGATTTTAATCAAGACTTTAGTATTGCTCAAAAATGTTCTAAAAAGTAATTTCATACTTATATTTTAAATGTCTTATTGAATGTTCCCAGAGATTAGATTTATATCAGGGTAGGAATTCAGGATAGAATTACTGTATGGAAATGATTCTTAAAATGCAGGGTAGGTAAATGAAATTAGGACATCTCTCAATGTAATGGCTGGATGCATTTTTCTGTCAAAATAAATACTAACTGTATTACAACCTATACTAAGTACTGGATTCTTAATGAATTGCTAACGGAAGAACAAACTATCTTTTATTAACATAATTTTTTCCCTTAGTACTCCATGGTATGTTGAAGAACTCCTTTGATAAAATTGTATAAATTAAAGCATGGGAGTTTATACATTTCTTTCCTTTTCTTTTCTTTTTTAAAGTCTCCTTACTCCATTATTTGCTTGCCTGTGTCTGTTGATGCATTGATATTTTATACATTTTTGAGAGCTTGTTCTTTTACAAATCAATGTAAAATAAGTATATATTTGTCATGGGCTGTGAAACATGTCCTTTAGGAATAGGACTAAATATGACTTCCATGGCATGACTGTCTAAAGTGATTAGAATTGTTGAGAGTAGGATAGTTTGATGGACAGATGTCCTTATGGTTCCTTTGATGAGGCCTTCTATGAACCAAATGCTGAATGTCTTTATTAATGTGCACAAGAGCGTGGTGAGAGCTGTGTAAGAGTCTGCCTAGACACAGTCACCATAAAGTTGTTTTGAGAAGGGGAAAACATTTTGGACTATACTTTGCTTTTTTTAAATCCGGGTATATAGTTAGAATCACAGAATGGTAAAAGGATTTGGGTTGGAAGGGACCGTATAGATCATCTGATTCCAACCTCCCCGCCATGGCAGGAAACCTTCCACTGGAGTGAGTGCTCAGGGCCCCATTCCACCTGGCCTTCAGCTTCTCTGGGCAACCTGTCCAGGGCCTCACCACCCTCACATTAAAGAATTTCTTCCTAAAACCTAATACCTCCTTGCTTTCAGTTCAGAGCCATTCCCCCTCGCCCTGTCCTTGAAGAGCCCAAGGAGGTGGCCAGGGTTCCCCTCAATAAAGGTCTCCGTACCTGAGGGGTTTGTAGCACTTGTGTAGGATGACAACGGAGAGATTTGAGTCAAAGCCATTTCAGTCTGCAGAGGAGTTATACAAATTATTTCTCTTTTGGTGTTGGTTTCACACATCATGTCCTTGTTTGATTGTCATGCTGAGTACACCAGTGGTTGAGCTTTGCCTGACTTGTGTTAAGATCACCAGGTTTTGCTTAATTTCAATCTAAGGCTGTAAAGCAGATCAGGCTCAATCAAAACTTGATACTGTCTGCTTGACAAGTTCATGAATTTTTGTCAGAACTAATCTGTTGTTTTTGCTTAATGTTACAAAAATCCTGAATGCTTTTAATACTCGTGTATCACATTTACTTCTGGTTAAGTTTATGTAAAAGAACTTGTGATATTCTTTAAAATTCTCCCAGTATTCTCAGTGGATTATTTTGGGATATGTGAGCTTTTCAATTTTCATATAGTAACGTAATTAGGATGTCATGTGAGTGCTTTAGTGCACTTGCATTTCCATGTGTGCTTCTGATAAAGGGTTATTTTTGTTGTTAAACATTTCTTTGATAAACGTCTCAAGCATAATGAAATTCTACTGATCCTTTCAGTTTGGTATTGGCCTTTGCTAGTATCAGGGAAAAAATAAGAGTCAAGATATTTGACGGAAATTTTGTTTTCTTGACTATAGCTCCCTTCTAAGAAGATTTTTGTTTGCTCAGGAGCTGTATAAAAATGCTGTGGACTTTAATATTGCTATGAACTTGCCTTTTTGCTACTTTCTAAACCACTGTACAAACATAAAAAATGGCTTGTACTTCTTTGTCTGAAAGTTCTTCTATAGGTACCATAGGTTGTTCAGGCCCACAGCACTGTACCACAAAGCAAAAAATGAAAATGCTATTCCTTGCTTTTTAAAATATTGATCAGCCATATAACTTAAACTGAAAGTGCAGAAAATACCTTGTTTGTTGCTTTTATATCCACATATAATGGGAATAAGGGATTGGATACTATGTGAATCGTTTTCTTTTATGTAATATGTCTTACCAGTTTGGTTCTAAATGGCCAGTTACAAAATATTGTTGTTGCCACTCCTGGATTTTACTGAAGCTCTTCAGATTAAAAAAAAAAATAAAAGAAAAAAAAAGCTAAAGAAATCAGGAAAAGATACAGAAAAGAAAAATGGAAATTAAATAAGTGGATACAGAAAACCCACACAAGCATCAAATAGTATCAGAAAAAGGGACAGTTAAGAATTCATGGGCTTGTGTATAAAATTAGATTCTGGGTCAGTGCAAGTCAAGAGAATTTAGTCTCAATAAAATCATAGATGCAACCGAAATGACAAGACTTGGAGTAAATGGTTTGTAACCCATGTCATCACATTTTGTTGCCTCAGTGTAAAGGCCAGAAAGGCCTGTATTGTGTAGCAATAAAGGGAGAACAAAAGCAAGGCTTTTAGGGGTAGAACACCTCCAAGAAAGTACTGTCTGCACAATAATGAAGAAAGTTAATTTTCATGAGAGAAGGTTATTTTGATGATCTTCAGCTTTGCTGAGAAAAACCAGCAGAGTTTTTCTTCATGCAATAAAGTAACATCTGTAAGCTAAAATGATTGGAGTAATAGGCAGAGAGTGATATCGTTTCACAAAAGACTTTGAATGACTTCCAGATGCCACTGCCAATACAAGTCACAATCAAAATGACCCTGTAGTTAACGGCAGTAAATTTTCACAGAAAGGTGCCCTAAGCAAATGGGTATTTCAGCCAGTAAGTCTGATGTTTTGATCTTTCTGTATCAAGTGCTCCACTTTTGGCACACACAATCATCTCTAAGGAACTACAGTCCTTTACTGAAAATATTAAAAGCATTTAAGAAGTAGGAAAAGCAGTGTGTTATGGTATGGATGGTGAGCCAAGCTGGCAATGGCTGGAGAAGCATGGGGAAAATGAGGGTGAGCCCTGGTGCATCGGATCTGGATCATGAGCTTGTGAGGTTAACTTTGTCTGTACTGGATCCAGCTGCACCACTACGCGTACTATTATGCTAAAGAAGGATTCGTTTTTACAGTATAGGCTTCAGCAGAAAGACACACGAATGCCAAGTTCAGAATTAATATGATTTCCTGCTGTAGGGAAGCAGTGAGCTGCAGTATTTGTATATAAAGATAGATGAGGCAGGGTGTTCATCTTCTCTAAGATGTGTGTTGCTTTGTATAGCCACCCTTGTCCGAGCCAAGGAAAGGCTTCCAAGAGCATAGAACCATTGCCTCTGCTGAGGCCAGAGTTGTAAAAAGTAAGGGAAAGTCATTTGGACTAAACTTACCTCCATACTGACACAGATTTTTAAAAATAGGTTTGGATTTATCCATGCTTAATAAGAGAGCACCAGGAAGGTCAGACTGTTGTGGAAGTTCAGAGGGCTTATGCTGGGCTCCCACAAATGCTGTTTTGTTCTGTGTCATTTCATTAAGGATCATTGCACCTGCTACTAATTGCAATGTGGGTTATTAATAATGAAAGAGTTTTCAAAATCTAATTTATTTCTCATGTTTCTGGCTGTTCAAACAATGACTATAGATTAATCAGGTTGCTGAATCAATTTGTGAGCTATTTATTCTCTTATTAACTTTGAAAAAAATCTTCTTTTCTCTTTAAATGTTCCTTCATTGTGTATTGATCTGTGTGTGGTCAGAAAAAAAAAAAGAGTTTTCATAGGCAGATTGCTGCTGACTTTACCTTCAGGGTCTTGCTTCTTTTTATTTACAAATGTGGTAAATGTTGTGCAGATGTAGGAGACACAGTTTGTGCCCTCGAGAAACGGTAGAAACCAAACCATGCAAGCACTTGTGTTTCTGAGATGTGGAGTACAAGAAAAATAAAGTCAGTGATTTGTACATCGATTGCTACTTCCACACGCTTGATTGTTGGATTAAAGATAAAAATGTGTAGTTTTGTGTGGTACTTGCCAACAGGGATCTTTAGGAGTGTTTAGGATTACTGCACTGGTTCTCCAGCCTGCTGCAGTGAATGCACTCCAGACCTGGTGGGGCAGTGATCTGTGTTTAAAACAGCTTTGAAATCCCACTCAGACAGGACTGGTTTATACCTACTACTGTTGTAATGGCCAAGAATAACTGAATGTCAGTAAAGGAAGATGCTTTTCTCTCTCTAGATATATCCCCTCACCCCAGACTGATTCTGTTTACTTTCTGCATTTGACAACAGTTTGTGTCTCCTCATTTGCAATATTCTCCTGAATCCTCAGTCATCCTGTTTCCCTATTGTTTATGTGGGTATTTTTCACTGCATCAAGAGAAGAAATGTTTAAAAATAGAGAAATGCAATTCTTATTCATAAAACAAAAAAGCAGCCACAACTGGGGGAAAAGTAAAGTCTGGGGCAATTGTAGTAACTGTTGCTACACTTAACTTATTAAAAATATATTTACTTCATTAAAAAGAAAGGAAGCAAACTGCGTGTTGACAGTGTTGGTTCTGTAAACCTGTGAAAATAACTTCATCTCATACTGCTGTATGGTAACTGCTAATATCTAAACAACATTTCCATCTCTTTTAGGATCAGAGTCACACCCAAGTTTCCCAGTACCGCCAGGATCACTCTCTGATTATGAGATCTATTGTCCATATGACTGATGCTGCTCATTCGGGAATTATGCCTCCGTCTCAGCTCACCACCATTAACCAGTCTCAGCTAAGTGCACAGCTGGGGCTAAATTTAGGAGGCACTAATTTGCCACACACTTCTCCCTCCCCTCCTGCAAGTAAATCAGCCACTCCTTCCCCATCCAGCTCTATCAATGAAGAAGATGCAGATGAATCAAACAGAGTAAGTTATTCCATGTGCTGTAGCGAGTAAGCTTCACACATCTACACACTGCCTTTTCATGGATGTGGCAGTATCAGCTCAGCTGCAATGTGGTCATTTAAAATACAAATGTTACGGTAAAGTGGAATATGATTAATCTGCTGGTTACCTTATTTACTTAAGAAGTTTCCATACTACCTCCATAATAAGAAACCTAAGAATAGACAGAGACATATATATATTTGATCTAATTTGTCTCAGGTTTTTAGATCTGTTGAATTTCTTCACACATCAGCTTTGGACAGTTTTGTCGTCTTAGTATTCTCTGGAGTCATGTAAAACATAGATGTGTTTAGACAGAAGTAAAATAAGCTTTCTTCTAACTGAAAGTTTAGTTAACTTATATTTTGCTTTCAGTAAATGTCTTATAAAAGGAAAAAATATTGACCAAATGAAGTACAAATGTTGTTATAGCAGTATAGGTAAAAGGCCTAATTTAAGACTGTTCCATGAAAGGTTTTCTCATTAAGCTGATGGAAGTTATGCATGTGGAAAACTCAAAATATCAAAGTAAATTAAAATCATAGAGGTATATTTAGAGCCACTTGATCCCCTTGTTGCAATGATCTGTGCATAGTTCAGCAAAAGAGGGTCCAGGGCACGAGGCACACACAGGGACCAGAGCTGCTGCAGTCCTGGCTGTGCTGCTGGGATCCTCATCCCGGTGGGCAGAGAGGGGCTGTTGGTGCCTGGCCAGAGCACAGAGCTCCCAGTGCTCCCCCACAGGGACCTGCCCTGCCCAGGGAGCACTGGGGGCCTGGGGGGACACGGCCAGTGCTCCTGCAGGTGGACACAAACTGCCGAGTTGCTGCTGCTTTTTGCCTGGAGGGTGGGATTTTCAACCCCTGGCTCGTGTCTAAGTTGTCAGTCTAAGCCTGGGAATTGGGAAATGTCTCCAGGCTTTTGCCTTTTTGAGTCTCAACTGCTGAAATTGTATCTTAGTGGTAAAACATAGATGGTTTCCTCAAAATATGCTATGAACTAAATCTTAATTTTTTAAAATACAATACAGATTAGCATTGCAGTGTACTTGTTCAGGTCAGCCTCGTAGGATGTGACTCTCAGAGCCATGTTTAAAATGAGTAGTAACTATTCATGCATTTAGTTCCAGTAGATCCAAAGAGATTATGCTGAGACTAAGTACTCTTTGGTAGAGAGAAGGGCCTGCACAACAGGACTCTCCCAAGTGTTACCTACATAGCAGCTTTATCCATATAATATTAAGGCTGACTGTCAATAATGTTTTGCAATTTATCTGACTTATTTCATGCGTTTATTGACTGTCCTTGTTCTTACTGTTTCTTAGGCTACCGGAGAAAAAAGAGCTGCCCCAGATTCTGGCAAGAAGCCCAAGACTCCAAAGAAGAAGAAAAAGAAAGACCCCAATGAACCACAAAAGCCAGTGTCAGCATATGCCCTTTTCTTCAGGGATACACAAGCTGCCATTAAAGGACAGAACCCGAATGCTACATTTGGAGATGTTTCAAAAATAGTGGCATCTATGTGGGACAGTTTAGGAGAAGAACAAAAACAGGTAACTTGGTGCAGGGTTGTCTCACAAGAAGTAATATAGTAATCCTTGTTAAAAAAAATCCTCCTACCTCTGCCCTGAGTGGACCACACTACTTGCTGATGTAGAACTCTACCTCTTTAGATCTACACTGAGTTTTCAACTTACTGAAGACCTGGCATCTAAAAACTGTTTATTTGTAAGAGCCAACAGGTAGTGTTAAATGACTGTATTTGTCTTTAAATTTTAAAGGGCAGTTTGTAAAAGAGCTCAGGTTATAGTGTCCTAGAGTCCTCTTAAAACCACCTTTTGATGATTCCTCTTTCAAAGCCCTTGTTTCCTATTAATAAGTTAAAAAAGAGGAAGGTACAGCATATTTACCATTTCCTTTGATCTGTCTTATGAATTTGTTACAAAGCGTGTTGATTTCTACCCTTTGAAGCCAATCCTCTGAGTCTCATTACAATGTTGTGTGTGAAATGCTATCTCCAGCTCCAACTTGGTACAGAGTGATGAGTTTTATACTTCCTTGAGGGTTAGTCTTCTTCCTACACACATGTAACTGCTGCACATGGATTGAAGGGGGTTAAAAAATTACCCTTTGTTTGCCTGTTCCCAGGAATAGTTAATAGACGCTTCTGTGGCAGAGCAGATTCCCGGACAGGACACCTTTTGGCAAGAGATGAATGGTACTTGTTTCTGAAATACATTCAGAAACTTTTAGTCTGATCTCACAGATGATAATGAACATGATTTAAAGGTGAACTTTAAATTTGCTGGTGATTAAAAATACAGATTTATTCATTTTTGCCTAACTGTTCTTGTTTAACTCAAAGGGATTCTTTCCTGCTGACTTTGGGGCAAGTCCAAGCTCTTTGATCCATCTTTTCTAAAGATGTACTGATTTTTTTATATGCAGCTCAAATATTTGTTTTGCAAAATAAGAATACACAGGTGTATTTTGCTATTCTAGACTACTGCTGATACATTTTGGCATCTGAAATACTCAGTGTTCTAATACCCTTGCTACTTGGAGTCAATAAAATACTGTTTTCTGGGGAAGTAAAGATTGCACAGGTAGTCTTGTCAAACAGTTGGCTGCTCAAAATGACGTCAAATAGTGGCCTTTTGTTATTCATGATAATCAGCATAAATTGTAGTGCAAGTTCAGCAAGTAGGCCTCAAAGCCTGTAACCACCTGCAAGAATATTTGGAACTTTCAAGGAGGAAAAAGCACATCTAACAGTTGAGTGTTTTCAGGAGTTTTGGTCTATGTATTTTGTTTCTTTGCAAGTGATTTTGAGAGCATTCTGGCAAAAACATCTTGATAGTTGAAGTTGGTAAAATTGTGGTCTCTTTCCATAGGTATATAAAAGAAAAACTGAAGCTGCCAAAAAAGAATACCTAAAGGCACTTGCTGCCTATAGAGCAAGCCTTGTTTCTAAGGTAAGCCTAATAATGTCTTCGATGTAATGCAAGTGAGCTTTTACCAATGATATTGAAATATTTGGGGCAAGGGGGGGATGTTATGCAAAATAAAAGATGAATCCTAGGATTTCTGTAATACAGCTCTACAAGATGTTGTGCTGCTGCTTAAACCCTGCTTAGTCTCTGCAAAAATAATTTCATCTCCCTGCTGGCACACTGATGATTACCAGAAAACATCTTTGTAAATGTACATCTTCCTTGAGCTGCAGAGGCAAAGTAATGCACTTCACTACAAAAGTAAAATTTAGTCATGAAAAATATACTGACCTTTTGACATTAACATTTGCAAGCTATTTGCAGAGGTTTGTTTTTCCTCAAGTGCTGCTTCTCAAAGGACAGGCTTGCTTTACATGGAGTTGGAGAGCAGTGGTTGTGTAACAAAGCTTAAGTATTTCTTGCCAGGTGAGAGGAAAGAAATGCGTGGTGGCTCTGAATTTGGAGAGTACTAACAAACGGACTAGCTGGCAGTGAGCCACAGGGAGTATTTTAGTGGCTCTTGAGTTAAAATAAAACCTGTGAAGAAAACAAAGCTCTGCTGTCTTACTTGAGAATTTACCTTTCTAGACAGCAGCACTATGCGAGTTGTACTTCTGTTGCATCTGAATACTGTAACTGGAAATGTGCTTATAGACGTCTAAAATACGGGTAAAACATTACCAAGGTGGTTATTTCTCTCATAATATTTCATAAAGATCAATTACAAAAATATATTAAATCACAAGAAAGCAGCAGAGGATGATGATGTCTTAACTCCTGAGAATATTTATTTGAATGTACAACTGCAGAGCATTAGTAAATCATATGGAAAGTTGCTGTGTATTTTAATTAATGACTAAAAATAAAACATCGGAAATTATACACGTGTGTTTTTGAAAGCTGCAAGATTTCTTCTCCTTGTGTTGAGAAGCTGTGTTTTCCTGTTGCCTCTGGAACTTATATAATATTCTAAAAACCCTTAGTATCACAATGCTAAGTTCAAGAGCAGCAGGAATTCTAAATACCTTTGAGGGATATTATTTTGTGAATCTTAAGTTCCCTTTTCAAAACCATTAGAAATAATATTTTTTCCCTAAATCCATTGCACCTGGACTGCCAAGTAACTTCTGGGTAGATTGCAGGTGGAAATGACACTCAAAGTCATTGTATCTCATCTCCTCTAAGTAAGTCATCCTTGCTGTAGCTTTACCATGTGAGATGGTTGCTGAGAGTAGGGGTGAGACAGACACTTGTGCAGCACAATTTGTTACATTCTAAGGTAAATGTCTAAAGCATATCAGTTAATTGTTCATTGGTTGATAACTCATGGGGAGGGGAGTGTGTGTGTTGCTGACTCCCAAAGAACAGGTTTTTTTAAAAACATGTAAATGTGTTGGGCCTGTTCTGGCTCTTTCAGCAACAAAATGTGACATCTGTGACTTTCTGGTGTTGAGCAAGGGCACAAGTTAGTTTTTGTCCAAGACCTGGAGGTACCATATAGGGAGGCAGATAAAGAGGTGATACAGTGTATTGGTGGATCAGTGATTGTTTTCAGACTGCAGATTGATCTTTCTGATAGAAAACAAAAGATGACAAAGGTCTCTGAGTAGCTGTTACTTTTATTTCCATGTAAACAGTAACACTGTTTTTTCTGTTGAAAAGACAATTAATTTCTTTTCCAAACACAGGCTGCTGCAGAATCTGCCGAGGCCCAGACAATTCGTTCTGTTCAGCAAACGCTGGCATCTACAAATTTGTCTTCCTCCCTTATCCTGAATAGTTCTCTTTCTCAACACGCGGCGGTGTCGGCATCTCCCCAAACTCTTCAGCAGCCCCTTTCCAGAGCAATTGCTCCCAAACCCTTGACCATGAGACTGCCAATGAACCAGATTGTAGCCTCTGTTACCATTGCACCGAACATGCCGACAAACATTGCAGCTCCCTTGATCAGCTCTATGGGCACAAACATGGTGGCAACGCCGTCTTCGTCTCAAGTGAGTCCCTCCATGCAAAGCCAGCAGCACCAGATACAGCAGCTCCAGCAGCAACAGATGCAGCAGATGCAACAGCAGCAACTACATCAGCATCAAATGCATCAGCAAATACAACAGCAAATGCAGCAGCAGCATTTTCAGCACCACATGCAGCAACATTTGCAGCAGCAGCAGCATCTTCAGCAGCAGATTAATCAACAGCAAATGCAACAGCAACTGCAGCACATACAGCTTCAGCAAATGCAGCAGCAGCAAATGCAGCATATGCAACACCAGTCACAGCCTTCTCCTCAGCAGCACTCGCCGGGAGCCCCGCAGATCACTTCTCCCATCCCTGCCATTGGGAGCCCTCAGCCAGCACCTCAGCAGCACCAGTCACAAATACAATCTCAGACACAGACTCAAGTATTATCACAGGTCAGTATTTTCTGAAGATAAATGATCTTGCAACATGGCTTTGTGTTGATGGAGGGGGCAGGGGTAAACCATATTTGGCTGAAAACTGTAAATTGTTGATGGTAGTTATGCAGGGATGCATAACAGATCAAATGATCCTCTAAAGTGTCTATTAGATAGGCAATAAAGAACTACAATGTAGCTGTGTATCATCTTTTAGCTGACTATAAATCATTTTGTTTAAAAGAAAAAATGCTGTTCTCTTTTTCATGTGATGCCTTTTTAATTTATTTAAGCTTTACCTACAATATGTGAATCAACTGGCCTAATAAATACCTGGACCTTATGACTGCAAAATGGCCTTTCAGAGTTATATGCTATAACCCTTCTTTCTCTAAAAGTGAATAATGCACTTCAAGGCAGTATGAACTCATGAAGCCCTTAAAGCACAGTTGTAACTACCTGTAAAATTATGATTGGATTTCATACAATCATACTTGTATGACATGAGTTAGTCGATGGCATTTTTTGTCATGAAAAAATAGAGTAAATCACAGATTTTTGCCAAAGCTCTTATTTTTTTTTTTTTTGTCTCCTAAATGTCTTCAGAAAAACAAATGCGAGTAACTGGAATTAAATGTTTGACCCAACCTTTCACTTCATTTCTCCAAATAAACCTGCCATAGTTTGTAAGAAAATATATATTGACATTTACCCTCTTACGTTAATTCCAATTACAGAACAAATGTGAATATTATATTCTGTGTCGAAGTGATGAGTTTCAGATTTAATACACTGTATTTTTAAAAGGGAAATGCACTTAAATAAAACTGTTATTACAGAAAGCTAAGATGAGAAATACAAGTTATTAATACGCTGTAAAACCAGTAGAATATTTAAATGAAACTCCACAATTGAATAATCAATGTAAATATTTTCTTTAAAAGTTGTAAGTTTTCATATCATGTGTTGTAAAGTTTTCATAAATGAGGCTTTAATGTAAACACTGGTAACATGAATTATTAATTGCTACATTGCTTATTGTGTTTTTATGCTGTTTTATACTTTTTTATGAGTTATGATAGCAGCAATTAAGTTGTTTGTATTTTGCTTATCTAAAATAAATGCTTTTATCTTGCTATAGAATAAACACATTTCAGTAAAACTGATGAGCTGTAAGTCTTTGATAGAGAAACCAGAAATGTTTCCTTCTGCAAATGTTTTCTTGGACTTTTTTTAACTCCTTTGGATTTTTATCAAACATTCTGGGTGAACAGGTACCAGTGGGAACAGAGCGAGTGCTTGGCTCTTGTACCCTCCAAGATGCTCTGCTGAAGAGTCGTGGGCAACTTCCCTGAGGTGTCCGTGACTTCAGAGAGAGAAAGCAAGTGGTGGAGTCTCAAAACATCATGGTGCCCTGTGTTGGTTGATCTGCAGGAACAGGGTGGTGGACCTGTCTCTCAGCAGTAGTGTTTAGAAATCCAAATCAGCACAAATTGTGGGTTTCTTTGTATCTGAGCGTTTCAGATGCAAACGCAGCTACTGCTGTGGGCTTCCCTCTGTAAGCCTCCAGCTCCTGACTTGGGCTGATCTGAGTTGTCTGAGTTTTCTTTTCTCATAAAAGTAGAACGTGATGGAGTGGGGGGAATGAAGAGGGCAGGTGTTTCATATGGAGGGTTTGGAAACATTAACATCCAGTGTGTTGTCAGGTTATTAGTGCTGTTCATATATTTTTGCTCTGAACAGAAAGGAGAGAGCCTTTATTTTCCTGTTTCCCTTCTTTGCCTGCAATATCTGTGCTGCGAGTGCAGTCTGACCACTATCCCCAGTTGTCTGGCATGATTAATTACAGCATCTGTCCTGTCAGAAGCTATAATGAAGAGGTCTTGATAAAAATTGCAAATTACCACTGGCAACAATCTTAAACTGCTTATGATAAAATGAAAATTAAAAACAGCAAGTGTCAAGCCTGAGCAGAATCCTAATCCTGTTTGAGGCATGACTACCATGCTCAGACCACAACCCAAAAATAATGGAAGAGAGATCCCCAAAAAGTTGCAGCCAGACTTGAGGGAAGAGGTACTATACCATGTGAGTTTATTCATAATGAATTCAGCTTTCAATATTTCATCATCCTCAGGTACTCTGTTTATTATGTACAAATATTGAACAGCAAGAGATTCTAATTATAAATTTATAGATTTCTTGGAGCAGAAAATATCATGTATAAATTGAAACTTTTCATAATAGGTGTTAGCTGACAGCTACCCATGCTCCTAATAGCCTTAGCATGATATCTAATAATGCCTGGGATGGAGGGTGTTTATTCCAAGTGCAAGGGAGCCTGTCTGCATTAGAAATGGCATGACAGAGGCTGGTTGGGAGAGATTTTGTGTGTCAGTTTTAACCAGTGTTACATAACAAAGGGAACCATTTTATAGTCATTTTTGAAACCTTTAGACAAATGTCTTCAGAAATAATTGCTAAACTGCATGTGACAGTAATTGTGTATTAGTTCTATAATTGTCATTTTGAAGACCTATGAAGTATCGTTGGAAAAATGTCACTAGTGATAAGAGTTAATTACAACTGAAGTCTGTTTTCAACTATTTGCAGTGAGAAGCAGGTGTTATTACACTCATTAAATGGTTTCATAAATCCTGGGTTTTATCACATTTGATTAAGAGCTGCTGAACTACTGATGTTCAATTCCAGGAAAAATAGTTTTAATTACTGCAGCTAAAAAAAAAGAAAATTAATCATCAAGCAGGACTGTACATTTTAAATATCAAAATTTGAATCTTGAGAAACTGGAGCATCCCCTTGCTTGCCACAAAATTATATTTTGCATTACCCACAATAGCATATTGCAGAACATCTTGTGTTTCAAACTGTGCAAGTTTGTGTTCATGTTCCCTAAGTCTAAGTGAATAACTGTGCTATCATAGGTCATAAATAAAACTGTTAGTTTAAATCGCTTGACATGCAATTTATACAAGAAAAATGCAATAATCTGTATGGTTTCAGTGTCGTGCATGGTTTTTAAGAATGTTTTCCTTCATAGCATTTACAAGCACTTAACTGCTCCCTTCTTTTCCCAAGGTTTCAGATGCTTTATCACCCCAGTTAACCACATTCTACTTTCACATTAACCCAGGCTGACACATGATGAAAGAACATAAGGAGGTTTAATTTTTAGCTGACACAGGGTCATTAGTTTCTAACTTGGAGAACAAAGCCTTTAAATACCTCTGTGCAACATAATCTCAATTTTATATTATCACCTGACCATTGTGATTTGCAGGACAGATGGATTAAATATCTCAAGTTTAACCACAAGTCTTGCGCTGACTCTTTTCAATGGGGATTCCTATTTGAATGGCTCCTTTTCCATTTCTCACTTCATGGAGTATTTTGCAGCACTGGACTGCATTCTAACCTTTCCCTCCCCCCTTTGTTTGGCTTTTGTTTTGCAACAGCTGTTATTATCGTTTTTGGTCAGCTGTGATTGCTGGAGGCAAAATAGGACCAGATGGTGTTTTGCTATGCATGAATGGCGAGTTAGAGGAGTTTAGATTGAATAGGCCAAGTTTGAATGGTGTCTATGCACCACCTGCCCTCTTCAGCAGCAGCACACACATCATAGGAGCATGATCTGTCTCAGACCTACTAGAATTGGATGGGAATGGAAAGCGCCTCGTTGGATTTTCTCCATATTTATTGATCTTCCATGCACTAACAGCATAATGCAGTACACAGTCAATTTGAGTTAATTGGATATGACACAGCATGTACATGTAATCTATCACCGGAGTCTCCTGGTACACTTTAGGGTTTGCTGCCACAAGAACATGCAGTATTAGCCTGCATTAATAGGCTAAGTGGATGGAAGTAAACCAGGATCATTGTAGGGTTTGATTTAACAAAATATACTGTAGTTTTACAGTTGTAGCCTTGAAACTGCCAGAAATGCAGTTAACTATGAATATTTCTGATTTGATACACTAGGGCTAAGTATTTTGTCACAGAAAAAATATATGTCATTCCCATACATTTCTGTGAGATTTGCCAGTGAAATTTAAACAAATGTAGGGAGCAGCATCTATGGGGATGGGCCAGTGCCATTCAGATGAGTACCAAAGGGCTGCTTTGATAACCTAAAACTGGTCAGAGAGGTGCAATTTAAATGTTACATAAAATGTAGGAACTGTTGTATGCTCTGTTAAGGCTGACTGAAAGACATGGGGTGTGAAAGACCTGTGCCTGGATGTTACAAAGGAAAATACATATGTTATGAATAATGAAAAAATATATAACAATAATATATAATACATAAATTACTTGCATTTTTACAGCAATTGGATGTTTCAAAGCCTACTTAATATGTAACTCAGGGTTGTGATCGTGCTCGAAGTTGGCAGGAGCTGCTCACTCGGCGTCTTTGTCTGTGGTGTCAGGTAGCCAAGTGAGCTACTTTATTATGAAAATTGCATCCAACTGAAAAAATGCTAAATATTTTCAAGTGCCTGTGGGAAAAGCTAGGTTTGTATTAAAGGATTTGGATCTTAAAGTCACCAAGAAGTTAATGCTTCTCAGGTGCATCGGAGGGAGAGAATTTTCGATTATAATACTAAAATCTGTGAGAAGTGAATGTATTGCTTTGAATGAGCTGCTCTGACACTTCAATAGCCTACACTGGAGATTTAGAATGCATTCTGTTTACCTCAGTTAAAAACCAGAAGTGCTATTTTAAATAGTGGGGTTTTTTCCAAGTTCTTGGAGCATTAACATCTTCAGCCCCTAAACAAACCAAAGTAGTGGAGAGCTCTCTTACAAGATTTGAAATTAAATTTATTTTAATCTTCTAAATAAAAAAGGTTGAACACATAATTAGACTTGTCCTGCAGTTATATGGACACTTCTTCCAGGTGTCATTTATTCTCTTTCCTCTCCAGGAATATCTTTATGATGCAGTTACCTTTGGTCTGTTATTTTCTCCAAACTGGAGCTGCTACATCATTGTAACTCTGCTGCTCTAATTGTAACAGAGAGGCTTTGATCCAGCAAATCACTTAAAATGAGCTGATAATTCATGTGTAAAAGTAGTCATTTCATTGAAGTGACTCCTCATATGCTCTGTTATACAGTTGCTCAAATGCTTTCATAGATCAGGGGTCTGATTGCAAACTATTGTGTTTGTTTTCCAAACAGATCCAAGTATTTATAATAATAATCAGAACCTAAAAGTAATCTTCCATATTTCTGCATTATTAAATTCTATTCTAAACAAGTCACAAGTCTCATTTTCAGGTGCAGGTATCTCACCTTAGTGCTGGTTCGATGACTGTGAATCATCATAAATGTGTAAAGAATGGTGGCAAATTGTATCCGCAGTCCTTTAGAAGGGATTCTAACTGTGCACAGGTCTGAAAAGTTCTACCTGGATCAGCAGTCACAGCTCTTGACTGAGCAGATGCCTTAACCAAATATTTGTATTTACAAAACAGAGAAGTAAATGCAGGCAGACAAAGTGCCAGGGTACCTGCTGGCAATATTTGTGGAACCTAAAGGGTGTAGTAGCTGCACGCTGGTTTATTTTAGTATTTAGTATTATAGCCCATACTGTACTGATAAAAAACATATACATTGCATTAGCACGAAGTACATAAATAATAAATCCCTTGTGTTACAATTTTCTTGCTGATAGTTAAAGGTGCCTAATCTTGGAATTGGTTTTGCTATTCCAGGAATCATAAGAATTGACCATTATATTTAAAAAATAGTAAGTAGGTGTAGCATTTCTTACTTTCCTCTTCCTAGTTTTGGAAATGAAGAATATTCAGTGTCTGGAAATCAGAGCTCACTTTGGAAAATTCTGCTGTAATGGACCGTTGATCAGGGGATTATCACTGCTGCCCTGATATGTGTGTGTGTGTGTATATATATATGTGTATATATATATATATATTAAAATAAATAAATAAAATCTGGCACCCTGCTCCTATCTGCTCACCACTTGTGGAAAGCTTGTGCTGAAGAACTTCTCCTCTTTCAGCCCCCCTTCATGTTCCTCCTGTTCCTGTGGGTCACAAGGAAATTAATAGATTGTGCACACACACAATACATGTTTGTTTTAATAAAGAGATGTCCAGATGGGTGCAATTAATTGTATGTGGCAAATGTCTAAAATATCCATAAGTCTAGGCATGCATTTGGGGATTTTGGGGTTAACATGTTAGGTGCTTTGCAGCATGGACTGCCAAAGGATTTGGTTACTGCTAGTGTGCCTTGGCACTGACAGAATATAGATGAAGCTAGTGATAATTACCATCCTTGTGTAAACAGACTTTCTCCCTTATAGAACGGTGGCAGATAAATCTATAAGAGTTTTGGTCAATTACAGCAGAAAAGTGTATTACAGCAAATCTTGAGCCCATGGTGAAATATATGTAATTCTGAGTGTCAGTTTAGATACTTGTGTTTCTATAAAGGCTGGGCAGTCTCTCTTTTTTCCTTCCTTTTTTTCCTTTAACCCAAGGCAAATGAAGTTATTCTTCACTTCAGAAAACGACCAGAACTCGCTAGCGGGCTTGGACAAATTAAACATCCTTGAACAAAAACTGTGATACTTTCACATTCATTTCTCTTGATGTTTCCTGTAGCTGTACTTTGCTTTAAAGTGAAGATGGAGTTTGTTCTGATTATTTCTTTCCATTTTCAAAGCTGCTGATCAGCAAAAACAAAAAGAACTGATGCACAGTTCTGTATCCCTGCCAGTTGAGCTGCACAACAGGCAGCTCCCCTGGGAATGGGTGCTGACCCCAGCGCCGCCAGGCACAGCGGGATGTGGGTGCAGCACGGGCTCCGTGTTCATCTCATTTCATGCCACTGTGGTGTTAAAAGTCAAAGCAAGATACAGCAGATAATTCAAGGCGAGCAGAGCAGCCCATCGTGGGCCATTGCCTGCCCTTGTCCCCGTGGCCATCGGGTGTGTCACTGCAGCCTCTGGTGGGGCAGGAGATCTCCCCTGTGCCAGTGGGCCCCGTTCACAGCAACACCACCAAGCACCACACCTACGGAAAATTAAAACCAACTTTGCAGTGTACTCAGGGCTAAATAAGAGCCCATGAAGCCAGTAGAACTAATTCCAATGATTTCAGGATACTTTGGACCAGGGCTTAGCTGAAAATGGACAGAGAAATGCAGCCATTATGAGCACACTTGTAATTTTTTTCCAGTGATGTAGGAATATTTCTTGAAGAAAGAGAATTTGAAGGAGAGGGAGGAACAACAATTTTCCTTCTGAATTGAGAAAATGAAAACTGTTGGGTGTGTGTTGCTATCACAGTGAAGTGTTTCTATCCAGGCTCAATGTTTCAGCATGTAAACAACTTCCACTGAAATCTGCAAAATGCCTGTACAGAGCATCTGGGAAAATATTTGTGATTTAAATGCATTAAGCAAAATGATAATGCTATTTGATTTCGGTTAATCAATGACAGAGGAGAAATATAATGCTTTATTAACCTTCTACCATACAATACAATGTCAATGAAATACAAAAATACTTTTTTCTTTTTAAAAAACTTGCATAAATTATAGTGGGGTTTCATTTTAAGGAGTGTGGGGTTTTTTTCCCCTATCGTTATCTGTATATTTTATCTGCAGTTTGTTGCTTTAGAACAATGTATTTGTCCACTGTAGACAAAATATGCACTTTGTTCAATTCCTTACGTGAGGTCAAATTCTCTTGAGGAGAACAAGTGTGGGTTGTGTAGCTGTCAAAAGAGGGTTTAGTGCTTGACCCTAAGAAGCATTCAAAGCCCAGATCTTTCTTTTTTATTGCTTTTCATTTTCATTGTTTGTACTTCACACTTAAGAAGGGGCCTCTGCACAGGGGAAAGCCCCTGCTTTCGTATTCACAACTAGCAGCTTTCTACTGAAACACCTCAAAAGCTTTTCACAGCAAGAATTTGGAAACCACTGCTCTGTGTCAACTGCTGGTGCATTATCACACTGCACATGTTGGGGCTGAGCAGAATGTGCGGGTGCACGTGCCGGATGGAGCCCAGGGAGGATGGGATGGAGGTGCTGTAGGGATTTGGGGCACATGCATAAATGTTCTGGCAATAAACAGAAAGTACAGGAGGTCTGTAAGCTTGGATGCAACAAAGCAGGAGTGTGAATCCAAAAGGTAAGTTGCTGAATCAGTGTAGTTTAGAAGGAGGTACAGACAATAGCTGTTTAACTGGATGCTCACTGAAAAGTTGATGAGACACCTTTGTATATCTGTGTTCCAACAGAAGTTTTCTTACATTATCTACAGATGGTGTTTATATAGTGTGCACAAACTCAGAGTTAGAAATAGCCATAAAAAAGGCCAGAGATTTTGTGTAATTATTGACAAATACTATTGTGTAATTGGAAAGTGTTAAGTTTTGTATTACATTTTATTTATAGAACTACAGTGTAATTATACTTGTAAAAGCTATTGCCATTATGAGGTGCCTTATTTGTAAAAAATGCAAAATGCTTGTAGTGTTCCTAATTGAACAGGAGTTTTGGTTAACATACAAAAGTGGTAAAGGTCATTTCAAATCCTTTCCATCCATGTTGGCAAGACTGTTGGTCTTATCTTTTCTATCTTGAGTAGTAACTCAGTTCTCCAGGGCCATTCCAAGGGAGCCAGGAGCACAAGAGGACCAAACAAACAGATGGACTGAGATACCAGAAACCTGAGCAGTGGAGGAAGGTCACCTCTTGGAAAGTTACACAATCCTTGTGGGAGCCTGGCTCGCAGGTAGGGTGATTTCAGGCGGGAGGTGGGCACTGCACAGACCCTGCCCTCTGCTGCTAAAGGCATGAAACAGAATTAAAGAAAAAGAGATGACAAGATAATTGGTCATCTACATAAATTGAGACTAACTACATATACTATGTATTCTGGGAGAATTTGCACCCTTAAGAAACCCTAAGAAGGAGCAGTAGTAACTGTCCTACTTGGAACTGAGTCTCCAAATAGGCATTCAGATGGGCAAGCATGGTTTTAATTACACAGATCTCCAGTCAACATCTGGGAGCCAAGGAAATGCAGGGGTACATGAGCACTCTGTATCAGCATCATCTGGTTCAGCAGACAAGAAGCATTCCACAGAGAGCACAGGAAAATAAAAGTTAAATAAGTCAAAAAGACTTACAATGAAAAAATAAAATAGCTTTCAGGTTATTTGAGAGCATCAGAAAAAACCAGAACAAAACAAAACCAAAAAGACCCCTCACAAAAAGCAAAAAAACCCCAAAGACAACACTCTCAAAATGATGAACTGTATGAGCTTTCATGTGCAACAAAAATTCCTCCAGAATTGTATTTGTTGCTCATAACAGGCAACTGGGAATAACATGAGAGGTTGGCAGAGTCCCTGCAGGGCGCAGTGCACATACAGGCACTGTCCAAGCCTTGCTCTTCAGGGCAATAGTTGCTTTCTGCTTGTTGCCACTGGTTCAGGACTCTCATTTTCATGCAGACTCGAGGCCATGTCATTTCTCTCTGCTGCTTGTTCTCAACAGCCAGCCGGTCCCAGCCTGGCAACCTCAATGGTAAAGTGACTTTCAGGATCATCACGGAAAATCCCTGAGACAGGAGAGATTCTCTGTGATATGGGCCTCTGTGGGCTCGTGCAGGCCCTGCTGTGGGTCAGGGGCACTTTGACTGCTGGCAGCACCAGGCATGAGGAAATTGGAATTACGGAACCCCCATCCCTGGGAGTGTTTCAAGGCCAGGTTGGGTGGGGCTTTGACCAGCGTGGTCTTTGTGGGAGATGTCCCTGCCCATGGCAGGAAGATTGGAACTAGATGAGATGATGTTTAAGGTCCCTTATTTTGTGTTTTGGTTGTTAAGGATTTCACTCTATAAAAGTGGAGTGAGAAGTTTGTTACACAGGTTTTTGTTAAACCTGAAGCAGCAGAATAAATAGGGGACTTCACGAAAAGCTGAACCAGGTCACTATTATTCTTGGTGATTAATTAACATCTGTGGTTTAAATGTTGATAACTGCACCTGTTTCTTTAAAACATCCTCCTGGGTTTGCTGTGTGGAAAAGCAGAGGGTGAGAGGCTGATCATCTGCAGCTTAAGACAAATATTGCTGTGACTGAGATTTGCTGGTCAGGTACTGTAAGAAACTGAGTCCTTGGAACAAAGGAGACATATGATCCCTTTGTGAATTTAGGAGCACTTGAATAAAGAGTAATTAACCCCTTACAGTATCATATGTAGAATTTCCATCCCATACTTTTACTTTAGTACCACTGGGATTTTAGCCATCACCTCTTGAAATCCATTGTAAAGCTTGCAGTGGCTTTGGAGCTACTGGACCAAATCTTGACAGAGCAACTTTGGAACTTTTATCATGTAAAAGAATTATTATAACTCACAGCTATGCTTATGTTCCTGCTGGCAGCAAGGTGAAGGCTGTCTGACTCAGAGCCCAACACAGTCCTCCTCACTTTTGCAGCCCTGTATGGATGATTGTGAGCAATACTGAGGTTGGGCAACTTTTGGGGGTTTACTTGGTGTTGAAAGAGTTGATACTGTTTCCACTTACAGAGTGCAGTGTCTTGCTTTCCACACTTAGGCATTTAATCAGCTAGTAATTAAAAACAAAAGGCGCGGCCTCCAGTGTCCCAATATTTGGTCACAAAGCAACATCAATATTGCTGGTTTTTCTGCCTTTACATAGAGGTGGGATTAGATTTTCTACCCTACTCCTTTCCTGCTGTTGGTACATATACAACTCTTTTAAGCAGTACAGATTTGATTAAAAAAAAGCCAACCCAGCAGCATAAACAAAAAACAACTGTGTTCACTGAGGCGTTTTGTACATCATAGCTGCTACTTACCATTCTTATTCATCTGGCGTTTACACAGAAAGCCTGTCTTGATATCTTGAAGGCACTTTTAATGAGTACACATCATGAATTTTCCAACTGCTTTTAGATTGAAAATGATTTCCTTTCTATTTGTCAGAGAATCATGTTATTTTACATTTTAAAAGGTTCTTGCACACCTCCCCAGCACCTGGATTGTAAGTGATTATTGGCTATTGTAGTTTGAAAATGAAAGTTGGTAGAATTTACTTCAAGCCTGTTCAACTAAATAAAAAAGTTAACTTCTGCTTAAAAAAAAGAATAAAACTGCCACATAGCTACTATACTCTCAGCTAAATACCTGCTTTGATATATTCATACAAGAGGTTAAATCCTGCACTCCTTCTCTGCACAGCACCTGTACCAGCCATTCCATCCCTCTTGCAGAATATTCAACCTGTCAGGCTCCTCCTGTCAGGATGCTAAAAGTTTATGATGCTTCAAAACATGGACTGGTCAAAATCACCAAGGAAAATCCATTCAAGTTTTTTCAACACAAAGACATCATTTCCTGTTTGGGAAGCGCCCTGACAAAATTGGTTGTAGACTGGAAGGCAATCTGGGAAAAAAGCATGTTGTGTGTGTGTCTTGTGCTCACCCTCGCCCCAGAGCAGCTCATGTTGGACACTGGAGACCGGGCTGGGTAAACATTTGTAACCCCTTTTTTAAAGTCTTTTGTTAAATGGACTAATTTTAAAACCACTGCAAAGGTTAGTCTGGCTTTAGGAAGTTTCAGAATAGAGAAGGCAAAGCTCAGTTTCATGAATAAACTCTGTAGGCAAAATCCATGGCAATAGGAAGCCAACTAAGTGGGAAAATTTACTGTATCGGGTCAACTTAGTCTTTTCCAAGCCCTAAGCCTGATTGCCAAGCACTGAGCAGTAACTACTACCTTTCTTTCTTTCTCAAACTGTAAGTACATTAGAAGTATTTCCTTATTTTATTATTCAAATACTTCTAAAGAGGAGTACACTCAGCACTGACCTAACCCTGCTCTGCCAAACTGGCCAAGGAACTCTCAGTTTCAGTGGGAACAGATGGAGGCTCCTGCCTGTAAGTTCACGGCTGCTGTTTGATCGCCGCTAATCGGGTGACTTTACTGGCTTGGCAGTTTGGTGTAAGAAAAGAGTGACTATTTTAGTCATAACCTTGTAAAACTTCACTTTGCGTTTGAAAATATTTGGAGTGAAGAGAAATAATGAACTATCTCTACCCACATTAAATAGATAATTGAGAATATGAATGTTAAGAAGCCCAGTCTAAAGAGTTACTGATTGATTTGCTGCAAGTTACTGTGAATTAGGTCTGCAAAGAAGAAAACAGGATTACAATTTAAAGATTGTAATTCAATAGCTTAGAATTTGTACCACTTCCCATTCTCATTACATTTGCAGGAATTAAGCACTTCTGTCACACAATTTAGCATTAACTAGGATAAAAAAGATTTATCGTTTCTGTTGTTATTTTGACGATCATACAGTCAAAGGCAGAGAGCAGCCAAAACCATCGTTGTTTTTTCATGTTGGTTGGTGACATGCATTACTGTCTGGGCAAACATGGCATGGAGTGGAAAGGACCATACCCCATGGATGGTCTGAAATTAAAATCTTGCTTTGATGGTTTAGCAAAGCAAAGCTGTAACTGTGCTGGCGAGCAGCCTGCTTCCCACCGTGACCCCTGCAGAATGAACATCCTTCCAGCATTGCAGGGGCAGCAGAGTTAAAGGCTGCTGGTTCTCTGTGGTGTGGTTGCCCACACTTGGAGCACTTTTCAAGTGTTCCCACTCTGAGTCCAGTGGGTCAGGTTTGTGGTCAGACTATTAATAGTGGCCTTTGAGCGGATTCCTTGAAATGGAAGGCTCGGCAGAATCCTGGCAGTTCTCCGGGCTTAAGCAATTTAATGCTGATGCCTGATGCCTGGGATTTAGCATACAGTCTGTTCAGTGTTCATATTTAAGGACAAATTTGCAGACAGGGAGCAGAAAAATGACTTGATTTTTAGCTAGCTATCACATATGGCTGTTCAGTTTTTGTGTGAGATCTTTACAGAGAGATCTAAGACTTGTTTTCCAAAACTTACCAGCAGAGAATATGACGGCAGTTCTTATGCAGAAACAAACAAAGCTCTATTCATGCAGAAAAGCTGTTTGTTTGTTAATGATCTTATGTAGGTAATAGCTAGTAGTAGTGATGGTAATTCATTGCTTGGAACACATTTGCCCAAAATACTTGTACTTATTTTTAGGGGAGATGACATATACTGACTTGTTCAATACAAGAATACAATTCAATATAAAGAAATATCTGTTGTGTTTTACAGAACAACTGCCTTTATTCTCTCTTTTCCTTTGTCCCTTGAGCTTTAGAGTATGACTATTTAATTAAAAAGATTGAATGAGAGACCAAGTTTAATTTTTTCTAAACAATAAACTGCAACATATTCAACAATGTCTCATGCCTTCCTGGCATTTTGACGTACGTCTGCAGCAGAGTCTATTGAATTTGGTATGTGACTAAAATCTAACAAAGAACACTGTCTACTGAACTTTAAATCTGCTTGGTTAAATCATTCAGTGTGCTGTACAAGTTGTACAGTTGAAACTGAAAATAAGCAGAGCCCTTACAAAACTCGGCCAAGAAGCAGCTTAGCTAAAATTCTCAAGATACGACTTAGGAGCTTTGGGGTAATTTTTACAATTACAGTTTAAAAACCCCACTGTAATGGTTACTTTATATGAATTAATCTTATTTTTTTCTCTTGTTACTTACTAATACTCCATTAGTACTTAAATAAAAACAGTAAGAAATGTGTTTGGTTGGATCCTTGCAACCACTTGCCACAATGGTTGTTCTTTTGGTAAATATATTACTGCAGTAAGATCTCTGTCTGACTGGGCTGCAGAACTGGCTCAGCATTGACATCCATAGAGTTAGACAATAAATCCTTCTTTTGCAAGATGTAAAAAAACCCCCTGTACTGGAAAAATAGAAGTGCTCTTTTGCATCTCCAGTACATCTGTTTTTCAGACAGTACTCTGCAGGGGAGACATTTCCAGCTATTGGCACATTGTAAATAATAAACAAAAATAACAATAAGGCAGTACACTATCACATTTAAATAACAAATAAGCAAAATAGGAGGCAACACCCACTGACCTTTGAAAGATCTACAGAGACTACATTTCTTGCTAGATAGGTCCTAGAGGAATGGGTAAAAGGAGATGAGAATACTCTTAGAAATCTGGTGAAATGCTGTTTGTTATAAATCCTGGGCTAAGGATTCAGCTTTGATCAAACTCTGTTGCAAGCAGTGATTGGAAATAAAAAGTGAGGATATTTATGGACTGTTTAATACAATAATCTGAAGCCATGTTAAATTTAAATGACCTGTTCCACATGGAGATTGCACCCTGAATTATATCAGGACAATTATAATGAAAATAGCAGGTGTCCTATTGCTTTTTGGTCAATTACCATAGTTAATGAATGAAGCAAATTTTTTATTACAATTTAATTACCCAAAATTGTTTAGCTCACTTGCAGCATCTGTTTTTTTGCAAGAGCCTGCATGTTGAACCCAATTTTTTTAAAAATAGGTCATCTAGAACACAAAGAGCTTGATCCAGCACTGTGCATGTGAACTTCTCTACCCAGAAGGATGGGAGATGAGCCCCAGTGTCAGCGACTGCATCCTCTTTCATTTCAGAGTGGAACTGTTGCATCCACCCTGGTGCTGGTCTTTCCACCATCTCACTTTTTGCTGGAGCTGTGTCTCAGCCCTGTATTTCTCAGCACCAGTGACCATGACCAGCAGCAGCAAGACAATGGAATTTATATGACTGCAGTCTCTGGTTTCAGGCTGTGACTTCTGCATATGTGTGAAGTCTGTTGCCTTAACTGCTGAGGAAAGAATTCCTCTTATAACCTTTCCTTGGATGCCTGTCCTGATGCTCCTTCTCATGCTGTACCCCAGCCAAAATGCTCAAGTGCTACTATTATCCTGGACACTCCCAGCTTGGTGGGCTCTAGCCCAAACAGAAGGGGCTCAGCTCTTACAAACAAGATGTCTGGATACTATGAGAGCACTTCACTGCACTGTGTAGCCTTGGCATATTGATTGCAAAATATCCTTATGGGTCACTGGGCAGGAAGTACCTGTGGTACTGAGATGCACTCCTGCTACCAGAAGACATCAACTCAACAAATGAATTATTGAGTAAAACTCTATGGTCAGACTAAGTAATCACAGGGATCCCTTCTGCTCCCAAAATCTATTATCTTAATTCTCATTTACCCTAAGGCCATTTTACACCCCTCTAGCAATGTAAATGGACCTTAAGGACTGAATATTTATATCCCCTTTGAGGTATTTTTATGTTGCCAGAGTGATGGTTCAGTAACCTTTGTGTGAATGAGAATGAGGAGCTCTGAGTTGCCATGCTGGAAGTTGGCTCAGGTTCTGGGGTTTTGCTTGATTCTGTGGTTTTCCATGTCTGATCAATACATGTAGACTGTTTGGGAGTCCTCGTTTCAGTATTTTATTAGCATTGATTCATGTAACTTTGTTTATGCCTTTTGTGCTGGGGATTGACTAGTTAATGACATAACCAATTAACCACCTGCCTTTGGCACAGTCAAATCAAGCTCAAATCAAGGTGCATATTTTTCCCAATAATACCAACCTGTGGAGATGTGAAAAGAAACCAAAGAGTAAATCTAACACAGTCTGGACTATAATCTTGGAAACAAATCCTAATGGCTCTCACCTGGACATCAGATCTTTTGGGGGTGTTGGTGAATCTCTGCTGGGCAGAATCCGAGCTGAGGCACCAGGAGCTGAGTTTGAAGGTAGAACTACTTGACCTGTGGTTGCCTATTAGTGTTATTGTGGTTGTGCCTTCGAAACTGGAGTAAAACCTGCAGTAGGATGTCCCTGATGTACAATATACATGCACATTCTGGTAGTAGCTTTATCTTTCTTGTGGCCTAAAGGTAATCCAATAATAAACAAAAATTCCTGGTGGGTGCTTGGATTAGATGAACATCTGCTCGCTAATCTGTTTTTAAACTGCATAGTGGCTCTTTCCTGTAAGCTTTTCACTTGGATGAAAAGACAGTAATAAATAAATAAATAAATAAATAAATTAATTAATTAATTAAAAACCAAAAGAGAAATTCAGATGCTCCAGATTCCTGCTGGATAAACACTGTCATTCAGTGCTTCCTGGAGCACAGCACAGCTCCCTGCACAGAGCTCTTCACTCTGCTAACAGCGGCCCAAATGCCTCCTACACTGAGGGCTCTTTTTGTTTCACTGGGTGTTGGATGCAGCGACACAAGCCATGACACATGGCAAGAGGGAAGCAGACACCCGAGGACAGATTCCTCTGTTGCCTAATTCCACGGATGAGAAACGTGCCAGGGAATGCAGAATTATGACCAAGACTTTTCCAGCTTTCCTTCTCATTGTCTTCATGGCCCGGTAGAAAATTTTGACAGCTGGAAATGAGGGGGGAAATGGAGCTTTGTTGCTTTCCAGAGGAGTCAGATGGCCTTCAGCAGTCGCTGTAAGAAGTGAGAAGTGCTCCCACTTAATGGATCTGTTGCAAATCTGTGGACCTGGGCTGTATATCTATCGGGATGGTTTTTCTAGTCCCAAAGTGCTCCTGAGCACTGGTAAATACCTCCACGATCTTCCCTCTTGCAAATGCAGAAGTGCAGCTACTTCTGCAAGTGCCCAAGCCATTGTTGTGCCTTCTCTGGGCAAGAAATAGCAAAGTGGGACAAGCTAAGCTTAAAACTGAAAACAGACCCCAAAGTAGAAGCTCTTCAAATCAAACAGCAGGGAATAACTTTTGCTGCTGTTGGTTTTGGGTTGGTTTTTTTGTTTTAATTTTTATTTTGAAATATGGGACCTGTTGGCAGGGCATGTCCCCATGTATTCCAGTGGCTCCCACTGCCCAGGGCTGCTGTGGGCTCGTGGTGACAACATGGTCTGGCCACTCCAGTTTGGAGAGAAGTGTGGGGCTGAAGTGAGAGGAGGGCTCAGCAGACCGGGAATGTTGATCACAGCACGCCCAGCCTTGGTGCACAAGTGCTTTAATGAGGCAACAGGCTCCTCAGAGCTTACTGCTGTGGATTACACCATGTCACCTTCTGTCACACTGCGTGAAGCCCTAAGCGAGGCCGACATGGTGGAACTCAGGGGATCTTGATGTGGAATGTTATTACATGCTGCAGTGTGTGAGAAAATCAAAGTTTGCCTCTCCTGGCATTAGGTACTCGCTCCCCGCTTCTGCAGTGGCCCTGCAGCCCAGCTTCCAGCAGGTGGGCAGCAGAGTAGGTGTTTGGAAGAACTGGGATATTTTCATTAAGCAGTTTCAAATCTCATTAGCAAATTTTCATAAAGTGATAATGCAGTGGCAATATTAGCCTTATTAATCTAATATGGAAGTCACTCTCATGATAGGGAAAAGTGCTAATAAAAGCCTTTCATTTTATACAGTCTAACAGCACGTGCATCGGTGTGCTCTTAATGAAACGCTGCAGAATTTTAATCTCCCGGAATCAGTTCAAAGCTTTGGAATACAGTGAATTAATACCAATTGAAAGTTTTAAAGTTCATCTTTACCTTTGCAACAACTGCCAGCTCTAAGTAAAACCAGGAATTTTTTGATTTAAAAAAACCCAGAAAACTAAAGAAAACCCCAAAAACTTTTCATTTAAGCCTGACAGACAGAAGGGATTTGTGTTGTTGTACAGCACCAGATAAAAGCAGCATCTAGAACTGTGTTTCAGTTGCCAGGACAACAAACCACTGCCACACACACAGCCCTGCAGACTGTGAGGGAAATCAAACAGTAAATGATGGATCAGCTCAACTGCCAGCTCCAGTGACAGATAGCTGGGCTGCGGTGATTTCTGGGTGATGCTCCTACTTGGCCAATACTTGATCTGAGGAAAAAATGTCGGGCCACACCTATTTCTAATTTACTCTTTAGAGGTTAAAGCTTTTTGTAAGGAGATGAATTACAAGATGCATCCAAATGTCTTTACATTTTGCAAGGCACTGGCTTTCCTCTTGCTCAGTCACTCTGCTCGTGCTATGAAATCTGTTTTGTAGACTAAACCATCTAAAGCCCATCTGAAATCAGAAACTATGTCTTGCTGAGTGACTGATTGCAGAGGGAGTAGGTGCAGGGCAGCACTTGCCCTTCTCCCATCTCCCAGCTGGTCCCATCCTGGTGGGTCACAGACAGACAGACAGACAGACAGACCAGTCCTATCAGCAAATGGGTGAACCCCCTGTGCCGCAGTGTTCCTGTTAACGCTGTCCCCAGTACAGATGTCAGGCCATAAACCCAGGCTCCAATACAAGCAGACCCTTTGGGGAAGGTGTAAAAAACTGCACTTGATTCCAGGCTCAGCTCTGTGTCCTCTCCGTGTAGGGAGCATCAGCTGGTGCCGAGGCACAGTGCTGGGTCTGAGGTGGGGTCAGTAATTAATTCCAGCAGTGGATACTGCTACAGACAGGACTAGTTTATGCACAGGGTTTAATTAGCTTCTGGTTTTTCTTTACTGTTTCATCAATTAGTGTGAGCATATAGTGGTTTGTAAAAGGATCAATAGGGTGGGGTTTTAATTACTTAGAGAACATTGTTTACACTATTTATCCCATGGTCAGTCAGGTGGTTTGTGTTTGTAAAAGGGCGTTGGAAGCTAAGGGGCTGCTGCTGCAGCAGCTCTGGTGAGGCTGGTTAACCACTCATTGTGTAAGGAATGCTGCTCACGTGAGTAAGTGCTCTGTAGTTTTGTCAAGAGATGTAGATAAATGGTGTCTAGGAGTAATCAGTTTCTTTAGTTTCATTCTGCATAAAGAGTTTCTTACTTTAAAGACTCTTTTCATGAATGGGAAAATATGAAATCAATTCTATTTATCTGAATGAATCTTTCAGCAAGCTCAGGGTTTAGTGTGGGGGCACTGCAGGCAAAATGTAACAAATGCAGCAGTATAAAAATGATTAAAGCATGATGAGTAAGGTTATAGAGATAAAAATAAGTGAAAGAATCGTAAAAGTGCAAACAAGAAATCTGTGTGATACTAAAGGGTTTGTCTATTTTTCATGTTTTACTTCTTCAGTGTTCATAATTTTTTGGTCCATCATCAATCACTGTCAATTTGAAAAAGTGCTATACTTAAGGTCATTTATTCAGGGCTATTGGAGGCTAAAATTATGCAGTTTCAGTCAAATATACATGAATAAAGACTGTCATTTCTGATTAATGACATGTGACTTCAGTGTCTTACAGAATCATCTTGCCATCCAAGCTTTACAAAAAGGTTATTATGTAAGGCCTCTTCCATAATATATCTACTTTTCCTCTTAGAACACTGCAGAAGCCATTTTGCTCACATTAAAATCAGTGCAGCTATCCCTTATGCCAGTGGTAATTACTCCACAGATTTGGAGCTCACCAGAATAAGTAAATTTTTGTGGAACTCAAAATTGCATTACTGAGGATGATTACCAAGCTTGTGGGTTTTGGTGCTGTTTCAGAGTTTGCTCTTTATTTTAGCTTTAAGAGAAAGCCTAGTCTTTTATTGGAAAAAAATATCTATAGAAAACACTAATCTTATGAAATGTATTCAAAAACAACACCACATATGGCATTTCAGCATTAATTACAGTTTTTCATGATTCACCATTTCCCTTATCTCCTAGTGCATAATGCAGCCCTTGTGTGTGTCGTTCCAAGGAAGGAGAATGGGTGAGTTTAGAAACTTAAGGGAAAAGTCAGAAAAGGAGAGAAAGGGAGAGAGGAGGGAATGGAGGCACCCGTGCCAGGGGCTGCAAGAGCTTCCCCCCAGCCAGTCTGTGCTCGTCAGTGCTCCCAAGGAAAATCTTCTGGCTGCCTCTGAAGCAGTGAGGGGGAGCACAGACCACAGCGTGCCATATGTGCTGTTACAGCTACTTCTCACTCCTGCGAGTGGACTCGTACAGCAGCCATCGCTCAGGCTGGCTCGTCTCAGAGCTGTTTTTTCACTCCAGGACAGATCATCCTTCTTGCAGTAAAGCTTTGTTCTGAAGGAAAAGTGGGCATTTCTCTGCAGTTTTCCCTCCTGTTGCTTGTGGCAGGGGCAGAGTTTAGGGTCATGCCAGGAGCCTTGGTGTCTCTAGGTACCCAGAGAAGACGCTGCAGCGAGAACCCTGTGTGCTGCTGTGTTGCTGTGAAGGCCCCTCTCTTCAGTGCTTCGTGGTATTGAGAGAAACAGTAGTTGCAAACCTCCAAATTTCCATTTCTACAGCAGGTGTGATAGTGGTAAGGCTGCAGCTGTATTTATTAGCCATCAGAAGCTTTTTTCCCGATGATGTTGCTGGTAAAAGGCACTGCTCCATTGAAATATTTAAGGGCGTTCTCTGAGCTCTGGATCTCTCATAGAAACCTGTAATTGTTTTCCTCTTTCGAGAAGGCCATTAGCAAGGCACACTTCTTCACTTGAGTAGCCATAAAACAGAAGGAAGTGTGACAAAGATGGGACTATCAGAGGAACTGGAGCTACTGCTGAGAGCCCAGTTGCCCATAGAGCTACCAGTCAGTAATGCAACTCCTACCTTGGGTCATCCTTTAAAATAATCTTTTATTTCCCCTGGTTAGAAAAAATGTGCAGTGAGCAAATATTCCTGCCAAACACTCTTCCCTGGCCCTTCTTTTCTCTGTGTGCCTACATGTATGACTCGATACCAAGTAAATTACATGATCACGGGTGTTATATGGGCTTGCATTTTCTAGAAGGAAAATTTTTTGGTCTTGCCTTAAGCCTGCAGCAGTGATCCCCAGCTTTTCTGGGAAGGGCAGCTTGTGCAGGAGGCTCCCAGGGCTGTTGCTGCTGGTGCAGTGCTTACAAGCCTGGGACTCCACACTGCTGCTACTGTTTGCTAACTCCGGTGAGCCCTGTGGTACAGCTCTGTGTGCCTCTGCACACAGTAATAAAAACTGACTTGGGATAATCCAGTAGAAAGGCCTAACAGCCCAGTGAATCGATATTTATCATATCATGTCGGAACAGAGCTATTGGTCCACACTCTCCCCTTGAAACCTCCTAGTTTTACTGCTTATTGCTTTTTACTATGGTTTATAAGGCTAGAATCTGTAATTCATGTGAACGCTGTACTATGAATGAGAGGAATGAGAATATTAAGTATAAAAACTAAGATGAGGAAAATTTTTTTTTGAAAAAAAGAATTATTTCTCTAAGACATTTTTTATGTTTCTGAAAAAGATTAAGTTAGAATTTTGTGTTGCTGTGTAGGTGCCCAACACATTACACTTGTACCTTTCTATTTTGTTTGTTCCGGTTACTTTAGTTTTGTTTGGAATGTCCTTTGACTTAAATGGAAACACATTTTTCAGAGTAATTGTTGCGACAGTCAGAATACTCCTTGGGAACTGTATTTCCAGCCCCATGAGGTGCCAGTGCTGGTGAATGTGCTCTGAGCTGAGTACTGCTCCTTTGGAAGTGTCTGATCTCTGGTCCATCACAAACAGCTTTTGGGTGGGATGAGTTTGAAGTGCACAGAGTCTCCAGGAGGCTCTGGTTGCCAATCTCGTAGTTGCTCTTTTGTTTCTAAACGCTTATTTTTTAAAAGTCTTCTTTTGTTTTGCTTCCAGCAGTGTTTGAGAAGTTGCTGAGATGCCGTCCTTTACTTTCCTCTCCCAGCCAATTGAAGGTTCAGGTATTATCCCTGCTTGCTTCAAATCTGCATCGTTATCCAAATGGTCAAATAGAGTAGGTTCAAAGGAGACTTCCCTAAAATGAACACTACTTGTCTGAATGAAAAATACGATTTTGTTCCATTTCTTTTGTATTTATTGCTCATGGTGCTGTTACTAGAGCGACCCACACATTTGGGTAGGAGTGTTATGTAGTGTTTCGTGGTTAAGAGCTACAGATGTAGTAAATGAGCTGACTCAATAACCTGTCACCCTCTGCTAAGTGATGTGTTATGGCAATGGGATTGCACAGGGCCTGAGTGGCTGCAGAAGGTCCCATCCCAAAGCCTTTTTCTGCTAGGACATAGTAGTAGTTCCTGGGATGGGAATGCATTTTGAGTAGTTACTATGTAGTGCACCTCTGATGACTTTGGATGCTGCCACTGCTAAGTTTATGACTGTGTTTCTTGTGAATTTGTCAACATGATATACACAGAATCAGGATTTGTTAATATATGTATATGTGTATTAATGTCAGTGAAATATGCATGCACACACACTTATAATGTCTGTTATATGACTTAGTGTTAAATTAACAGCAGAATTAATAGATAAATTTACCTAATGCAAAAAAAAAATGTAGTGCTCAAAATGTGAAGGTCTTGCTAGGAAGATAAGTTACACTAAGGAAGATAAGATCAAGAGGAAAAATAAAATTACAAGTGAAGGGAGAAAGAAATTTGGAGATCAATAGACAACAACAGTAAGAGGAATGCACAAAACCTTCTATTTGCATTGTACAGCATGACATTGTTCTATTTTATGCTGTTTTTTCTCTGCAAATCAAATGGTATCCAGAATCATGGCATGATATATTTGAATCAACTCACATCAATTTTGTTTAAGGACTACAACATAGGACATCTGTAATATAAGACTGTTCATATTTCTTGTGGTTCTGATACTATTAAAGCTACTTAAGTGTCATGACATGTTTATTTATGAGATCATCAAAGCCACTTAATAACTTTCTCTTGGTTACTTGTTTACATCTGTGTAATACAGAGCCAGATTGTGCAGCCCACAGCCGCATCAGTGAGCACTTTCTCATGCAAGTTGTGCCACTGACATAAGGGTTTCACAATCTGGCCCATAATGTATCAAAATACACGAGGCCAAGATCTTATCACTTACAATCATGTAAATCTGGCTTTAATCCATTTAAGCTTCAAGTTAGGTACCTAGATATAAATCAGTGAAATTTTGTTGGCTTCAGTATTTGTTTCAGCAGAGCTGCTCTGATTTATACTGGGAAGATCAGGCCCATTAGATTTGCAATTTAGAAATGCGTTTGCTCCACTGGGTGTGTAAATGTTGCAATAGCCAAAATTAACATAGCCACAAAGAAAGATTCTTTTCAACACTGACTATTTAAAATATCTCTTTGCACAATATAAACAAGGAGAATTATGTCAGACTTAGAAGCAAGAAGGTTTAAGAGTTGCATATGTCTTAACCTTTACACTGGCTATGAGTACATCAGTTCCTACAAGATGAACTGCATTATAAAGTAAATAGATCTGCTTTAAAGAAAGGTCAGGACACATGTTCTGCTAAAATCTAATTTCAGTCTATTGCCCTATAACCTACTGCTCTCTTGAATACAACAGATATAATAGTAAAGAGCCTGCATTTAATTATCTGTGATATAAAGCCTCCTTATCCTCCTGAGAATATTCACAGGGATAATAGAAGGTATTCTCAAAATTCTGTATTTACCTCTGTATAGTCAGTGCATTCTGTTTAACTGTCTTTCTTGCTTTCTGGAAATGTTATTTTAGCACCTCTTACACCCTTAATCCAACTTTGTATTACTGTTATGTCCTGAAAGCCTAGATTATTTTACAGACCCAAGCAAACCCTATTTCAGTGTCATTAGCTACTGGTAGGTTCCTGCAAGTGCAATGAAGCAAGCTTTGCACCTCATCCTTATGCACTAACTGTTTGCAGCTGCCTGTTTTTAAGATGAATTGCATTAGGATTCGACAGCTTAATAATAACATTAATTTTGCCTGGTAAAAGCCAGAAGAGCTTTAAAGTGAAGGGTACTTGCCACAATCTCAGTGTTAGCCTGGCAGAGAAACACCCACAGATAATATGCAGAGCTAAGTAAAAGAATCATTTAGGTGGGCTTAGTAACATTATAATTGATGTGTATGTACAAACTATATTAACTGGCCTAATTACTGAATAAATCAGAGTAATTCCACCAAGATCCAAGAGCACAGGATCAGGCCTGAATTGCCCAGAGCAATTCTTCTCACCTGGGTCCTGGGAAGGACTGTCCTGGAGGATGCTTTGAAAGTAGATGACCCCTAACAATTACCATTTTAGCAGGGTTTAAGAGGTTGCTGATTTGAGTTTTGCAGATGGGTAAGGATCCACACCCTGTAGTTTGACTCCAGGAAGAGACTGAGCTGACAACATTCACAGCACACGCTTCTGCCTTTGTTCCCCCATCCAGCACCAGCTCCAGTGTCTTAAGATGGTTGTTTAATATGTAGGTAAATTAAAATATCATATTTTTATAAATATACTTTCCAGAAGTCTTTTCCATTGAAGACAGTGATAGTCATTCAAGGTAATATTCTGTCATCATTTGGAACTCATTGTTCATGGTGAAGTCCAGGATTTTGGCAAAAAGAAAGAAAATTATGAAAAACGAAAGGAAAAAAGAAAAAGGAAAGGACACAAGATGGCTCCTGAAACTGTCTCAGGAAAATGAATAGCCTGAATTCCTACATCTGTCAGTAGCTTGGGGATTGGCTTGGAAATGCCTATGAAATTGTTACACAAAAAGATGTGACATTCTCTTTGCTTATGAAATGTCCTACTGTGTTATTGTCTTGTTGGAACACGCTGCTTTGGTAGAGTTTCTGGCAGAAGATCCTTGTAAGAAGCACATCACTTTGGGTGTCATTGCACAGTTGATGTTACACCTGTGAAGGTCCTCGCTGCTGCCAGTCCCCAACAGCTGAAGTAGAGGGAAAGTCTTGCAGGCACCAGATGATTAAATCTTCTGCTACAGGCTCTGTGTGCTGATGAGCTTAGTAGCCACTGTTGGAATCTTTCAAGGAAAAAAACCCCAAACTAACAAAAAAAAAANAAAAAAAAAACAAAAAAAAAACAAACCAAAAACAAAAAAACCCCACGAAATGGTAAATACTTCTGTCAGCTCTTTCAGTCTTCCTGCTTCTCAGTTTCCTAGAAGTGTATCTTCAAAAGGGCTTCACACCTGGTGAAAACCCACAGCAGAAAATGAGTTACTGGAACACTGGCATCTGCCTATTTATTTATTTATTTATTTATTTATTTATCCTCCTATGCCTCTTTCAGGAATCCCCATGGGTCCCACTTTCAGTCTGGGATTGCTCTGATCCCTTTGTGGAGGAAAAGGGCTGGGATGACCCACCTGGGGTGGGGGAAGAAGAGGGGCTTCAGCAACCTCCCTTGTGGGTGTGTGGGTGTCGTGTTTGGCAAGTCCATCGAAGTGTTGCAGTCTAGTGCACTTTGGAAGTAGAAAAGATGTCAAGGCATGTGACTGTGCTGTGAAGCTGCCTTAATCATACCCAAAGGAGAACAATAAATTCCACCTAGAAGCAAGACAAATGCCTCTAATTCTCCTTTAGGGAGAATCTCTATAACTAACTTTCCTATTCCAGTGCAATGAGACCTAGCAGTCTCTGCAGAGACTCCTGGTTTTACTGTTTCAAATTTTCTTGGAAACATTAATACTTCCACACAGGAGAGTTCCTTCTGGGGCATTAAAATACAGATCCCTAGGACTTCTCTTCCATTTCTTGCAAAAATAATGATAATTACCAAGAATGATTAGCAGGTTCAATACTTATTAGTCTTACTTTTAAAAAATCTGAAACAAGTGTTTTTTCTTCCACTGTAACTGATCATTTTAATTTCCCTTCTTTGTAATAAAAATTGACGTTAAAAGATGCCTGAGGCAGTGTAATGAGAAAATGAAATTAGTTTTTCAGTTGGCTGGTCAAAAGCATTTTATACATGATAATAAACAGTTTATTTTACTCTTTTGCTTATGACATAATAAATGATAAAAACATTTTCCTGAAATAGATATTACCCACTTTGCTACAGAGAGCTCAGGCTGGGATTTTTCCATTCATGGAGTCACATAACTCTAGGGAATGTCTGCTTTCTTGATCTACTTTTCTTAACCTTTTTTTGGGTGGTACACAGCAGTGCATCTCCACACTGAGCATGGCCAAAAGCTTAAGGCTTTTTTCTTCCTTCTTGAAGACCTTTCTCAGAAGTGCTGGGTCGATTACACTGTGTAACCCAGGTCTAAATCTATGTCAAGTCATTTCTGAGGAGTCTCAGAATTTTGTACAGTATCCTTATGAAAAACGAAACCCTGTATCTGAACCAAATGCTGCTGGTTCTTTTTGCAAACTTTTGAGCCCAGAGGGAGCCTGAGCAGGAGCCAGACTGGTGGTCCCACTTTATGGGATGGGCACAGTGGGAAATCGGGGTGTTAATGGTTTGCATAAATTTTAGATTGCCAAACTATCCACTGTTTTCTGAGGTAATACTGAAAATGCTTGCAGATCCAAGGAAAAAGAAGTTTAGTTGTTGTTCAAGGTTCAGTGGAAGCCTGTGACCATTTTGAGAGTTGTCCCATTTCAGCTGCCTCCCCCCACGTTCATCCAGTGGGTGAATTGTAAAAGCCTTTTCTTCATAGAGGCTCTTTCTGAAGTGAACGTATGAGACTCATTGGATTGTTTAGATTGATTATAGTGGCTTCTTCAAAGCAAGAAATCAAAATAGGTGAGTGGTGAGATGAACACATAACATATTGATAAATGTAGTAACATATATGAAATGGGCAAGAAAAAGAGAGAAAAAGCTGAGTTTCTCGCACATGATTCTTACAGTTCTTGACAGCTTGAACTCCCACATGCTTGAATAGTTCAATACTGGATTAGTGTGATGTCTGCTTGGCGGATCCTGTGGGGCATAGGCTCAGCCAGAGACACATCATTCAGGATTTTGGGGACAGCTTGTAAACTGTCCAACTCTACTGGCAATCCCACTCCAATCAAAGTTAAAATTGAAGGAGGAACAAGAGGAGGTGGGGAAAAAGAGATGCTTTCTTATTTATCAGTGATTTATCTAATCACAGTTCTAAACTGTGATTAGTCCACTTCTACAGGATAGTGCCAAATAAGTACTTATTTTTTAAAATTGTGAACTTCATAGAGCAAGTTAGAGCATGCCTTATTAGCAAGAAAGAAAAGTAGAGTGGTAATGTAAGCACTGAACTGAAAGCCTGATTATATATTTACATTTACTGGAGCCCATGGCAAGACTATTATGTTTAATAAAGCCAGGGGGCTTCCTACGTACATCAGGGCCTGATCTTTTTCCTGTGCTTGGGAAAAAAGAAATTTCCCACTAAGGTAAGTGCACAACTTATTTGTAACTGAACAGTGGTTGTGTTAAATTGCGCCCTTTTGGTGGGAAAAAACCCCAGTTGTTAAAAAAATATCGAAACCTTTGGAGTCTTAACAACCACACCAGTAATATTAATATTCCAGTTAACATGTTAATAGCATCACTTTTATTATGTTCCAAGATAGTCTACACTAGAATAATAAAGGTTTAACAGCAAAGAACCTGTTTGCATATTCCTACTCATAAACCTTTTCCCACTGATATTGCTAGGAGCCTTCATGAAAGTGAAGGCTGCATTTTTGGTAAAACTAACCCAGGGTAAGACATGCTACACCTGCATGAGGAGTGAAAATCTTAATATGTGGGTGTAAGTACGTGTTGGAAACAGAGCTGACATTATGGTGCTCCTGAATCCTGCAAACCAACCCAAGTCCTAATGCAATACATAGAAAATGAATATAAAGATTTAAAATAAAGATTGGTTTAAGTTTGTGTTGGAAGCACCCCTCAAGAGGTCACCTGCCTCAGTTCCCAAGAGCAGCCTCACTGTGCCAAGGGTGCAGGTGTTTACAGATGTTTTGTATCTGTGCTCAAAAGCCTCTGCAGGGAGAGTCATTGCATTTTCCACTCCTCATGGGCTGCCCAATGCTCCCCATTGTGACCATCACACAATTCCTATGTGCCAGTATCTTCCACAAACTTGGAAAGACTACTGCTGATCTCCACTCAGGGCTCCCTCCGTCTGTCTCACTTCTTTCTACTAATCAGTGCAGGTTTAATTTTTCTTCTTGAAGTGAGTGGAATTCAAACTCAGCCCAGGTACCTCTCCTCAGCAGGATATTATTAGAATAATTAAATAGCAGAAATGATTAACAAGGAGTACAGTAATCTGTTAATTCTTTAATATTCTTAAATCACAGTGTATCTGCTGGTACAAATGCAGACTACTTGGATGGATATTTGGTGAGTTTCAGTGGCCTCTGCTGACAATTACAGAACTTGATTGGAAACATTAGTTACAGATGTCTCACAACTTTTAGAAAGCAGCTCACTGGCTATCCAGGTAGCTGTGTCCCTGTTCATATATGTGAGAAAGTCCAGGAACACGAGAAGAAATGCAGCCCTTACATGCAAGATTCCTTTTCTGCTGAATAATGAATTTTTGAATGTCCAGTGCATCCCTGCTGGGATGTGGCTGTGCTCTGTCAATTATAGCTACACTTTTCCAGCTCTAAACCCAGACCTGAAAAAGTGTTTCCTTGTCTTGGCCCCAGCACAGACTTAGAGATGGTGAAGGAAGGCAGGAATATAAAATTTCAAATCCAGCTAATGCATTAAGACTGATTCCTTAACTCCATCAAACTACAAATGACTCATCTTTTGTCATTCCAGATATCTTTCCTGAGTGTGACCTAATTTTGGAGGTGGTGAATGTTCACTCTTAAATTTCTCAAGTTTACAGTTATCCAGGAATTTCCTTCAGATAGACAGAAAACATTTTAGCAAACATGATCACTGTGGTAACAATAGCAGATTTGAACCAGTATAGACCTATAATTAAAATGGAATATTTTTCTGTGGATATTCCAGTTTTTTGGGGTTTTTTTCTCCAGTGGTGAAAATTGAGGGAATTTCTGAAGAAAACACCGTTCATTCCTAGTTTTTATAAGAAGTTAAATTCTGAATTCCTGAAGATTTTCTTTTCTATGCAAGAAATGCAGCTATTTCCTAATTTTCTTGAAAATGAACAAACTAATATTCTAGCTAAAATAACTTCTGCCTCTGCTTAGCATTTCATACCAAAGTTTCATTTTAGATATATTATTCCTCAAATATTTTAATTAATTAAAGATTTTTTCACAAGTTTTGTGACAAATTGAGTTACAAATTTCACCTTGCTGCCTCTTCGGGGATGTGCAGAAGAGGTCGTGGTACTTTTCACATAACTCTGACTTTCAATAATTTTCCGAGAAGACCAAGGATGAGCAGACTGACCTCTCTTTTACTTTAAAACTCAATTACAGAAAATAGAAATCTGGGAGGAAAAAAATCAAACTTGTTTTGGAGAGGAAGCAGCCACTTTTTGGCCCTGAATATTCCTTCTCCCTTTCCGGCTCAGCCCCCACTCATGTGCGGTGTCCATATGGATGAGGTTTATGGGAATATATGCTCTTCTAACATATCAAAATATTTACCTTGTGCATTTCAGTGCAACATCATTAATTTTACTAAGCTCCCGTTCTCAGTAAGTGCCAGCTGTCTTTGGGTTTCCAAGGCACTTAGATCTGATAAGTGAGCTCTTGTGTTAGCACTGCGACTGTCAAAGGTCCGTGTCAGGTCAGGACCTCTGCTCTGTGGGAGAGATAAACTGATTTAAAACTACCAGAGGAAACAAGTAAAACGGAAAACTGGAATTTATAAAGCTTATGAAATGTCATGAGATGTGTTGCAGTCTTTTGGACAAATGTTGAACGCAGTTAACCTGAAGGAAAAAGGGGGAGATAAAGGATCACCTGTTACTAGAAAAAGATCTTGTGCTAAGGATGAGTAGGACTTAATGAGATCTTTTTAGCTCTATCAGCAGCGATGATATGATTTTTCTTTTTAGAAACTAGAAATGTATAATTAGGAACATTTTTTTCCCTCTACAGATTCAGCTTGTGAGCTTTATTTAGTACAATGAAAAGTCCAGAGAAATAAACCCACCATATTTAATTTGAGTTCACAGTATAACATTTGTTAATATTTGTCTTTTTTTGGTTAAGTGGGTAGATCACATAGCTATTAAATCAGAAAGATATAAATCACATTCAATTAAATGATAGCTAAGGTACTGTGGCAGACCTGATTAAATTGGTGTGTTGGTAAGATTATATACACAACATCCGTGGAACAGCATCTCTGATATGTGCTGTGAAATTGAAAAAGAAGTTTGTTGGAGTCTCAGCCATGCAAATGTTACTCCCACATGTTGGAAACAAACCCCAAACCTTTGGATAGTCTGGTTTGAGCAAGTCCTGCAAGTCACCCCACCTACAAACAAAGCCCCTGTGCATCTCTTGTATTTATTTGTGTCAGCTGCTGCCACAGGAGTCAGCAGGAGGCCTGGGTGGAAGGCACTTAGGTGCAGTGATTCTCCCCTTTCCTCTTCAGAAGGCTGTGCCCCTGGGGAGGCTCTCACTGGAGTCAGGGAAAAGGCAACAGCCTTTGGAATTGGTGCTCGATGCATTTCAGAGCAGGACTTAACCCTGGATGTTTGGGGATTCAGAAGCACAAGCACTGCTTCATCTCTTCTCTGTTTTCACAAATATAAAACACTCACCATAGAAGTTCAAATGTCACTTTTAAAATCTTTTAGAATCAAATCCTGTGGTTAAGATTCAATGGAAAAAATTCATGCTGGAAATAGGGTTCTTTTCCAGCTGTCAAATCTGGCATACTATTAAATGTGTCATAGCAGATTTAGTATTATCTTTTCTGAAATGCTTTTCTTAAGGTTTCTTGACATGAACAAGTGAAGGTATTAGAGAAAGGTGAAGTAGTTAAGAAAATAAAACTAAATTTGGGATCAATTTAGTTTCAAATCAGAAATAATATTTTTGTATACATTACAGTAATAAATGCCTATCACCTTGTTCACTTTTGCATTTTAAGACATCTGCGAACAGCAGGAACTGTTATAATGCTGTGTAATAAATCATTCTTGCAGGTTTCTATTTGCACCAAGAAATGGATCAAAATAAGATCATTCTTTTTCCTAATCTTTTCGTAATAACATTTTGCTTGTTTGATTAGTAGGAGACTGATTCTGCAAAATCTATACTAAATAAAATCTACAGAAATTGTGTTTATTTGAAATTGGAACTAGACTCAGTGAAGTCTATAGTTGTTCAATCTTCAAATGTTTTCTGAGGTGTCTTAAGATGGTGTCATAAACTTGGCAGAATTTGTTTTTGAATTAACACAAAAGATTTTGGGCTTTTCCTCTTCTGTAAGTTATTTGCACAGGAATAGAATTGCTGGTAAATGCAGCCTGAGACTTGCATAACTCCCCATTTCTAAGGCAGATACAAGAGTCTCACAGTTGCAGCCTCTCCCCAGGTACACCACGCATGGATAGCTTTTGTTTCTGCTCTGCCAGCCTTTCCAGCATATACAAAGTAAAATTGCATTATCTTGGCACTTCCCATTTTAATTTCTGCATGGCTAGATTGCTTTTCTCCTCCATTTTTGTTAAGAAGGGCTGGAATGGTGCAGAGTTTTGCTAAGCTTTGCCAGGAGATGTTTCTTGCCTATCAAGAAAATTGGGCAAGAGCCCGATCAGACAAGTGTGCACATTTGCCATCTTGCTCTGCTCTTGCAGTGCTGACTCCTTTGTCAGGGATAATAACATCAGGGAGATGACCTTGTGAGGTAAACCACACATTTATTCAGTCTCTGAGCTCTGCTAGCATGTTGGTTGAAGTATGATCTTTGTCAAGCCCAGAGATGTAATTACCCTGAGAGTTAGTGCTAATTGGTTTATTGAGTTTAATTGGATATCATTAAAAATACTGTCATCTTATGCAGGAACTAAGACAATATTCTCCTAAAGGAAGAATGATGATTCTTACTTCACCGTTCATATATAACCTTGATTTTACATCATTATTTCACAACAAATTTTGGATGAACAAGGGCCACCACAGAGGACATTTTATTTTTAGTTCTGCCTACTATTCTTAACCTTTACCAAAGTTTTGGATGAAGAACTTGATAAAATGTTTGATGATATTGCTAAGGTTAATTACAATTTAAGCTATGGCAAGAGACATGCTATAAATGATTTAAAGAATAATAAAACTAAAGAGGTCAAAAGAGCTGACAAAGGAGGTTTCAGTCATCATAATGAATTGGAATAATTAGACAGTTTTAGTGATGATTATCCAAAATTAACATGTGATCTCACTAAAAAGTTTCAACTGCTCTTAGATTGGATTAGTGATAAACTTTTAGAAAAGGGGCGGTTTATAATTAATAAGGTTATTTTATGTCATTGCTAGGACTGTAACTCAGTATGGTGTATATTGTTTTAAGGACACAGAAGTTTAGATGGGCCTAGATAAAGACTGAGGTCTAACTTTGGCTTTGGGTGCAGACAGTAGAAAAATTACAACATTTGGGCTCATTTATTTGTAATTAGGACAACAATTAAAAAAGGCATAATCCCCTATTTTGTGGGACACAGTAAAAAAAAAAGTTAATTTCTAAAAGTAGCAGGAGAATCTTGGTCTTATGGTCAGTTAGCTACATTAGGGCTGGAGAACTGAAATTTTGGGGAAGTGTCCACAAAGTCCAACTCTCTCTTGCCCTTTAGAAATAATTTAAGCCCCTCCTCCCTTGCCCTCCCCCCCATTTTGTTCTGCTACTCCACTATTAAAAGGGATTCAGTGATCTGGACTTTCTTCTCTTTATTTCCTTTCAGATGTGTTAGGTCTTGACCAGAGTCCTGGACCCCACTGTTCTGCTAAAAATGTGCACCTGGTTGAGATGAGGAGGACACCTGAAGCTTCTCTTTGACTGTTGGCTCCATCCCAACATGGTTGATGCTGACTCGAGTCACATTCAGCATTTTGCAGGTGAAATTTTGCAGAATTGGGTCCAAACAGGGTAGCGTGTAGAAAATGGTATATATTGAGCTTACCATTTATTCAGAATATATGATGCTGTGGCATATTAAAGATAAGGATCACAGAGTTTAAAGACTTTATAAAACTTAATTTAAGCTTTCTATTTAATATTAAAAATGTGTTAGTATTTCATTCCACTCTAAGGCCTCTTTAGCTGCTTCCCTTTAGTGTCTCTGGCTTGTGGTTACTAAGGCAACTCCGTCTTTGGAGACAGGAATACAATAAAAATATTTATGTTATTTACTTTAATTTAAAAATATTTCTGATTCAAAGAATTTTTATATTAAAGGTAGCTAATGCATTTTCATGATAAAATTTATTTTATAAAACTTTAATTATTAAAAATATGATAAATTCTGAAGATTAAAAAAAAATGTTTAAACTAGAATAAACATTAAACAAATTTGCTCTCAGATATGTGGGACAAAGAGAACCCATAAAAGAATAAGCCAATATTTAATAGTATTTAACACGAATTTCAAAAGAATTTATATGGGAATGTCTTCATCTCTTGGCCACTTCCCCAGCCATACATAAACCTCTGTCCTAAGAGAAAAGCTGTAGAACAGCCTCAATCAGATAATCAACCAGAATCAGAGCCAGGCAAAACCCGCCCTGTACATCCCTCCTGCCATGGGCTGTGTGCAGATGGGCCTGACAGAGCTGCTGGTGAAGTCAGCTGGGTCCTATTTTGACTTTAGCTAAGTTTGGCTGACTGGAGGTTTTAAAGACATTTGTTGTAAAGCAGCAGTAAGAATTTCACTGTTAAGCTTGTTTTCCTATTTTCTTGCTGGAAGTTGGAAGGATTTGAAACTCATCCAGGGATTTGAAACTTCAGCAGTTTCTCATCCTCTGAAATACTTCAACCAGGCAAAGAAAATTTTCAGGCTGCATTATGACCTTAATTCCTCCTTTTTGCCCATTATCTGCTCATTACTGAGCTATAATAAACATGGAGTCCTTCAAGGACTTTTTTTCCTCCCCAAATCTCTTTAAGAATGAATGCTACCAACGTTGAATCAAAGGCATAGTGTCAAATGGAATAGTTTCAGGATAAGCAGAGTTTTCTTTGCATCTTTTTTAGATGAGTGCAATTTAAAAAAAAAAAAAAAAGCAAAGCTGGAGTTTATAGCTAAGAGTGAGCTTAAAGGGGGGGTTCCCATTAGTTGTTAACTCTTTTCTTTCCCCTATGTACCTTATAGCAAAGCTAACCATAACAATATTGTATGATTTCCTGGATAATACGTAGTATAATAAATTAGATTACAAAAGTTAAGTGGCTATGTATGACCAGCAGCAGTAAAGAAGTTATATAAATAAACCAAAGTTAATTAAAATATTAGAAAATATAAATAATCTGAGGTTAGTGAACATTGTTTCATTTAAAATTAATAAATATGCAAAGGTAATGTTTATAATTAAAGCTATAATTTATCTTCATGCTCTGCCTGTTTAATAACAGTGGAAACATAATGTTACATGCAGAAATGTAGTAATAGATTTGTTTAGCACTGACATTATAAACAAATGTCTCAGTCTATTTATTCTAAGTTATGATACAGATTCTTTTCACATGCATCTGATGGCCTTTAAACCATTTAAAATGAACCACATTAATGTAATCTAATCTTGATACTGAACATAACATTTCAGTTTGAATTATCCAGAATCCATGATCCATTTTATTACTCACAAAGCACTTTATACACTTATGATAATGGCAAACCTTGCTCTGTTATTTAAATTCAATTTCAGATGGGATTTTTTTTATTATTATTTTATTTTTTAAAACATTTTTGATAGTAAAATACAAATAAAGAAAAGTCAATGCTCACTAAGTCCTTTAACAAAGCAAACAATTCAGCTTTTTATGACATTAGCAAATAATAAAGAAAAGATCTGACATTTACACTTGATGAAATTTTATGCTGTAACAGAGATGAAGAAAATGGAATGGAAATCACACATGATAAAACCTGTCCATGAAATTCAGATGGGTCTTAAAAACAACCTCTGCTAAAAATATTTTGGGAGCTTTCTTACTTTATTGAAGTCCATATTATTTTACTGGAAAAATCTGTCTTTAAAAGTCACTTCAACACATGTAAATTCTATTTATTTGGAATCATTCTAGTCAAATAATAATAATGAGGGTCTTCAGGGGTTTTATTCATGTAAGGACCAGGGAAAGGTAACATGGCATGGAAACAGTCAAATGGAGGTTTGTAGGAATTAGAATTGATTTGCTATAGTAGTCACAAGAACTGTATTATCCTGAAAACTTCTGGTAAATGTTTCTGGAATTTGCATTTAATGAACTGGATTTTGAATTCAAAGTATCTTATATTTATAGTCTATTGGTCTCGATTTTCAATTTAGGGCCCATGGCTGTATTTTCTGGTGTTAGAATGTGGTGCTAGGAGAAGTTATGCATATTAATTTATTACACTGAAACTTATAGTTAATTCACCCATTTTCCACAGATGGGATCTCTCTGTGCCTTAAAGCAGCACACACAAGACCTAAACCTGAGGTGAGCAGCTCACACCTCCCTTTCAATAATAAACTAAATTGATTAAACACTAAGTTTATTTTACTAGACTCTGAATTTACTAGACTCAGAGTTCAGGCTGGCTTTCTTCATCTACTTCGTTAGCAACATGGTGACACAGGGCTGCAGAGTCACATATCCAATTCACCCTCAAAGCCATGCCCTTCAGATTAAAGGAAGATGGCTCTGTAGCATGGTATCATGAATCAACTCATCTGATAAACTCACTGGTCTAAAATTTAATAAAAAGGACAGTAAAATATATTCAGTGTCTGAATACTAAAGAACATAGAAAAGAATATTCTGGATTTTATGGGCTTGCTTTACTCCTGATGTGTCACAAAAATAAACTCCACAGCAATGTTTGCGTAAGGTCATTATTAATAAACTGCTATTTTAAGAAAGCATTTTTAGAATTATGTCATTCAATCCTATGGGAAAGTTTATCTTTTGAAAACTTCACCTTCAGTGTCACATCCAGCAGAATTTAATCCTTTATAAAAGTGATGTCTGAATATTTCTTTTCTCCTTGTGTCTGCATGTCAGCAAGGGATTTCAATGAAGGCATAAAAGACTGAAATACAGCTGAAGTTATAGGGGGAAAAAAGAACTCATCACAGAGCTAAGTTTACTCTGAAAGTGTTTCCCTATGGTAGAAAAGTAATAAATGAGCAAAACATCCAGTGAAGCATGAGATGTACAGAATTTACTCATCTAGTTAATAAATTATAAACAGGTAAATGTGATGGTGTTTTAAAAAATGGTGTACAAGAAAGTAATGGGGGAAGATGTCAGAAGCTGTGTGGTTGACACTGTGGCTGTCACTGAGAGTTTTGGTGTCTCGGGCAGTCTGTCTCTGTCGGGGTTGCGAGGCATGCACACTGCTTTTAGCTAAGGTGGCCCACTAGATTTGACCATAGAGGAGAATTAGGAATCATGATCTTATGGGTCATAATTTTCAGTCTCAAGACTGGCTCTCTCAGTTGTGTTGGACAACTTGTTTATCTGATGACCATTAAAAAAATATTTAAAATAAGGCATGCATTTTGTGTAACTTTTAATTGTCATTAGTAGGACATAGCAGGAGTATATTTAGCCCACTATTTTTTAGTTTCATCATAACAAGAGGAAGGTCTCGTAAAAGGTTTCTTTAAATACTGTATTTAAGGACAAAAAAGAAGAGAACATTTTTACAAGGAGTTAAGCAGCAGGTTTCAGCTGTATCATTCACTTTAAATGATCTTTTGTAACAGGAGACAAAACAAGAAAGGTACCCTCAGCAGTGGTACCACACTATTTTCATGTTGATTGCAATAAGTGCTGAGAGCAGAGTACATTCTTGGTAAAATCAATGTCTGCAAGAGGAAAAAAAAATAAAAAGGCAAAAAAAGCAGCACAAAGGCTTCAGGATTTATCCTTTAAGTGTTTCTCCAGGAACAAAGCCGTACCCAGCAAGGGCAGGAGCAGTGGCCAGGAGGAAGGAGGTGGACAATAGAAGGGCTATCGTGGGGTGAAGGGGGTATCGCAACGGGAGGAGCATCAGGAGGGAACATCTTCATTAATTCTATCATGTATTTGCTTTCTTAAATCTTCTTGTGTGTTCTTTCAGCGTTGATCCCATTCTGTGATATTGTTGCAAATGTATAGTAAACATCTCCCTTCAGGATAAGGAGAAAGAGATAAGCCTGAACTGTAAAAGAAATTAAAATAAAAACAACAAATAGCCCAAACCCCACTACAAAACAAAACAGAAGAATTTCAAAACAAAACAAAAAAACCAAGAATCCCCAAACAAGGGGAAGAAAGACTTGGCTCAATAGCACGTGAAATTGTCAGTCACAAAACTGAGATACAATATCACCAAATTACTCCAGTGCTCTTTCACTAGAGAAATCTCTTTTCCTTTCTTCTTCAGCAAAACCTTTCCTCAGAATAATTATTAAGGCAGGCCTAGGGAACTGTGTTCATTTCAGAGCTTTCATTTTTAGAAAGACTGTTTAATATTTATATAAACCTCATGTTAAGTTTATGCACCTGTCAAAATACTAAATTATATGATAGTGATTGCAAAATGAGCTATTTATCAGACAGATGTCTCTACCAAACCTGGCATACACAGATCCGGAGGGGCAGGTCCCCCCCTGCCACAGGGAACTGGAGCTTTATTTATGTCAGGGGGGATGTGTTTAACCCTGCTGGCTCCGAGAGCTGCGTGGGCTGAAGGGGCTGTGCCCAAGAATGCCCTGACCACCACAGGAGACTAATAACTTTTTCTTGGCTAAAGGCTTGTGAAGCACAGGTAACCATTCTGATGTACAGCTTACCTTCATGTTTCCTACAGTGTTCTTCAAAAGTTGCCTTGTTTTGATATCAGGTGGCTGCTTTCTCCAGCTGTGGTCTTAGGAGTGATAAAATAATGGGAGCATACTTTTTAAGTGGAAGACAGATGTTCTCATGAAATAACTCTATAATCAACACGATTGTAAAATAATGGGTAGAGGTGCTAAAGCCTGACCTCAGCCAGCTGTAAATTGGGGCTGAAATGTGCTGTTTGTCACTGCTGGGAGTAGGTCAGAGTGTCAGGAGCCCGAGTGAAGGGGCAGAGCTGGAGCAAAAGGTCAGAGGAGAAGAGGATGGAAATGTGACAAGCTGAGTAACATAGGGCAGTAGTAACACCACAACCCGTAGGAAGTTTACGCAGTTTGCTGTAACTTTCACCAGATGTCTCTGAACTTGTGCCTTGCATTTGTTGGGGTTTTGCAGGATATCCATTGCTTGGCTGCACCACTGAGAGATGTACAGTGTAGTGTCCTATTTTCACCTTTAATGAACAGTTCCTGTGCCTCAGAAACCCCTGCATGTACATGTTAAAAAAACAAGTATGGTGGTCCTGGACTTTAGATGCTTGGATCTGGCGTCTAGGAAACAGCACCTTCCTTCCAGCAAGGCTGATCTCACAGTATCTCAAAGTAAAATACAAGGTCTCTATGTCCAAACTAATCTTGTGCTACTTTTTCTTTAAAGAAAAGGTATCTATTTATGAAGAATAAGCTACATGGGCTTCACTCTGCTTCAGAGAGAAATTCTTTGTAAATATGACTAAGACTCTCTAATCCTTGCTATAATAAACTCCACTGATCTGAGCAGGTGTATATCACAGTTGCTGCTTTTTAGCAGCGCAGCGCTTCCTGCATGATCCATGGAGCAAAATTTCTCACACTGGGAGAAGAACAAGAAAAGGGAGAAGGTAAAATAACTGAATTCCTCCCTCAAATGCAAATCCATACCAGTTTGCTACTAATCTCCCTTGAATAGCTGTGCACTCAGAAACTAAGAGGAAACCAGCAGCCAGTATCTGGCTGACAAATCACCCCCTGTATTATCCAAACAGCTTGGCAAATAACTGGTAAATGCATGCTTGGAAGCACGCAGTTGTTTTTAATAAGTCCTCAACTTCAAAAGCCATTAGGGAATTTTGCAGAATTACTGAAATATATTAGCATAACAGAAAAAATATACTGCATATCACTTGTGTGTACTGCATAGCTGTACTTATTACAGTTATTTAATACATGTGTTAAATACACTGGGGAGAGAAATAGTTTTTTACTCAGTTTACATTTGTTTTGGTTCTGTATGATGGATTATGAATTACTGAGCTAGTGATATACCTATGGAAAAATACAATGTAGTACATGTCTAATTATGACCTGAAGTGAAAATGAATTATAACTCCGCTTGATACTTCTTGTGATTTGCTGCATTATAAATAGGAGTGATTTATTATTGTTTCACCTACTGCTCTGCTAGTGATGGATCATAATAGTAGATCATCATAATTTTGAAATCAGAACAGAGCTGTTTTTTCTTCCATATAATTCAATTTGAACTCCACTACTGAGGTTGTTGAATATCACAATCTATCTACTTTACATTACATTTTATTAGAAAGAAGATATGTTAATCTATCTGGTAGCTGTTCATTACTAAGATCTGTTTATGAGACTTCTCTATTAAACTGTCCACGATACCTTTTCATAGTCTCATTACATTTTCAACATGACCCACATGGCAACTAGAAAGAAAAACAGATGACTAAGGACCAGAATTGAAAAGGGAAGCTTCCCCTTCTGTATGTGCTGTACATTTAAAGCAAAATTGCTGTACCATTATTGTAAAGTTTCAGATCAATATGGTCTTTGTCCTGTAGTGTTCAGTGGTTCAACAAGACCCTTCTTGTATGCATTTGGTCCTTGGTAGTGCCTTATATTCAGTAATTCCACATATTGCCCCTGTGTTGAAACAGTGGTGCTGGGTCTTATCCTGCCAGTCCTCTGACAATGGTGCAGGGGGGGTGAGCACCTTCCCTTCCCCTCTGAGTGAGGGTTTGCACATGGTCTCCTCTGCAGAGGGAAGCCTCTCATGGAGCAGGAGCATCCCCACCATAAATCCAGCCTGCGGCAGGTGCATGAAGCCTGAAACAATATGCACCTATGGCAGCTTATATGTAACAGGTTCATGAAGTCTTACCCTTGGAAAACTCTGAGTCTCCTGTCCCTGTTGCTGCCAGCAGATTTCCCTCACACTGCTGTCATCATGCTCTGCTTTCTTTTTGATGCTCCAGCAACCTGTGCTCCCCTTCTTGCTAAGGGCCCTGGCATGTGGCCATGGCTGAAGCAGGAGTCTCAGTGGCAGCTAACAAAAACTTTCCATGGGAAATAAAGTCCACTCCCTAGGGAGCCTTCTCCAGCTTCACTGCTAGGAAGTGGAACTGCCGGATGTTTGGTGGAACAGATCAGTCACCCTCAGCCATTGCTGTGTTTGCCATGCACAACCCCTCGCTGCTGATAGTGATGGATTCTTTTTCAACAGCAACTGCCCCATCTTTAAATACAAGGATGTGCCTTTTAAAAACCTGTTTTATTTTAATCATCTTAATCATTTAGTCCATGGCAGTGTCCAAAAGCCTCCAGCTACTTCTGCATCTTCCTTTTGAGAGACCTGTGGCAGGACAAGCCTCCCAAAGGCAGGTGGCAGACTATGGCAGACTGGCTGCCAGGGACACGGAGGGGTCACTGCAGCTCTGCCTGGCCCTGGGAGAGCCACGGCTCCTGTGGGCAGATTTGTGGCCTCTGGCTGCCCAAGCGGAATGGGAGAAGCACGGAGCAGCTCTGCAGGAACAGGTGTGACCGTGTCTGCAGGACAACACAGGTACTGCTTGTTCACTTTTGCTGAAGTACTAAACCTCAGCTGACCTTTGGGGCTTGGGAAGAAAAAGAGAGATGCAGACAGCCCGTGGTGAAGGAATATTCATTTCTCAGATGTGTGTGTGCACCATGGCTTAAAACAGACAGTGGAAATATTGCTGAAAACTGTAGTAGATGGCATAGTCTTTATATTTTAGAGGCTATGAAGGATTAATTGAATATCAGATAAATCATTTTGGTAGTTAATTGTTATCTTTGTTTAAAAAAAAAAGTTCAGCCTATCTCTGGCTTAACAGTTAAAAATTTGATAATTGCCTTCTTCGTCTATCCTGTGTCTGTGAGTAGGCAGCCTGGGTTCACTTATTTGAAAGGAATTGTCTGAGCATTCTGTAGTTCGTAGAATGTTTTGAAATTACTTTTTGGCTGTTTACATTTGAAAATTGGAGGTGGTCTGCCTGGACATAACACCACCAACAACTTCCCTGACATCCTATGTGGAATACTTACTTCTAATATTTGAGTGACTGAATATTTATGATTTAAAGTTCATTTTCTGTGAATATTCTGCAACATCAGTTCATAATATTTTTTATGACTGTGTCTACCATTAACTTGTAAATGTATGGAAAGCAGGCACAACCACAGTAATTGTGTGGTTGCATTTGCTCGGCTCCTTTTGTAACTGGGAGTTTCTGTCACCCAACAGCTGTTGGGAGACTCTGAGAGGAGATGGATGGTGTCACACCCACTTCACAGGGACGAGCCACTGAGGTCCACTGCCAAGGTGCAGCAAGAACTGACACCTGACAAAAGGAGGTGAAAATGGAGTGGGACAGGGTGTCCTACCTTTGCTGCAAGGTGACTCCTAATTGGACCTGAATAAAATAGGAGAGCAGAAAAAGTATTTTGCATCATGGTTGTCCCATTTTTGTGCTGTCTAGATAATGAGAGGTCAGCCTCAGGAGCCACCTTTAGCATATTCCACAACTGCTAATTTCATTAAATGGCCATGAGAAGGGAGTACATTAACCAGCCGGGTAGTTGCAGTTTTTCTTTCCCACTATTGATTCACTTAGATGTCTTAGCCCTTATATAGGAAGAGAAATGTGTATCAAATTGTGTATCCTGTCCTTGTTTATTGAAGAAGTAAACTTAAGATTTTGAAAACTTTCAAAAGGCCAAACTTTAATGGACCTCAGAAATCTGGGCAGAAATGAATAAGTAAAAGAGAAAGGAAGAAAGAGAAAATGCTGGAAGCACAAGTGAAATATGTATATATATACAGTCTTAAAGCTCCTGCTTTACAACTGAATAAATAACTCCTTGAGCAATAATTTATTTTCATGCTGTTAATTAGAAGCATAATTAATTTTTGTAGATTATAAATAATGGCGCGCAAAATGTCATTCCCAGCAGATCAAACGGAAATAATATAAACATTCTTAAAAAAACAAGAGTAGCTTGCAATGAAACTAATGAAACTTGTACTAATGAAAACTATAAATTTGTGTCTGAAGTTAGTAATTTATTGGTAAAATGCAAGGGTTCATTAATCATTCTGCTTTCTCTTATACTTGGCACATATGGAAGGAAAATCTCTATGTTTATCACTGCTTCAAATAAACAGTAGCATAAGTAGATTATTCCCAACAGAAAAATTTTTCCCACACCCTAATCTCAGAGCAATCATTCACTGATCTAAATGAGCAGTTACTTAAACCGCTAAGAAGGGATGCTAATTAGCTAAGGAAAACTAGGCAAGAGTATTTAATTTAAAAAAAAAAAAATCCAACACTTTTTTTCCCCTGCTCTCTTATTTCTAATATGTTATTTACTCCTGGCTGGCTTGGATGCTGTCTTCATGACAGTGTCATACATGGGTGTATCTTTGGAGGAGAACTTTGGAAGTTCTTACAAACTTCTCTACTCCAAAGCTTTGGTTTTGTAGCCTCTGCTCAGCTGTGGTTGCACCTCTCACTTCCCAGTGGGCTTAGGTATGTACTGGGCTAAAAATGGGAATGGATGGGAGCCTGCTTCGCTCTCTGCAAGCCGGGAGGGTGCATCTGCATCTGCCTGGACTCTAAACACTTTAAAACATGTAAATATTTTAGTGTTTCTACAGATGTCTCATGCCTCCAGGTCCAAACAGCTCCTAACAAGCTATGTGCCTTAGAAAGAAATATCTTTTAGCCTTTGATGCCAAACAGAATCTGCAGCATGTGATGCACAAACAGCATCAGAACTCTGCTAGGCTTGTAGATAATGCTGGGTCTCTGCGTCTTGGAAGCCTCCTCTGATGTTCTAGTCAGCAGCGGGGAGAATTAAGTGGCACTCAGGACACATAAAGAAGGAAGAGTTTGTCACCCAGCCATCAGAGTTCTTGTTCCTGCGGTCTGTCCTGGGCACAGACCTGTCCCTTTTCCGCACCTCCAGCAGTGCTTAGGAGAGGAGTGTTGGGATCATGGGCACTGTTGGCACGGGATTGTTGTTGATGTCTTGATGTGTTAATCCTGGGTCAAACACATCTGGTTGTAAGTCAAACAGCTGCAGAATGGCTGTTTTCAGTAGATTTCTGACATTTCTGATCACCCAAAGATGTAGATTTTTGTGCTTGAGGTGCCCTGGAGATATGAGGTGTCTTACTGTTTGTTAACTGTTGTCTTCAGTACTGTGAGCTCTGCTGGTAGTCATCATGTGAAGAGGGACAATAATCAACACAGTACTGGAGTGGCACAACATTTCCATGGATTAGAAATTTGGATTTCAGCTTTTGGTTCCATTTTACTCTTTTATTCTGCCTTCTGACTTGCCAGTATTGAGGGATGTAAGGAAGGGTCTTTTGGAAAATATGTGGACATTGTCAATAGGCTGCTAATGGCTCCAGGCAATCTTTCAGGTTTTAAATTTATGTATTTATTACAATAAAAATGAAGTGATTCTAAAGAGTGGAGAGGCACTATGTAACAACAGCATTATAACTGAATGGATGGAACATATTGGATATGGATGAAATTCTGGAACTGTCTTACATGCCATCTCATTCATTCATCCTTGCTTCTAATTCCAGCAGACAAACAATGCTCTACAGGCATGACCTCATCTAAGATACAGCTTATTTCCTCTCAGTAAATTGTATCCCCTTTACATTCTCTTTTGCAAGCACAAGAATCTAATTCTCTCATACACTATCCTGCAAAAATCCTTCCAGCTCAATTTTTGCTTTAATACTTCAAGTAGAATTTTAATGTGTTTAAAGATATTTTCAGAAGGGTTGGCAAAGACAAGCTTTTAACAGATCTAGGTGTTAGAGATTTTGCTGATATTTCTAGAAGGCTGCAAAACCGTGTGTGAATGGTAGAAGCAGAGCTAAATATTGTTGAGCCCAGGCAAATACATCGAGTATATTCCTGCATACAGAGATTAAAAATCAAGCCCATGTAGAGTGTGTAGACTGGTCTTTGTTTAGCCTGTGAGCTGTGATTCACCAGTTTGGCATTCTGTTGAGTAGCCAGGCATCATTGTCGACCTTTGATGTATTCTCCATTAAAATGCATGTGCTGTACTTCTGGAGGATTGATGAGAGGTGGAAAAATTGAAGACATAGTAGAAAGAAAACAGAGTAAGAAAGAATTCTCATAGGCTACATTGAAACAATTCATGTCAACATGTGAATAAATACTTCATGTACCTATAGCTATACAAAAAACACTGAAAGACTCCAGTGCTCTGCTGCATTTTCTCTACAAAATTAGTAGCATAGAAAATAGTTGTAAACAAGAACAAGACATATTCTGAACTAATGCTTTTGTGTTCAAAGCAATTGGGCATCTGCGATAATGGGTTCTGCTCTTAACTCTGCCACAAGCTTATTTTAAGACATAAAAAATGTTGCCAAAAAATGACTGTGTTTCTCCTTCTCTATTGGTAAGAAAAATATGAATCTGATTAGGAAGTTGTTAATTATCATTTCTGAAATACTTTGAGTTCTCAGAGAAGAGTACTAAAGACATGAAAAGAAGTATTATTTTACAGAGATTTTACAATTGGGCCTAAATACTCTAATAATAAGGATAGATTGGTTTATGACAGGTACCTTCACCTGTTTCGTATAACTATGAAAACTGGGAAAAAAAGAGCTTGAATTTGAGAAAGCACACTAACAATTTGTAGTTTTGCATAAGTATTATTTTAAATTCTGACCTCCAGATGAGATCTTCCACTGGATAGAGGCATGGTTTTATATAGTAATATACAGAAATAATAGAGAAGGGGTGGATTCAGAACTATGTGACTGAAGGCATGAAAGGCTCCCAAACCCTTTCATGTTATCATCTTTGAATAGTGCTTTGGTCTTTTGTTCCTGTTATGATAGATGATGCTTTAGTGTTGCAGAGACAGAGAAACTCCTTCTCTAAGTTGAAGGGGGAAAAATTTAACAGAGATTAAATATATGTTCACTTACTCACAAAATCTTTTCATAAAGCTAATTGCTACCAATAGTTTTATTTTTCTGTTTTTGATGATGTATTACTCATGTATGACTGCTTTTCCTCATGTCACAGTTAAATGCAATAAGATGTTTCTATGGCAAAAATATTCAATTTCTTCTTTGACTAAAAGAAGTAGGTTTTGAAAAATATTGCAGAATAGCACTATGATGAGGTTTTTAATTAAAATGCTAGATATTGACTTCTTATAGAGATTTATGTGTCATCTCAGATTGTCTTTCTTCTGAATAATGTTATTTTACTATTCTCTGCCTGACTCCACAACTTTTATTTTGACCTGTTCCAAAAGCCTTAGTGAATCCAAAATCTTATACAAGTTTAAAATTACAGACTGTGACCTTTTATAAGAAAGAAAGAAAGAAAGAAAGAACCTGTGTGAAAATGCTGTTCTCTTCATCCAGAATCACCTTTTCTATATGAAACCTAGATGCAAATTTTTGTTGGTTTTTTTGTTTTTTGGAGTTTTTTTTTAAGTAACAGGAATCTGAGGGGGTAATTACTGGGCACTTGATATGCTGCACTGCAGAGCTACTGGGCTCACACAGCTGCTCAGAGAAGCAGGATGATCTCTTTTCCTTGTACTATTTGGTGCAATCACAAGGCTGCCACAGCATCAGCTGGTCATTTTGGCAGGGATCTGTGGGTATTCTAGAGCAAAAAGCACATGCAAATAAAAATGGATCTGTTTTGGATGTGCACTTCACCAGAATGCTCCTGTAAGGCATCTCATTTCATAACACAAGCCCTTTCTAACCCAGTCAATAAATTATCATATAATTATTCTTTCTTTGTTAATTATTAGGTCATTAAATATGTTCTGCCTCCTGCAAACCTAAGGAAAAGGCTGTGAGAAGCTCTATGGGAGATAACTTGGACAAGCACAGAAGTGGTTTAGTGGTTGTACTGTACCTGTCCTCTCTTATGCCAACACTGTGGGGCCACATTTCATTAAACAGCACTGGGGAATATTCTGCATTTGTTATGTTTAATTGGGGTAACCACTGAGGCTGCCCCACTCTTGCAGTAAGACTTCTATCATGTTAGTTCAAATGTGAGCTGTTAGCAATTCTATTCTATGTGCTTTTTGCAGGCTGTCTGCTACTCTTGTCAGATATTTTTGAGTTCTATGGTTTTTTTCAGTCTAGTCTAGAGCTTCTGAAATGCTTCCCATAGGAAGGAATGAGGGAGGGGGTACTGCTAAGTGCTCTCAGCTGTTGTGGGTGGGTCGTGTGCCCTAATCTTACAGGACCACAAAATGAAAGTCTTTAGAAATAGGGAACTCAGCTGCAGCCTATTCCCTGGTGGCAAGCTGGTATGTTCCTGTTAGTGGTTGTCACCTTTTGACCACGACGCCTAAAAATTAGAGAAAAAGAGAAGAGAAGGGGGTTTAACAGGCTCATATTGAAAAAATGGTTTACAAGAATGATGAGCTTGTTTGATTTGTGTGTAATGAGCACCAGGTGCCACACCATATGTGTAAGCTGTGTTACTCACCATCCCCAGTTTCAGGAAATTTGTTGTGTCTGGCCTCTTGTTTTCCTGACTCAGTTTATACTAAACTTCAGATGGGTGACAAAACAGCCTAACCATTTCAGATTCACTCCTTACCACTGACCAGGAGAAGATAATATAGGTGTACAGGTAATGATGCATTCAAGCAAAATACCTAGTGCTTGTAGAGCTCTTTAAATCTCCAGATGTGTATTTTGTTTGGTTTAAAGGCATTATGTGAATGATACAATCTACTATATGTATAGAAAATTATGCTTATGGAAATGTCTGTATTTTATATCTTTTAGAATATCTTACTTGGCATCTAAATGCAGAACAACTTCATTTTTACTGAGGTGACGTGGTCATGAATAGGAGATACAAGCACTAGAATAGATAATGACCCATATGTAAGAGTTGCCTTTAGATATACAGCCATGTTTACAGAGATTATGGGAAGGCTTCATGCGCTTCAGTGCAATTTACTAAATACAATGTGGGATGAAATGGCTCTTGTTGGAGCACAGGACAGCTTTAGAAATGAGTAGCTTGGGGGAGGAAAGCCTTATGTATTTACCTGAAACAAAAAGCATTGGTAAATTTAGATGACTGTTCTCTTCAAATAATTTGCAAAATTGCAATACCTTTGACAGTGAATTCCAGTTAATTGCTTTACAATGAGAGCACTTGTTTTTCCAGGAAGAGCTCCCCTATGAGCCTTTTCTAATAAAGTCTTTTAGATTTCTGTCCAATTTCTTCACTGTTCTGTCATGTCATCAACTTCATTTCTCCTCATCACATCTTCTTCATGGCAGCTCCTCAGAGTCTTTTCTATTTTTCAGACCTGTTTTCCGATGAAGTTGTTTAACTTCGTGTTTTGTAATCTCTCCCCAATAACTCATAAGCTCTTGTGTAGTTAGAGGGGACAAAGACAACAAATATCCCTGATAGTCCAGAGTGAGCCGGTCCTCAGCATGAGCAGCCAGAAGTGATGCTGTGAGAATGTGCAGGGACAAAGTCCTCTGAGCATCTCCTTAATGGGGACAGAATTTGGCTCTGGCTTTTGTGAAATCTTTAGCAGCAATCTCTCTGATAATACTGCCTGTCTGTTGAGGGTAACTGGCCAGCAGAATCAAAGGAACAGGCAGAGGCACAAGCACAAAAGACTCATTTCTTCAGGAAAGCAGGCTAAAAATAATTTGGCCTTTAGATATCTGCAATGTGTTACAAATGCATGGTATGTTACCACACAATTCCTATTCCTCTCTTCTATCCCCAGAAAGGTCTGTGTGTGTATACACACATTTATTTATTTATTAAGTGTGGTGAAGTATTCAATGGTCTCTCTGTAATGTTATCCAAAGCATCAGTGCATGCTGAATTTAAAAGAAAAAGAATGTAACTTAACTGTGGAAAGCCTGCAATTAATTTATGAAATATCTGCTGAAATGGAAGAATAGATCTTCCAGGGGAAGTTGTGAACACTTAATGGAGAGAGCTAATAGGATTGGCCCAGCATAGTTGCAACTAATAGTGTGCAGTGGGATTTTCAAAAGCACTAAGGGAAAAATACTTTAATAGAACTCCCATACTTAATCTTCTCATTGTTGCTAAGCTTCCATGATATGAACATTCTAACTCATGTTAGGAAATATTTGCCTTGCTAGACTTGTGTTTTCAGACTGTGAAACTGGAAATTCAGTTTTGTAAAGCATTGATGTTTTCCATCACACCTTCCATACGTTGTACTGTTCATTAAATCACCATAAGCCTAACTTAGGTAGACATGCAGATATCTGAATATCCAACCAAAGTAATTCTTCATTGCATTGAACAATTAATGAAGCCTTTTAGGAAAGCTATTTATGAAGCCTTAATGTAGCAAGTGGTATAATTTGGCTGCACAGGAAAAGCAGTGTGTTCTGGCACTTCTGCAAGGGGGAGGCTGGGCCTGTGTAGATGTGCCCAGGTCAGTCTGTACAGTGCTCGTGCTTCCTGGGAAATAAGGGTCCAGAGCTTACGTAAGTGTTCTATTTCATGACAATCTAGCTGGTTTCCATGGAGATAATTATGTTGTCACAAACTAAGGGTAGAGATTTCAAGCGCAAGATAAATAGGAGGAGCACATGGACTTCCAAGTAATAAAGATGTTCTTCTTTTGCTCTGTTGTAACAAAAGGCAACTATAATCACAGCATTGAAAGAGTGAGCTGTCTTTGCGATAAACATTGTTAGCATTCAGTATATCAACGCGCTGTATTTCATACTATGCCTCTCAATACCTTTTTCTTTATGATCATGCTTTCAGTGGATAATAGTTTTCACCAGTTACACTAGAGTGGGGCCAACCCTTTAGTTGGAATAAATCAGCCCAGCTGGACTGCAGTCAATGAAACTGTGCTAAATTAAAGCTGAATTAAGCCTTGCTGAATTAAACCATTTGGGAATTTGACTTAACATTGTTCACCTACCCTGCCAAGTGATCAGGTCAATAATATAAACAACAGAAGATAGATATCTGATGGATTTTTTTTTGTAAGTACTTATTTCCTTCAACCCTCTGAGTTACTCAAGACAATAGTTTGGTCAAGCTTCTGGCTTACGAGTGGCCCAACCTATTCCTTGCTGTAAGGATGCTGTGTACACCTGTGTTTTAATCACCATTCTGGTTAATTAGTAAGGTAACAACACTTTGGTTTTTCTTTTTTCTTATTCCTTCGCCCCCCGCTCTTTCCAGCCACAGGCTTATGTAAATTAATGACAAATGCTTGTTAAAGAGTTGGATGTCATGTTTCCCAAGACTGTTTGCATTGCTGGTCTGTGAAACTCTTGATTGAAATTGCTCTCAATTTTTAAACTGCTGACAGTACTGGAAAAGAGTCTGGATAAAGGCTGAGTGCAGGCATCTATGTATAGTAGAAAATAAACTGCAGGTGAGTCAAAGCGTGTTTGTCATCTGTAGAGCCACATCCATATGGTACAGATTTGTTAGCTATTGGTTGTGCTGTTAACTTGTTGGCCTTGTAAATCACATCTAACATCAAAATAACAAGCAATATCCCCTTTGAGTGGGCAATATGCTCAGTTTTTTAAATTTAGAAGCCACTCAACACCATTACATGCAAATTACTTGGTACGTGTTGTTGATTGTGGTTCTAAATGTTAACAGTACAATTGAGTTGCCTGAGTACAGGCCCCTGGTGTCACCCTGCTGCAGGCCTGTCAGAGCTGATCCTGGCTTTAGGAAGACCTTCATATGCTGGGAGTGTAGGAAAGATAGCACAGGAGATTGTAATGTGAAGATGCTCTTCTCAGCGGGGTGATTATTTGTACTCAGTGGGTTATCTGTATTGTACTCATAGAATTTATATTTTCTATATAATGCTTACCTATGCATTAAATATATTAGGTATAAGTAAACATTAGAAGGTAAGGAGAGATATATGCCTTACATATGTAGCAGAGTGTATACTTAGACTACAAATACATGTTGAAACTCGATCTTTTATTTATTAATTCAATGCCACTGCCTCAGTTGTGTTCTTTGTTTGGCACTGACAAAAGCTTTTGTAACTTTACACTGAATCTGAAAGTTCTAGCTTTCTTTCTGTGGTTTTGTGTTACTTGAGTGAGAAAGATGCCCTGGACAGTGCTGCCCTGTGGGCTGGGGCTCTCTGTGGGAGCCCAGCTGTGGGGGCTGCCCCACTCCCCTGTGGTGCCGGGAGCCCAGGCTGTGTCCACGACGTCTTTCTCCTCCAGATCAGAAGTCCTACCCCACTCACGTTATTCTCTCACTCTGCCACCTGCTTTTAATCCGTGAGTGAGGCTTACTGCTCTTGTGGATCTCATCTGCTTATTTTGTCTTATTATTTGCTAAAGTATATGGTAATTAGAATGAGAGAATAGAGATATAACAATACGCAGAAAATTCCTTCACATTCCCTTTTTTCAATCAGTTGTTTTCTTATATCCTCTTTTCACTGTGTATGTCTCCTCATTTTTTTCAATTTTTTTCTTCAGTAGTATGTCTTGATTTTAGCCTTTAGGCCAGGCTGTATTTTCCATTCTACAGGGATTTTTTATTAACGTTTTTCCAAAAGAAGACATATTTAAGAAACTTTCAAGTTTTCTTTACAAACAACTAGAACAGTGACTCAGAACGAAGCATTAAGCTGTCTGAGTTATACTTTTCAATGAATACAGCAGTGGAATGTCATACCATTTAAAGCAATTCAGGTTTTCTGTCCATAACTTAGTTATGCTGTAAAACTAAACTCAGGAATATTCAAAACCATAAGAACTAAGTGAATTTTTGAATAGCCTCTTTCTAAAAATATTGGGATTTTTTTCTGTTGTGAGATTTTAATGTATGCATTACTAAAGTTACCAATTAATCTGGTGGAGGTTATTGAAACCTGGTCTTGCACAAACTGCAGGCACTGAAGGTTGAGGAAACCCATAGTATGTATCTTACCCTTCTGAATTTCCAGTGGGGTTTCCAGTACTTGCCACATGAGAAAAGAACAAAGGTCTCAGCTGCACTTCGTGTTTGAATTTGAACTTGTAAGTCAGGCACATCCCAGAGAGACACTTGCTCACGTTAGGGTTACACCCATTGCTGGGTCTGGTAATGAGCCAGGATGGCAGCCCTGATGGGGCAGGTTCAAGGCAGTGTTTATATGATGAAGCACCAGAGTATGAATACCAGATGCCCTCACTTTCGGCTTGCAGAATGTGTGATTATATCACAGAGTGGCACAACTCAAGGGCAGCCAGAAATGCCTTGCTAAAGAAAAAAGAAAGACCCTGTAAATTGCATGGAGGTCCATTAGTAGACCTGAGGAAAAACCTGAGGTACATCAGCTCTTGCCCAGGCTTCCCATTTCAGATCGTTATTTTTACTACATTTCTTCTGCAAGGAGTACATAAAACAGAAATTGCGTGTAAAATCTGTATATCCTAAAATAAAAATATTTCTCAGATTGTAAGAATCTGAGATTTTTACTCACATATACCACAAAAGACAAGAGGACAGGACATACTGAGCATCAGTACGAAGATGGTGCACCTCTGCTCCATCTCCAAAGTAAAAGCAGAAGCAGTTGCAGAAGCTGTAGTTTGTTCTTTAAAAGGCACAAAAGACAGATTTGGCCATTCACTTCTGTACCTTAGTGAATCTCTGGCATTTAAAGACATTATTTCTCATTCAAGGTTTAATGCTAATACTATAACATCAGGTAAATTCTTTGATTGTAGTCACTGTTGTGTCTGCTACAGTTAGATAGGAATATCTATCAGACCTTCAGGTTATTTAATCCTATTGAACAACACTGTGAGATGTAATAATTGATTTATACAACGATCTCTGGCTTGCATTTATACTATCTACCAAAGGACTCCTAAGTCCTAACACTTGTATTGAGAGAATTTCAAAAGGCTCATGGGGGATGGCAATAACTCAGATGATATCAAAAGGCGATTTCAGTGCCTGCGAGTCTGGGATAGTTTGCAAAGTGCTCCAGTGTCCTCAGAGGTCAAATTAACCACAACGTGTTGTATAGCTGCTGTTAGCTTGGTTGCAAATCAAATGCCCTTCCTTTGGTACTGCTTCAGAATGGAACATTTTGTGAGAGTGGTCCTTGAAGCTTTCCAGTAAAGACAATGACTTAAAAAATAAATCTTTGTGATAGGGTTTAACCTTTCATGGCAAGAAGTGTTAATGGCAGTTCTTCCCTTTAGAAGCTTGTTATGGAAAGATAGGCTTAGAAGATACAGCTATTGTGTTCGCCACAGCTATTTTATTCACCAATAAAATTAAAAATTCAATGTACTATGGTAAGTTTGCAATGGGACTGTGGAGGAGAGGAGCAGCTATAATGACATTATAGCTATATTATGATTGTATTTTCCCTTGTCCATTATTTTTCTTAAAACAACAACAAAGTGTCAAACTGAGAATATATAGGCAGCAGTGTCAAGGCTTGTCACTCTTACCAGCTCTAGCAAGGGTAGGTTTTCAACTCCTGTTGGTGTTTTCTCCCTGTCTTCACCATCCTCGCTGCTTTCACTGGAGACAAAAGTGCACTTTTTCCTTTTTTAATTTTGGATGCTGAGGAATTGTGCCAGGTTCAGCTGGCAAAGAGCTAAGTGCCACAGCAGGGGCGAAGATTCATAAATGATGAAGACACAGTCTCTTAAACTCCCTAGCTCACAGGTGTTTTGTTATTAATGAAGCTGAAAAAGATGCTCCAAATTATGTCTCCTCCTTGTCATGAGTGCTCTGGCAGCTCTTTGTGACTGAAAGATCCTGCTCTTGCAGGTGTGTGGGATAAACTTGCAAGCCAGAATGGGGAAACAAGAGAGAGAAAGAAAAACATGCACATACCCAAGGGATCCTAGAGATGGGAGAGAAATTAAAAAACTCCTCAGTCAGTGCATAGTGAAATGTATTCTGTCAATATATGGGAAAAAAAGATAACTACAGACTTCATCTCCATGCATCTTATTTATCCCTCCAGCCCACATACACCTGGCAGCAAAGAGAATTGTCATCTGGTCTGTAACCCTACACTGACATCCTTTCTAAATCCCTAAGCAGAGCAACCTAAAGGCTAAAAAGGATTTTTAGAGTTTTGCAAGCTCTTTTCCAAAAACCAACAGTGATGACATCAAAGCCTTGGAACAAAAGTACAAGTTTTCTTTATTTCAGTTTTTTCATCTTTTGCTCCCGATGTGTTAAGACCTGACTTATGGAAAATAATAATATTATGCTGGGGTTTATTGCCTTGTTATGGAAGAATGAAGCATTTTTGCTTTTTATTGGCACCATCTGTTTCTTTTCTGGCAAGACAGCCTCAAATGGTAGTATCCTACATATAAATGGCTGGTCCTGAGGTATGCAGGCTGTACTGATCATTATGGGTTCAAGAGTTTTGTCTTTCCTTCTTTTGCATAGTCTGACCAAAAAAAAAAAAAAAAAAAAGGGAAGGAAAAAAAGGCTCTCCCTGCCCCAAAGACACATTTTCTATTGAGAGGCTTAGCAAAATGTTATCTGTTAGACAAAATGAAAAAATTAAGTAAGGTTTTTGGGAAGAGTATCACTAGATTTGTCCTGTATTCACCTTTCTAAAATCACTGGAAATGCTGATGTGCAATGCCCTCCCCTCTTCCACCCTGGACTGTGGTGCACTGCTGGACAGTCACGGCGACTGCATAGGTCAGTGGCACAGGAGGATGTGCTATAGTTGGGAGGCTAATTAAAATTTTGTCCCTGACTTCATTTCCAGACACCACCTTACTTTTAGATACTGGTTTTGAGCATGCGGATTGAGTTGTTGTCTGCCAGTACCTCCTGATTGCTGTATAGGGAGTACAAGGAATGAAATTAAGCTAGATGCATCCCACTTACTGTTATGTACAAAAGTAATTCCAGGTATTAACATAGCAAAGGAGTACAGCCTCGTTTTAACATTTATTGCAGTCAAATAAAGAGAATTTCCAAAGTCCACTATTTCATAAAGCCTTTTATAGAAATTGTGTATTTGAAAAGGTTTTGGGAATTTAGCTTGATGTCAAAGCTGAGCCTAAAGTAATCCTCAATGATGACTGAAGTTCTAAAATTAGAAGCAGCTGAAAAATAAAGGTAATAGGAATTTAACCTCAGGAAGCTTGGTATACAATTTTATACTGTAAACAGTATTCACAGCATTTTCTTTGGTTTGTGAGTCAGTGTCATGTGTCAACAATTCCTAGTAATCAGACACCTAATGCACAGTTTAGGCTGAGCAGAGCTACACCTGAGCATAAAAGAACACTGAGCCATGTATCCTGATGCTGAACAGCTGAGAAGTTTACTTAGTCCTTGTGTAATGATTGATTTATTTTTTGGCTGGTTAGAGGTAGAAACAGTATTGTTTTAATAAATCCCTACTAAACTGGTTTGTGGGTTTCTATGAAATCTGCCAGTGGTGACAGTTTGTGCAGTACACGTGTTTACCAGGTTTTCAGCAAACAGGGTCCAAATATTGTGCAAATGCTCCATTTCGTGAGAACTCAATTAGTTTCTATGGAGACAATTATGTTGTCACAAGCTGAGTGTTGTGATTTCAAGTGTGAGATAAATAAGAAGAGCATGGGAACTTCTAATCAGCTAAAATGATCTATTTTTGCTTTGTATTGACAAAAAAGCAAGAGCAACCCACAGGAATGAAACTAAAGTCAATTCTTCCTTTAATGTTGGCAGAGAGTAACATTTTAATATTCTGAATTCATTCTGTGACTTTGTGAAACTGTCTCCTCATATTACTTCTCATGGTTCTTCTGCTAAAAATTAGCGTCACTTTTTAAACTGCTTATCCAGTGGTAGTGGAAAACAAAACTAGTAAAACACCTATCAGGATTGATATTTCTTCAAGGACCATGTGGCAGATCAGATGACAGATGCATGCACATTCCCCATCTAATGCTTCACTTGTTTGATGTAGCTGGTTAGAACTATTTACTGGAATTTTAAATCTCTCTTACTTATGCATTAGAAAATGAAATATAGCCTGTAAGCTGGATTACATACTTAGCTCTTACAAATGCTTGCTGTTAACCCAGTGTATGTTTTAAAACTAAGAGAGTAGAAAAAGTGAAGATTTGGTAATCATTGCTGTAGTTCTAAACAGCTTTCCCTTGCACTGAGCAACACTTTGTTCTAGGGGAATGGCGAGGGAATTGTAGCCTCGGGGCGTGACACAGCCTACACCTTTATTTCATATAGCCCAGAGTCAGAGGATTCTTTTCTCGTATCATTATTAGATAGCTGTTGACATGCTGAGGTCTGTTTTGTCAAAGATGCGTGAAGGGGTCATTCACCCCAGGCAGGGAGAGATCTCCCCACTCTAAGTACAGCCTGTGCAGTTTGGGGATGCTGCTCAAGGAACATACACTGAGCATGAATAAGATATGAGTGTGGTAATTAGAGAACTATTTTTATTTTGAGTAATGAAATACAGAAGAGGGAAATATACATAGGGGACAAATTTTATAGACTTACTATAGATCCGTATATACCTATGTGTGAGTGTGCATGTTGACTGATATTCACACAGTTTGCATCCTACTTTTCAGTGTAAATATGAAAATACAGTAAATTTAGAATATTTTCTCTTTTGGTACAGACATGCACATTATATATTTATATCGAGGCTCCTTCTTTCTCTTTTATTTTGTAATTCAGTAGCACGGTCTTGGCAACACAAATGGCTGGTTTTCTTTGTTCAGCGTTGACAAGAGCTTTTCCAACTTAAAAAATCTGATGCAGCTCCAGCTTTTTTTTTTTTTCTTTTCTTTCTTTTTTTTCAGGGTTTCATGTTACTTGAATGAGAAGGATATATACTGGTTGAACCTTCTGTGTTCAGCTGTTAAACTGACAGCTTTTTCTTCTGCCATGAGAAGGCTTTCAGTAATTTGGATGTGGTGCCTTTTTCCTGTCACTGCCAAGAACAATGCTTCTGTTCAGGCTGACATCAGAGGTATAGAATTGCTCTGTGTTTGACCTCTGATAGCTGTGCATAATAGATCTGTGCATCACAAATGCTCCACAAATAGTCTATTTGGGTGCATAGCTCAAGTCAAAACAGCAGTATATATTACAAGGATGTGTAAGTCAGAGGGGAGAGAGTTTAGGGGGGAAAAAGTCATTGCTAGACTTGCCATTCTGTATCAATGTTTACAAAGGAGCTATCTTCCTTATGCAAATGGGATATCCCCCATCCCTGCTCCTGCCTCAGATCTGCTTCGTACTTTGCACAATAGCATTGAGCAGACAGGTTTTCCAGAAGTTTGGTTTAATTCACTTATGGATGCAAGAAGCATTTGCAAGGCAATTTAGGTTACACTTTCCATTACTGTTGGCTGGAATCGAAGTATGAAGTTTTTGGTACGGATTTCTGAGAGTCAGTGTGCAGTGTAAATAAGGCAAGGTGGCATTTGCCAGTAGGCTGCAAAAATAAGTGGGAATTATTTGGAAGTGGGGGACAGGGTGGTTTGATTTACATGTTAGAGTTGGTTTGGGTTTTTTTTAAATAAATACCTTTTGATCAAGGTGTGTTCTTCAGACTCCTCTGAAACTCTCTCGTAGAGTCAGTAATTCTCTAATTAGAATTTTATGGGTGTTGTCTTTTCCTTCTTTTCATCACAACAGAATGGAGAAGCTTTTCTAATATACTGAAATATCATAGTGTCTATAGATATTTTGATTAGGAATAGTGTTTCTTATATGCCTGACAGATTAAAGCTCCCTAAGTCTATGGTTTTGATGTATGTTTTTCACTGCTCTGAAATAAACAGGAGAGTCAGAAAAAAACAGAATATCACACATCTCTTCCTTTACATGTGGAGAATGAGGTGCCAGGTGGGTTGTTTAAGCTGCTAAGATCACTAAAAATCTAGCAAGAGAGCTGCTGTATCCCTGAGCAGTATCCAAAGCATAAGTCAGTGTGGTTTCTGGTTTTGATTTATTCCTTCAAGAAGTACAAGAATTTGAAACTGAAATTGCAATGGAAAACCTGTTTTGATGTGTCTCTACATAAGTAAATGCTTGGTGTGCAGTGAGCTTGTTCAGTCCATGTTGAGACTGATGCCAGCGTGGCACAGTTGGCTGAGCTGGGTGGGCTCAGCCAGGCTGAAACTTGGAGAATACAGAGGAACTTTCTGCAAACAAGCATCAAAGAATGGCTGTGACCACACCACCTGGAAGGTGGCAATAGGTGTTACATGAAGGCTGCCTCACTCTATCCCAGTTATAATTAAAGAAAAGGAAAAGGCAAGATCTCTTTTAGGGGAAATCTCAGAATGTTTATGTCAAGGCATCCTTCAAAATAAAGCTTTTTATTACTTCTGTTTGAATAGTTGGTGCATTCTCTTTTCCTGCTATTTTTTTAAAATAAATTCTTCTTAGTTTTAGCCCCCACTATTGGCTGTGACATAAATTGCTTCACATTGCAGCTTTGAATAATTATGCTGTGTACTTTGCAAGGTGTTACTTAGTCTTGGGTTCTTTTCTGGCTCTGTACATATACAGTGTGACTGTTTATAGGATTATGTATTTCTAAAAGTAATCACTTGTAGAAATGGAAAATTAATATTTATTAAAACTGCCTCTTAATTTACAGAGGGCCTTCAAATACCTTTAAAACATAAGAAGTGGTATCTTTATTAGCAGTGTTCCATAGAAAATTGAAAACAATTGAGATTAAAAGCATATATAGGAGTAAGTAAAACACCACTGTTGTTAATACTGGTGCAGTAAATCCATTTATCTAGATTTACATTGGAAGCAGATTTGGCCCGGTAACTCCACCGAAAATTCTGCAACATCAAATTTTTTTGACCAATTGGAAGGAACTCCTAATGCAAATGTTCTTAGCAGGAGAAAAACATTTAAATGTCTATTAAATAAAAAGCACACATTGAAATTATATGTGCTATGTCTTGGTCATATCTCGTGGTATAATATAGGAAACAAAAACCCAAAGCTGTAACTGGGAAGTGCCTGAATAACCTGTCTAGTAACCTGAGAATTTAATTTAACCTATTATTGGCCCTGCCAGTTACAGAAACTGGTCCCCATACTGACAAAAGCTGCTGTACTATAATGAAATAAAGGGATGCTCTAATTTTTTTTTTTTTGTGTGAGATGCACATTTTTTTCCTGGTAAAACAGAAAGGTAAAAGAAAGTTCACATCTACATTTGAAACACTTGGCAGCTTAAGTATAACATTTTTTCATGTTTCATAGTGCAATTTTATTTGACATATAGCATTTGTAACAATTTGTTAGTTGTTTACTGAATATTTTAAATACTTTGCAAACTGACAATCCATTTGGAGGATTTTTTGCTAATGGTAAGAAATGGTCAGAGATGCTAGTGGGGCACATGTCTCATATGCATATGGCAGGAATCCTGTTTAACTGGTTTACAGAATATCAAGCATCAAGTGTCTAATGCTAAGAGTTTCAAAACTTATGCTTGTTACAAATAGCTGTTTCCATCTTAAATAGCTGAAGTATTTTATGTTAGTCATCCATCCCTGAAGAAAAGATTGATACATAAGCTAGCTATTTATCCTGGATTTATCAATACTTCATGCTGGGGTTCTCAAATAGATTGTAGATGGTGTAATGTAGTGCTGTTCCACTGAGGTTTGGAATCTGGAGCTGTTCCACATTACCAGAGCTAGGGACAGAGGGAGCTCAGAAAGAAGGTGAGAGATGTCTTCCTCATTTCCTGAGTACAGATGCATTTGGTGTAGTTGTTTTTCTACTCTGTACATACTTCATTTGGTTGACTATTAATCCCTGGAAATCTCTGAATGCCTTTGCTACTGCAGAACTTTGGAAAATACAATATTGTGAATCTCTTTTGTTTTCTCACCTTCTGCTGAAATAGCCACTTCCTCAGCAGACACATCGGAGTTCTGTTTTTAATGTAGCTTCTGGTGCAGATCAAGACAGATTATTGGACTGCATTCATGTTGGAACTATTGAAGAATGATCTGTATTCCTCAGAGCTGTGTAAGATCACTGTAGATGACCGTCAAACATGGCATTTTAGAAGCTATTGTAAACCAAGAAACTATTTGGAAATCAGAGCCTGTACAGAGTTAGAGTTTACCAGTTTAATTTTATTTGCATGCTCACAGTCGGGATGTGAGGTTTTTAAGGAATGGTGCTTGGTTTAACTGTGGGTTGTTGCAGTACCCATGTGTGGAAAGCCAATGTAAATCAGTTGCCATCTCCACACGCTGAACTTAGGTCACATCAGACCATGTCAAGAGTCCCTGACCTGTCTCTGTTTTCCTTGATGACACATTGCTGGGTCTCATTGGTTATCAATAAGCACATCTTAAGTCTACAATATGACAACTAGAACTTCATCTGGGCCTTCCATCCAAACACTGCAAAATATTGATTGGCAAAGATAATTGCTAAAGAATAGCAATCATGAAAAAAGTATTTATAATGTCACAAGCAAATTTATGATCACACTTGCCCCAACACTGCTCAGCTCAAAACTGAGCACTGAGAACACTGCAGACAAAAGCATGTGAAGTATGACAGAGTAGGTATTTGCAGAACAGCTTTTCCTTCCCACCACCCTGTTTTATTCTTTGCAAACTAATAAAAGATAAAATCAGACAAGCTGTGTAAAAATAATGCTCCCTATTGTAACCATGGCTCTTGCAGCATGGAAGAAAAAGTAGGTAACAGAAATACTGAATAGCTTTGTAAAAACAGGTTAGTCAAGGGCCACTGTGGGAAGAAGTAAGGTAATGCTCTTTCTTTCCATGACCATCTCACACCAAGAGCTATGTAATGAGAAAACTGTAGTGCAGATTTTTGGAATAAGAGCAGTGGTTATTTGTCAGTATGGAACTGGTCCAGCTCTCAAAATGTAGGTTAAGTCCACAATAGACCAACAATGGCCATATCTTTATCTAAAGATTAGAGAAAAAAGACATTATTTCTACCTTTGTTAGCATAAAAATGATGGCTCTCTTCTGTCCTTTTTCTAGAAAAAGCTTGACACTTTGAAGTCTGAATCCTGCCTTTTCATTTGTAATGGAAGGCAGAATTTTCATTTGGTTTCTTTGGAAATGGACACTATAAAAGAACTCCCATCATGTTGGTGTCTACCACTTACTTCTCATCATCTGACAACAGGAGTGAATTGGAGTGAATTATTCATGTGAGGTGGATATAGTTAAGTGAAGTTCAAAGACTACAGTTTTTTTTCTCACCAAATCTGGTTTAAGGTAGGCTAACCAATCCATTATTTACAAACTTGTCACTATTATATACCTACTTACGTGCTGCACTTCTGGGCTATTCTGTAGGTTTTATCAGAAGTTGAATGCATGGTGTGGTAGGTGCTTTTGCTTAGTACAATAAGTTCCTTCTCTCCAAAGCTTTGCAAAGTAGAAAACCACACTGATCTTTTTTATTTCATGGTAGAACTTTTCTTCAAATTAATTTTACTGTAAGGAAAACAGATTCCTTTTGAAAGCTGATATTTATGAACATGCCCAACCTAGACTCCTTCTGCCAGCTGGGGCAGACAAAAGCCCAGGTTAAGTGCTAGAAATTTCCCTAAACAGTCTTCTTTTTGTTTGATTTCTTTTTGTTTAGATGTTCTTATACTAATGGATGGGTGTAATTTCTGATTAATTAGTGTTCATGTCCAAAGATAAGGTACTGTTTGTGTGGATGTGTATAAAAGAGATTTGCCAACACACGACTTTCAAAATAATACAGGGGTCTGGTACTCAAACCGAAATGACTTCGTGGAAACCCAACAAAATAAATACTCAAAGCTTTTAAGTGGGTGAAGGTCTGATTTTCAAAAGAGCTGAGCTCTGTGGTAAAACTCCCATATTTGTCGGAAAGTGAACTCCTTATACCAAGTGCTTGAAAATCAAGCCACTAAGCTTTTATCCAGAGCTGAGTGTAAATAGTAAGGTAAAATGTATCTAGAAAAACCAAGTATTTTCTCAATTAGATATTTTGTTCTTCTTTTAGCTAAGACAATATGGGAACACTATGCTGTTTCCAGAAAGCCAGCTACTGAACTAGCAAATCTAAATTCATCTATTATTCTTGATTTACATTATATTAATTACTGAAGTATCCTAGTATCTTACACATTTGGCCATGCAATTATACCAAATAATAAAAGCTGGAAAATTATATATGAAGTCTACATAAGGAAAAACTACTGCCTAATGTAATTTTATATTTGGTTTTATAATTTTTGTTGTTGCTGTTGTTGTTGTTGTTGTTTGGAGTTTTGGTTTGTTTGTTTGGTTTGGGTTTTTTGGGTTTTTTTTTTTAGCTTTTGTCCCTATACATTTTTATCTAAAGTAACATGAAAAAATATAAATTTTACTTGATTTTTTTCTCTTAGGACCATGCATTATTGATGTCTTATGAAACTTTCAATGTATTTTCTCAATGCCAGGGCTAATACCTCGTGCTAATCCATGCTGTCAATGGATGTCTCTTTATCTGTGAATCTCCCAACAAGACAGATTTGCTCAGTGACTATATCTGATAAACATGAATAAATCAATGATTGCCACTTTACTTGTTCACATGTATTTATTAAAAGAAAATATTTTGACTTCTAATATTTTTCTGATGATCTTTAAGAAAGCAAATAATTATTTTCAGTGTCTTCAGAGACATCTGATAAAAAGTACCCTCATCTTCATAAGGAATATGGAGTATTGCTAGTCTTGAACATTTTACCTTGAGGACTATTGATTATTACATTGTTATAAAATATATACTAAGATTAAAGTCACAAAGTCACTTGGGCCCATAAATCCCATTGATTTCAATTGGAATTAAATTTCTACATGAGTTCAGGGGACTAAGTTGTATTGGATTTTTTTTTTTTTTTTAATATAACTTCACTCATCAAATTATCTTTGATTAGAAGACAATGAGCACGTAACAGCAACAGCCTTTGAGTCTCCTTCTGATGGAGTTAATTCTGTAGCCAGCATTAGTGCTGTGGAAAAATAGTGTGTGAGGTGTGGTTTTATTTGAGGTTGGTGAGACTCTTAGCAGTTTCACCATTTCTACGTCTATATTTGAAATACGCTGTTGCATTTTCCATGAGAACAGCCTCCCTCAAGGGCTTTCCAAGCAGTCCCTGGAGATTTATATAATAAAAGGATGCCACTGGGGATCTGCTCCTTCTTTAGGTAGGAGAACAGGTGTGATGTGTTTGGCTGGGATTGACCTTGTGCAATTTATGTACTTCAAAACAGACAGCATGGATGCTGGTAATTAGAATCGGTTTGAATTTTTCAATAATTTAAAAAATGTTGAGGGATACTTAATTTGACTACCTTTCTTTTCCTTGTGAATGCATTCATTATTTCAGACTGAAAAAGTGTCAGTTCATCTAAAGATTAGAGAGCTTTGATAAATCATAGGCTTGTTGAGATTAATACAGAAGAGATGTAGTTCCATGAATTTATTTTGGTTTTTATTAACATGCTGGAATGTGAAATAGATTACAGCATGCAGGAAGAACACCTAGCTGCACTACTCCCTGAAAAATATGTATACTTTGTCTGGTTAGTCTGACACTTGTAAGCTCTATTTAGTCCGAACTGGCCCCAGAATATCCAGGGTGTTGTTCACTCACGTTGTCTGAGTGGTGGGAGCTTCATCTGTTGCAAACATTATGGATGAACATCATGACTCTGCAGACTGACCACTTAATGCCAGCCTTGTGCCCTTTGAACAAGCAATTCACTGAATGGAAGAGAAGGGGAAAGAGAGGGATATTGGAGGACAAATGGTGAGAGGGAAAAGTTTTGTAAGAAAGGAGAGAGACCACCATGCACCAACAAGGAAATTGTCTTGTAGAACAAAACACTTCTTATAGGAAAAAACTTGTGAGAAAATGTAAAGCTCTTAATACATATTACCAAATGCAAATTCTTTGAAGTAGTTCACTTATATAGTTGTGAGTTTTGAATTTGTTCTGTAACGTGATAGATAAAAGAAAAAGAAATCTTCCTGACCTCAATTTCCCCCTCTTCTTTTATCTACTTCTTGGGAAAGGATAAGTGGTTCTGGGATATGGCTGTTAGGTTAAAGGAGCCCTGCCTAGCAGCAACTTTTTTACTCCAAACATTTCTAATCCCTGGTGGAGAAAGCAATAAAGTTCTGTGCTTCAGGTCACGTACCTGAGTACTGGCAGTTCTTTTCAATATCTTAGATTAAATGAACTGTGAAATATTTGTTTTATTAGAAGAGCTTTAGTTTACTTGTGAGTTGTTTTCTAAATCATTTCTGTCCAGAGTAGCTTTGGAAATCAAGTAGTGTGTATTGAACACAGTGTTTAGAAACATTTTTAACAGTCTGATGCACAATGCTTCATTGTTCTGATTGTTAAAACATTCATAGAGGGCCATTCTCCTCTTTGGATGCATACATAAATCTCAGGAAGACTAATGGGAAATTGTGCACATGCAAGGAGAGCACAGCTCCTCTAGCATTGCTGGTAAAGGTGTACATAAGAGGCAGAATTTCTGGATGGAAAGGGGGCAGTGGGAATAAAGGCTTCTGCTAAGGGGCTGGAATAGGATTCAAATGGCCCCCATAAACGTGGTTCCACTACAGGTCTGTGTATGTCCCCAACATGCAAATCAAACGGGGTGGTTATGGTGGGGGTGCAGGTGGGAACACAATCTGTTCATGGTCATCTCAGCAGGGACCTCCTGCTCTGGGTGAGAGCAGGGACAGAGGGAGTCCAGGAAGCTGCTCAGGTTTGGACTTGAGATAGTATATCCACTACAGGAAGCATCAGTTTGGACACTGGCTGTCTAAAGACCCTCACATCCCGTTTTATCACTACTACAGACAAACCCAAATGCAAAGGCATTTGTGTGTAGGAATGGAATGAAAATCTTGCTGTCGGAATGTTTTTGCTGCAGTGGACTTTTGCATCTATGCTCTCACATTTAGAAGCATACTTCATTTTATCTCTGGCATCTGGAAATGCAATAAAGCGTTTCTGCTCTATAGTGAGTTTCTTGATTGTTTTTCATGGAAGATCACCCTGAGCAGTGTTGTCCAAGAGGAGATGGACCTGGAGGGACCCAGACTTTGTCAGTATTTTAGCCATTGTCGAGAAAATCTGTAAGGGATGAGCTGTGAGCTGGGGATGTGAGCTCCTGATCTGGTGAAGGCCATTCTGCAGGTGTGATGCTCTAAGTGGCAGCAGCTGCTTAGCACAGACAACAGGCAGACCCTTCCTCTAAAAAAGAATACATTTTGGAGTAATGCTGGGTACTGGGGTTTTTTTTGTTATTAGTCTCTAGGTTTGCATATGGGAACCTAGGAGAAGGATTTTAGTGAGGTGCTCAGTTAGAGATATGTTATACCTTGCCTTCTACCTTCACCTCTCTGACTTGTCTGTAGACTTGGAAAAAATATGTAATATATAGTGGGTCTTAGGTGTAAAAATGGAATGTAGATTTGAGAAAAGTCTGAAATCACATTTATAGTGTAGCCAAAGTAATTAGAGAAGCCTGAAGAGACTGTATCTGTCCTCTTTATCAAGAAGGATTACCTGTCTATCCTTTGTCTATCACTCTCTAAGACTTGCCAGAAGAAGAATACACTAAAATAGTCACCTCTCTTCACCTTCCAGAAAGACTGCAGTAGGCAAAGGAACTGAAATGGGTGGGAATTGGCCAAATAATTGGCATTGCCACAATCCTACTGTGAAACTTGTAATAAATGGGTTTAGAGAACATAGGCTGTGAAAGACCTAGGATGGAGTGAATGGAAAAATATTCAAAAATATGTTATTCAGAACAATTGATGTATTCATAAATTATTCACCCCCACAGAACTGCAGGTGCCTCAGAATTTTTCCATGTAATGTCAGATCCTCAGCTGGCACAAGCTGGCACAAGCTGGCACTGCTGCATTTGTTTCTATGGAGTGATGCCAGTTTACAAAGATGTGGTCCATGTTATTATTTTTCATTTTTTCCTTCTTCTTTTTCTGTTCCTAAGCATTTAAATACATGTAGCTCTACAGAGGGAGCTATGCTGAGTCTGAAAATGAACCTTGGGGCACTATGATTGTGCAAGCCTCTTTAAGCTTTACTTTCACTGTTTCCATGATAACATCAGTGCTTTTCTGTAGGTGTTGATAGTGTGCTGCTGACAGCTACCTGCGTGTGCTTTCTCTCTCTCCTGCACCTGTTTGGTGTGTGTATGTTAAATGGTCAAGTTCCATTGTACACCAGTCTTTGGCTGTTATCAAGTTAATTTATGGATGAATGTAGTTAGCTTTTTACATATTTTCAAAACTGAGAATAAACAGAATTGTTTTTCCTTATTTAAAATCCCATTATAGCAGCTGCACTATAAAGTGTATTTTTCTGCTGTTAAATATTTTATCTTGACCACAGCTTGCATATCAGCACACTTGTAGCAGTATGTTGACTGTTATCTTTTGTGTACCAAAGCACTAGATAGTTTGGAATAATTAAATAACATTGCTTCTCCATTATCCTTGGAGGGCTGATACCCTTTTCTTCTAAGATAAAAGGTAAACATATATTATAACAAATCAAACTGTAGGATGATAAATATTTTTGTAAGCCTGGATAATAATGTAACAAAAATAAGATGAAATTCATGCTTTCCCACCAGTATTCATCTCCTATATTTATTTTTGCTGATAGAGCTATGGAAAAGGAAAGCTCTGTAGCAGTGCATTTGCAAGGCCATTACACATTCCTGAATGACAGAGTCATCACTACTCTGAGCCTTATTTGCTCAAGGTTTTATAAATATAGATTGGTGTACGGGTTTGGGTGGGAAAAATATCAAATCTAGGACAGATACATAACTCAAGTCAGCACCATTTCAAACGGGGTTTTTTGAGATTTTGTAGCCTTTTCTTTATAAGATTTCCAGGCTGATTTCTGCAGAAATAGTTGTGACCATGTGTTGTCTGTGTATCCCCACATCTTTGTTAGCATGACTGACAGTTGTAGTGTCTGTAGTTCCTCAAGTGAAATGAAGGCATTTCCCAGTGCCACTGAAATTAAGATTCATAATATCAGAATAGAAAATATTTTTCTTGATATATTTGTATCTAATATCTTTTTCATGGCAGAGATGTTTATCCCAAGACCAACATTTCATTGACTTCTGGTCATTAATCAAGTGAACTACTGAGATGAAACCCATATTTGATTTGAGAAAAGCCTAAACATTAATTTAATAGAATAATGGGTAGAGATATGGATAAGAAATAGTTTTAGATATAAAGGGTGAAGTAGTAGTACCAGATGAGAAGTCTTAAGGGAGTTAGGACTAGGATAAAAAAGTCTTTATGGAACAGATTCAGAGGGGGGAAAAAAGAATAAATTGAGCATAATAAAAGGGTGTGATGAGAATCAGGAGATATCAGAGGATAAAATTATAATTCAATCTGCTAATTTTTGCTGCAGAAATTCATGAAAATAATTATTAATAAAAGACATATTGCTACAGCTCAATTAAAAAAAAAAGGCACAAAAGCATAGAAAATCCCCCAAATTAAAAAAAAAAACCCTTGAAAGTTCATTCAATAAAATATGCTTTTAGATGTCATATATACTATTTTTTCCATTTTATGTTGCTAATTTGGAGAATCTGAATTAAAAGGAGTCTTCAGTTACCAAAAGTTCCTTTTACCTTTATTGTCCTTTAAGGAAATTGTCACTAGCACAAAAGCTTCTACTGCATTGCTATGACTGGTTACAGAAAATTTCAGTAAATTTTCAGTAAAAATGGTAACTTACAACACCTACAAATGAGCCCAAGTATTTTTCAAAACTCAGTTTTCTACAGAGCATAAAAATTAAATTGCTGTGAATTAATTTTATTATATTTTGTCATGATTGTATTTATTCTGCTATTCTCTAAAGGTGCCTTTACCTGTTTTTTGTTTACATATAACTATTAGAATTTGTCCTCGGAAGTATAGAATTTGCATAATCATAAAGAATGCACATACTGATGTGAAGTAAACCAATAAACATTTTCATCCATGAAGTGTTATTGCTTGACCTGATGTAAATTAAGACCAACTGCTAATTGAATAGTAATTATTTGTTTTTTAGAAATGCTGCTAATGAAAATAAATGAGTCCTTTTTTGATCATATGTTAAAATAGGGATCTGTATTTATTTTATTGTAAGTCTTTGGATTTTATAGCACTATATCTGCCATTTAATTGTAGTAGAGATGAACAATAGTTACTTGTATTCATTTTGGCAGATATAAACAAGTAAACAGTGTCCAGCACATATTTTCAAGTGCTGCAGTCATAGAGAAAACTTTATAAAACATTTAGTTGTTCAACAGAGTAGCAATGCTTAGAGGTTGACCTTGAAGTTTTTGAAATGTGAATTGATCCACTGGAACAAGTACAAAGCCAGCTTTGGTGCTAAATGTAAATTGTTAAAAATGGTGCTGCATAACATCTGCCTTGTAGTACGCCTTAATCAGCACTGTGAAAAATGAAAGTTTAACGATCCACCATAGTGGCTTCTAAGTGAAGGATAAACAAAGGATGAAAGAGTTTCCTTGCATGGTTTGTAACTGATGGCATGAAAAATGTCAAGAACCATCTGCCTCAAACTTATCCAAACTGTCATCAAGTATTCTAATCCAGTCAAAGGAGATACAACTAGAACAACCTATGTAACTTGCTGAAGGCTTATCAAAAGAGTTGTAAATAAGGAGAAAAAAAAGAGAAAAAAGAAAAAAAGAGGGAAAAAAAACCCCTATCAACTGCATAAGCACAGATTTCTGCCAGCTTGCCTGTGGCTTTGAAATTCAATCCCATTTCTCTAGTCTGACAAACTGTACTAAATGGTAAAATGGATTTTTATTGCTTTCAGCCATTTTCATTCCAGCTGCTATCACTAGGTAAGTACTCAGTTTTCTAATATGAGAATTATATTTTTTATTTCACTTTTCTCTTTTGTGTGTGTATATTGACTGCAGTATGCACAAAAACCTATTTTTTGCAGAGCTAGGGTATAAATGGGGGCATTTACACATCTGAGCTTAAAAAGATGCTACTCCTTCTAACTCAGCACACAAAAGAATCCCAAATATAGCTATGTCAGTGCAGAAAGCTACATTCAAGTGAACAAATATGGGTTTCTTTGCATTGGCTTTCACAGCAGATAGGAAAGCATGATTTTTCCCAAGAAAAGAAACACACACATTTAATGCTGATCTTCCTTAATTACACCAAGAATTAATCAAATGACCCCGCATTTGCTAGTTTGATTTTCAGTAAGTTATGCAATTTTCAGCAAGTTAGGTCATTCTGTATCTTGGGCATAGATTTAGCTATTGGAAATGTCCCTTGATAGCTGAAGAGAACAAGTCTCATTGAAAGTCAATGAAAAGTCCGCTGCTAAGTCAATGAATTACCTGGAGCTCTGTGTCTCATCTACTGGTGCCTGACACTCCACTTGACCAGACCATATTGGTTTTTTACTGCAGGTAGTCCTTCTTGTGCCTAAGGGACTCCAAGGGTTGGGAGTTAAATCCCAAGGTTTACTCTTGCTTTCTATTCCTAAGGAGGTCCCTTGGTTTTGACTGGTTTCCAAAATGGGGAAATTAAAGGCTTTTTGTTTTTTACTAGTGTTGTGAAAGTGAGGCTTAATCAGGGCTGAAGCATGTGTGACCCCTTTGTTAAAACTTCCTCTGAAGGCATTTGTTGCGAATTGGAGCTCTGAAGAGCTTGGATAATGATTTAGGTAAGCAAAGGTAATCAGAAGGAAAACATGAAAACAAAAGCAAGGGACACAGAAGGAAAAGTGAAAGGATAATGAATTCCAAATATACTTAGTATTTTCACTTGTATTTAAGTATCACTTTTTTGTAATATGTAGCGTAACATAAACTATCTCAGAGCTGAAAACTATAATTTTTGGGCATGGAATGGGAAACATACAATTTCATCAGGTTCCAGTTAAGATTCCATATTGGCAGTCTGTATTGATGTATTTAATTTTCACTCAAAATTCAGAGGTCTTAGAATGCATACAAACATCCATATATTTTGTTGTTTGAATTTGTAATTTTTTCTTTGCTACCAAGCTATGATATCTTCTAATAGCTGTGTAGAATTTAAGGGTAAAAGAAATCTTTCCATTAAATGTATCCATACTTTTCATTGGCTCTTGAGTGAATTTATACAATTGATGTGGATACATTTGTCATGGAATATTCTAGTGTACAGGTGGAAACAGATGATAAAGTATAACTTTTTTTTTTTTTTTGGTGACAAAATGGTATGCAATGCATTGGAAGATTAGTTATCCGTAGCAGTTATATGAAATGCAAATGTCATAACACAGATTACATTTCCATAAAACCAAAATAACACTTCAATATATGTGATTTAGTTTTACTGTGCACATTTTTATTTAGCAGAACTGACACATTGCTTCATATTTGCATCATTTTTTTGCCTTTCACATTGAACAAAAAGGTGAAGACCTATTTCAATGTACAGTAACCATTTCATTTCTGGCAGTTTCTCAAAAGAGATTTTCAATTTAATGAAAACAACCTCCCACTTTTTCATCTTTGTTGCTAAAAGCAAAAGAGGGTAGGCCAAATATTGAATCTTCTTGCAATTCCACCATGGAAATCCAGCCCATCTAAAATGCCGTTTTGAGCAGCTTTTACAGGAAAAGGACCAGGGAGAAGGAACAGGGAAGGATGTGGTAAAGGGACAGTCCTTTTTTTTGGCATCATCTATTCTTTATTATCCATCTGAATTAGTTAGGTTTACTGGGTATTTATAAAGATAGCCAGTTTCTTGTCCAATTCTTGGGACTGGCCTACTTTAGATAGAGCAATTCTTAGCTCATCAGAGTTTCAAACATGCAGGAAGGAACTGGGAATAGCAGGGTTTGTAGGTAGTAAGGCATTCATCAGTCTGAACTTCACTCATTCTTTGTATTGTTTAGTCAGTTGGCATTTGCTTATTAAAACAATAGATGTTAAGTGGGACCACCCATCCCCCTGAGAGCTCTGGGAGTCCACTTAACTTGATATTTCCTTTTGTTGTTGTTGTTGTTCATTAATTATCATCATCTCCTTACATATTTGGATAATGAATTCATTTAGTTAGGATGTCAACAAAAAGCACTTAACAAAGAGTTACAACAAGCTAAGTGGAAGATAACACAAAGGAAGCTACTCCAGGAATGAGAAAATTCCTAGTTTGGTAGTCAGAGCTCCCATCATGCTGCAGACCTCATGTACTGGTCTGAGGAGGTCTCAGCCTGTAAAGCACCATGTGTAGCTGTGAGGATCACTAATATACCATTGCTATGCTCTTGACCACCTCTAAGATAAACAACCACCAAAAATTATATATTTAATTTCTCTCTATATTCAGTGCAGATGTATAAATACTGGGTTATTAGCATCTGTCTTCAGACATCCCTGGAGGAGGATGTTTCCACTGGTGAGTGAGGGGAATAACATCATACAGGTAAAATGCAAAGAGAGAAGTCCCATGCTCTGTGTCCTTCCTCAAAGAGCTGACAGTCATTTCCTGTGTGGGTTGTGGTATGGGTGGTGGTGTGGAGTTTTTTTCCTTTTCTTTTAAATTTCTACACCTGCATAACTTCATCCTGTTAGCATTCATATCCAGAACACTTGGCATGCACTGGCATTTAAAACTAAATTACTGCTAACAGTCTGTAACACATCAGTAGTAGCATGAAGTGCTACTTTGTGAGATAACAATGGATGCTGTAAATGGAACTTGATTTTTCACAATATCTGACTGTGGCATGAGAAAAGTGGAATCTAAATGATCATGATACAATAAAGCATCTGCGGACTAGCTGAGGCACTAAATTAGCATTTTTTGATAAAGAATAGTGTGGTGCACTGCCTATAAACCATGCTAATAGCTCTATCTTTGTAATTCATAAAGCATATACAACACATGCAGGTGGTTTCTTATTTTCATATGGGCAGAATTGTTTGATTGTTGTACCCAGGTATGTATCCTGTGATTTCTTGGCTTTCTCATAAACCCAATTTCTTGTTTATTAGTACTTTCTAATTGTTTCCACTGATTGATGGTATTTATTGTGTTTTGCTATAAACAGCATGTGATTTAAAGAAAAAAAAAAGCCCTGATTTCATTGCATATTACTGTTGCTGTTATTTTGCACAGTTGTTAAACAAAAATCTGATGTGGTTACTATTCATCTTTTTGTGGCAATTTCACTTTCAGTACTCAAAGATATGGCAGTGGTGGCAGTGTGCTTACGCTGTAGTGAACTACTAGGTGTTTGTTTGGGTTTTTTTGTGGATTAAACAGTCTAGAGCAACTACAGAAACTGAAACTTTCCAAACAGCAATGTTCAGTTTGCTGGCCCCTAAACAGAAGCTTATTGCAAGAAGTTATAAATGGCGGGAGAAAAAACCCCAAACCTTCTCTCTGCGCTGTTTGCTGCAAGAGACCCCCAGAGGTGTGCTGGTCATGCAGTCATTTCCAGCGAGATACATGTGAGTTTTAATAAAACTGGACAGGTCTCTCCAGCTCAGGTTTGCAGGCAAGCTTTACAAAAACGTTGGATGGAAATCAGCAAAAAGCTGGATTCTGGTGCTCAGCACACCTGGAAGTATGTTAATGCACTCTTATGTAAATGGACTTAATGGAGAGAATGGAACATATCCAGCTACGATGTCTAACGGGATAAATCTCCACATCTGAGTGCATGGCTCAGCCTGGCCAGCTGAAAACAAGATAAATCCAGGCAGGAACTAAGAGGAAAACCATGACCTGGTTTTCCAAAGTAAGGCCCTGCCATGCTGGCATTTGGGCAGCATGTCCCACTGTGCATAGCTCTCCCTGAGAGAAAAAGGGGATTTTTTAAAAACATGCTGTGGGACTGCTCTAATTTTGGGTTGTTCTCTGTTATTTTGTCATGCAGCAGTCTCAGAGGTTGCTGGACTCAGGCTGAGAATGGATGAGTGTGAGGCCATGGGGGGCATCATGCAGAGGAGCTTCTGCCAGCTGGTGGATGCTGCTCGTTCACTGTGGGGAGGCTCTGGCCAGCCCGGGGGGAGCCGTGGCAGCACAGGGGAGTCCTGCCAGAGAGACTGTGTCCTGTCTGTGGTGCTGTCAGGGACAGCAGGGAGCCCCACTGTGGGGACTTTGTCCTGTCTGTGGTGCCAGGAGGGTCCTGGTCCATGAGCAAGCTCCCTGTTGGAGTCCGTGACTGTAGGGAGGATGGGGCATCCTCCCAGACCTTCCCTCAGGAAGGACCCTCCTTCCCGGTGAGTGCATGGCACAGGGGGGCATCATCCTACCACTGCCCTGCCACTGGCCTGCACTCAGCCCTGGCATCAACTCACCTGGAGGTTTTGGGGCAGGATTTGGCCCTGGATTCTGAGCATGAGGGCTCCTCTCAAAACCAGGGTGATAGCACCAGGCTCTGCATCTTCACTGGGCTGCAGTTCACAAGTGATGCTTCTCCCTTTGCTCTTGTTTGTTCTGTATCAGTGTGAAGGACCACAGCCAGGAGAGTCACCGAGCAGGTGCTGGTGCCATGTGCAAGGGCTGGCTGGGGACATCCCCTGTCCAGGTGGAGCCAGGCTCTGTATCGGAGGACAGACAGGAGCAGTTTCCCAGGCCCTGGTCAGCCCAGGAATCCAAGCCTGAAGGCCAAGGGACCCGGCGCGTACTGCCCTTTTCACTTCAGAAAAGCAGTTTAAAGCAAGCCTACCTTGACTTAGACAAGCAGTTGGGCTGGGGAAGAGGGAAAGAGGCATGGAAAGGGAGAAATAAAGTACATGAATTAGGGATTTGTAAGTAAATGTCTGTTTCTTCAGTTTTATATAAAAAAGGATTTCTGGCAGTAGTCGCAGAGGACAGGAGAGAAAACCATGAATATTGATTTCTGTCCTAAGAGAAAAGGGTCATTTGTTAAATGTAACCTAACATTTGATTGCAGGGGAATAGGTTAATTTCAAAGACTGATTTTCCACATTTTGTATATTGAACATATTCAAGGAAAGAAGAAAGCGATTGACCACATTTCATTACATCTTTCTTCCAGCCCTCAATACCCGTGCTTAATTGACAAGGACTTGGACAAAAAAAAAGCAATAAAAGGTTAAAAAGCTTTTTAATTATGTGTTAGATACTGTTGCTTTACTGCAGCTCTAAAGGTTCAGCTTAGCATGGGTTTGGAAACTGGGTTTATTTTACACTGAGTGGAGAAGTTTTTATTATTGTAAGGAGTACCTACCACAATATAACTTCTGTTTTGCATCTATTAGGGCTTGATGGCAACATTTAGTCATGTCATAGTTGAAAATTAGTAATGTGGTTCCATAATCACTGCACTGATTAATCTGGAGTTAAAAATTTTGGATTTGTTTTATCTCGCTCTATTTCATTAACTAAACGACAAGTAATTTCTTCAATGTGTCTTCACTTCTGCTGTTCTAATGGAACTTCACAAGTGGAATTACTGCACCTACTGGTGGTTAACATAGAAAAGTCTCTTCTCCTGCTGTTGTGGAGGAAGAAAATCCTGACCACTTCCAAGGAAAACTGAATTTAATACTCAGTCTGCAAGTTTGAGACAACTTATATTTCTTGTTTGCAAGCACAAGCTTTGGGTTTTCTCTCACTACCAGAAGGTCATAACCATAAATCAGTATTTTCCTGAATCACATTAGAGTTCTTGCACTAGTGCAAACTAGATGTCAATTAGTATGAAGTTAGATCTCCTTTTGCATGCACCCTTTTTACATTGTTACAACAGGCACTTGAAAAAGAAACACGGATTAAAGTCTCTAAATTCTTTAGTTGGCACTAGTGAGTTATAGGAAAAGAATAAAAAACAAGAGGCTGAGATCATCACTAAGCATGTTGTAGGGAGAGGTGGCATTCGATCTGAAAATGTCATATTTCACTGTGAACACAAGTCTTTCACTATGAAGTTATATTACTCCCTGTAATGTTTTTCTTTCTAGGTTGGATTATGCTGAATTTCAATTCAATATGCATGAGAAAAAACTTGGCAGATTTTCTGCCTGCTTTCAGGAAGATTTGTGTACTTAATACTTAATCTATTGGATACTATTCCTTGTTTTGCAATTTTTGTTCTGATTTAGAAAAAAATGGTCTTACCAGTTTACAAGCCTTACTTTCTTCTAAGTCTATAAATATATTGATTTCCCCCTCAGAATCAAGTCTTGGCTTGCAAAATTGGATCCATTATTCCTTTGAGTACATGGCAAATTTTACTCTCAGTCATTGTTCCCTTTTTATTTTCCTATGTGTTCAGCTAACACTGTTCTTGTCCAGGCTGTAGCTCTGCTTTGTTCTTTTTGGTTTCTCAGTTTTTTGGTTTGTTTTTTTTCCCCCTCTTGTGTGGAAATCTTACAGACTGTGTCAGTTCCAAGACTCTGTGCTTGATTTTCCTTGTCAACTTCAGTCTCTGAAGGAACGTGTTATAACTCAAGATTTAAAGTAGGCCTTGGTGAGCTGGTTCAAATTAATGGAAGCCCAGTGGGGCAGCCTCTTCTTTTTTT
>VYXC01004205.1:932648-1035270 GCA_013397175.1 Platysteira castanea | reverse complement strand
TTTTTTTTTTTTTTTTTTTAATTCTGTGTAAAAAGCGTCATCCACTTCCTACTTAGCATGAAAACAATGAAAACATAACATTCTTAAAATGCTGAAGAAAACCTATGTATCACAGTACTTCCAGCCAACTAGAAATTTTCTGGAAATTGAGACTTGCTGACTAGAAATGTCAAATTTTAATTCTTATCTGAACAGGGCTGTAGCTACAGGTCTTTGGTGGTTCACCCTTTATTGTTTTTAGAGGTACCATAGTTACTAACATGCAAGAAGGCCATGACATACTGAAACAGAACCTGATTTTAAAACAGTGTCTGAGATGAATGAAAGAGAGATTATAATCCAACTCAGTGACTGGATCCTTGATCTGGTTAATATATCACTCATATTTTACCAACCAGTGACTTGTCTATTTTGTCAAAGAGACTCTTTCCTTTGTCCAAAGCATGTGAGTGTAGAACTAATGATGCTTGAATTGTAAATGCTTCCTACTATCCTTCAAAGGAAGGCAGAGGGGAGGGTGCTCAGGAGATCTTAAAATAGTTCCATATCAAAAGTTCGAATTTTAAAACAATTGCATCAGTTTATACTCTTCCTTGCTCTTCAGATCTGTGACTGATACTGGGCTCTATTTGCCTTCAGTGAAAAAAGCACACAGGATTTGAGCTGTTTGAGTGCTTTGTAGTGTCAATATATTTATACAGTATTTAAGACAATAAAATCTGATGCTCTCTTATTGCTAGAAAAATGAGGACAAGTGGATAGGTGATACAAGGCTTCATTCCCATATTGGACAGCTTCTGAAGGAGTAATATGTTCTGTGGAAGTTAATGAATGTTTGAAAGGCTGTCTTTATAGTAGCATGTTTAAGATCATGCCTTACAAATAAATTTGTGCAATACTGGGGGGTTTTGTTTGTTTCTTAACAGGGATGTCAGTGTTTCCTTGATGGCATTTAACATTGACTAATATGGAACTCGTGTTGTGAATATTTAGTATTTTCAGAGCATAATAGGAAGGATAACGTGCATGTATACAGACATTAGTAAGACTCGTGAAATGTATTTTAAACTGGGAGAATTTAAAGGTCAGGAAAGTTCTGAAGCTCCTGGGTTTTCTGCTTAGTTGTGCCGTCCTTGGAACATTCATTGTGTTAGCTTATCAGATACTGGGTTTTCTTCCAGCTGAAATAGAAAAGTCTGGATGATACGCCCTTGGCACAGTACTGTAAACTGGCTCGCACAATGTCTGTTGGCAAAGGTGAAAAGTGCTGTTGTGGTTTTGTGAAGTCAGTTTTGACTCACAGCTTCAGAAGCTCCTATCAGCTGGAGTGCAATAGGTATCCTGGAATCTCAGTATCCATTTAGATAAGTGCCATGTCAGTCTCTCTCCATCTGTATTAACTACTCTACATTACATGAATATCATATATATATATCAGGAATATGTGTCTTGAGCTAAGGAAGCTTGAAAGTGAAAGAAAGCAAAATTGGAGTGCATCTTTAATCTGCTCAAATGTTGTTCTCAGATTTTTTTTAACACTTTGGGCTGCATCTTGATCTCTTCTACCAAGGCATGTATTTCTGCATAACATCAAAAATGCATTTTCTGCTTGGGTGCACTGGTGACAGAAGTTTTTTAAGTGCTACAGTGATATTTGAACAGATTTTGTGCTGATTCCAGGAATATTGTATGAATACAAGAGGAAACCAAACTCCAGTGGCAGGACCGAGGTCCAGAATCTTTGTGGTTGTTAAATAAATAAATGAATAAATAAATAAATGAATAAATAAATAACTATGTTATATATTTATTTAGCTATAGCATCTGAACTGAATTGAACTATGTTGCTTTATATTTTGGTCTTCATCTGACTCAGTAGAATGAGACTGTATTCCATTTCTCCAGTGAATTTTTGCTGTCTTTGTTTCTTCCAGAAAAAAACAGTGAGGTGGCAATAGTTTACATCGCACAGTGGTACTAAATGGATTTAGTGGTGCTACCCTTGCTTTGTTCTACCATAAGTGAGTGGAGAATGAGAATGATGGATGGATTCTTTAGTAGTGACCCCATTAACCCCTCAAAAGCTACACTGAGATCTCTAAAGGTGTGTAGGTTTTTCCAAACCTTCCTCTCAACTTTCATTGCCTAGTGATGCAGAGATGGTGGGAATAATTGTGGATGTCCACCAGAGAGAACTGAAAAAGGTGAGAATTAGGTTTACAGTTTGATCTAGTGGTTTTCTTTAAAACCCAAAAGATTTGAAACTGAATCCTGGAAAGGAGCCAGATCAGCCAAATAGGAAAGCATTATTTAAACTGAGGTGTGGAAGTGAAAATCCTGTGGGATCTCTGAGGAAGTAAGTGCTCTTCCAGGCTACCTTTGAGTGTGCCCAGACCCTGGCACAAGGGAGTCTTCAACTTCATGGCATCAAGTGTCTCAACAAATAAAGAACAAGCAGCTGACTATAGAATGCATAGTCCTCTCCCCAGGACAGGCTTTGTCAGTACCTGAAGCAGGAGCAGCTAGAGATCAGGGGGAGAAAAAGTGTAAAATAATCAGAGCAAGGCAGGGCACTGAGAGGGAGTAGGGAAGTGTGGCACTGAGAGGAAGTAGGGAGTATGACACTGCTCTCCAGCTGAGAACCAGCCACTTAGGACAGCATCGCTCTGCTTCCAGTTCTATCATGTAGTGGTTTTTTTCTATTGTCCAAGTGTGTGCACACCAAAGAGCTGGCAAGCAGGTTTTTTTTGGAATTGAATACTGATATTTCTTGATTATGAGGCAAATATAGTTGTCATTGTGAGGTGCTCACAGGGATAAAGGGTATTTGGGTATGTGAACTAGTCTTCCCTTTGAAATCCTGAGGAGTTAAGAGGGCTTTAATCTTCATTCCTAAGAGTCTAGTAGCTCTTCCTGTAGACTGAAAGTCAAAAGGGTAGAGGAAAAAATAACTTGCACCAAAGAGGACTAGTACAATTTTCTCCAAAGGATATAAACAAGAGTCCTGCAGAAATGACAAACTACATTTGTCTACTGAACCATGTTGGTCTAGTGAGTAAGGAAAATGCCTTGTGGAATTATTTGAAGAAAACTTAATGTGCCCTGAAAAGCGGGGGGTGGAAATGGATGGGGGCTTCAGCAGTGTCTTTGCACTGATGTCCTGTAGAGCTCATCCCAGGAGCTACACTTCTACTTAGGAACTACAGCAATATCTTGTGGTGGGTTTTGGTTTTGTTTTTTTTTTTTGGTCATCTCTTCCAGTAAGAGGAGGACTTGGAAGGAAGATGTTGAGACCTAATAGAGCCCAGTAAAACATTAGCATCTACCATTCACAGATCTTGGAGTCTTTAATGAGTATCAAATAAGCCACTCCTGTTAGGCAGCTAAATATCACTTGCCACACTTCAGGAATGGGTAAATTAAGCCTGAGAAAGGTTAAGGGACTTGTCAAACATTGTTCAGAAAGTCTTTGTAAGTCATATATTCCTGACTCTGTTTTCTAGCCAGCAGTTTCATTTCTCTGATGTTTAATTAAAGATCATAAAAGGCCTGTTATTATCTCTGGTTTTCTACCTGTGTTTTTATAATGCTTCCAGATGACAGAGAATTCTTTTCCAATATTTTCAGATGTGTAAGGATGATAAAGTCGTCTTCCTAACCTGTCCCATCTACTGTTTTTTCTGACGCCAGGGAGAGGTGAATGCAGAGGTCAGGTTCTGTTTCTGAATCGTTGTGGCTTATTCTGAGTGTGATGCTGCTTTGCTTCTCTTTGCCCACCACCCGCCTTCAGTTCCCACAGTTGTGTGTTTGTGTGTGCTGTTTTTTAACACCTAAGTGGAGATATAAAATGACTCAATCTACAATGACACATTTAGATTTCAGATGTTATACTGGCCAATATGCTCACAGTTAAGCTGTCTTTGTAGAATGTACTTTTTTATCACTGGTTTCAGGCTTGCTATGAGGACCTGTGGAAAAATCCAGTTAGATTTGTCATAGCTGTATTCCCTGTAGACACCTAAAAAGATACAATATTCCAGAATTTACTTTATCTTTTGAAACTATTCTTAATATTTATTGTAGGGCACACAGAATGAAAATATCAATTTAACCTATCACACCTCTAACTTAATTTCACTGATCTTTTAAAAGGCACTACTTGTAAACAGACCAGATAATATCAGAATGATCAGTTCTGATGCCATTAGGTAATTCTGTAGCTATCAGGCTCTGGTGATCCTCCAAGTCAGTGAAATGTAAAATTATTACAAGTTTTGTTTGATAATTCATATTACTTATGACTGCAGACTTTTCTTGGGGATGTGTTTGTGCACAAAATTTACAGAGAAGAGCATAATAATGTAAACAACTGAGATCACAACATGTAGTTAAGGTCTCAAGGTTACAGATGTATAAAGAGAGCTTCGCCCCCAAAACATCTGTCCTTTGGTTTCCCATTTGAGGACTGTAGGAAGCTAAGCTTTTTTTCCTTGTATGTTTTTTGCCATGAACTCTTCTGTAATTCTGATTTCTTCGTTCTATCATGTACAGCCCAGTAGCTCTTTGGTCTTGTCTCTCTCTGGTGATCCTTTTGACAAAAGTAACAAATATTTTTTTGGGTATTATATGATCCCGAGTCATCACTCTTTTGAGAAACCAAATCTTGTTTTCTTCTTGTACGGAAGAGGATGACTCAATCCAAAGCCTACTCAAATTGGGGAAATGACTCTAGCCTGTATCAGCTGAAATCAGGTCTTCTTTCCTCAGAAACTAAATGTGTATCAGACCTAAAAACCTGAAATCTTCTGAATCGTGTGCTAATCCTTAATCTCACTTCTTGATTAAATAAAAGGGGCTTGCGATGTCCACTGTGATAAGTATATTCTGAAGTGTGTCAGAATTTAAGGCAGCAAAATAGCATATAGTTCTTTTTAGTGGAAAATAACATTAATACCTGTAACATGTTTGACTGCTGTACTTATATTTGCTCACTATTTTCCGTTCAATATCTAATTGCCGTAGTTACAAGGCATTAAATCATAATAGCACAAAGAGACATTACGTGCAAATGTAGCTTTTTGGCGTGGGGTGCAGGGAAGGGAAAAACAAGGATGAATAAATAATATTTTAATGTGAGTAAGTGTATCTTTCCCTGGCAATGTTTTTTGCTGAGTGGCTGAGCTGTGAGCACTGCTCTGATAGAAACGGCTGCCAGATGTAGCTCTGCACCAGAAGCAGGAGGACAGTGCTCCTACTTCTGGAGCAGCAGCAAGTGAACGTTTCAGTGCAGATCTTGGCTTGTTGCAAAGACAAAGATCTCTCTGCTCTCTGGTTTCCAGGTTGCTAGGACACATGAAAAGTGTTTTGATTCATTTGTCCACAGGAAAAAAAGTAGGAAGAGCACAGAAACTTGAGAAGGCAGGTTAGTACTGCCTTGATCCACTCCCAAGCTGTGTACGTGTGCCCTGGGGCTAGCTCCAGGTGCAGGCCCGTGGAGAAAGTCCCCAGGTGACATATGTTTTAAAAAAAGAAAAAGGTTATTATGGGGTTTATTTGTTAGGGGAAACCTGGCTGCAGTATCTGATACAGGTACAGGCAGAAAGGAACATCCCAGTTTGCTGCAGGAGTTGCAGTGGATGGTGGATGTTGTTAGGAGATGGTGAAAGGGCTGTTGTCACCTTTGCATGCTTTACCTGCCTCATCTGGCAAATGGCTGCTGTCTTATCCTGAATGAGAGAGAGCTGATACTCATCCAGGTTTGTCTGTCAGACAACATGAAAGCAATCAGATGGCAGAAAACAGGCGTATAGAGAAGGTGGAGTATTATTGGCAAAACACTTCGCAATCTCTGCTGAATTTATCCACCACCCTTCAACATGCTCTACAAACCTGTGTAGTTAGTTAGGTGGGGTCTTTAGGTAAGAAAATCAAGCCTAGAGGTACCTTTTGGGATAATGCTGATAGTAGGAGAAGGCTGTCACTTCCATTTTTTTCCTGTCAGAACTCAGAGAAGTGAATTTAGCACCATTAGTAGCTTAAAAATCTCTTGGAAGATTAATTATTTCAGTAACATTAGCAGCTGACTCTGGGTTTCAGCATTTTTATTTCTTTTTTTTTTCAGAAATGACTAAAAAACTAATTAAATCAGAGTGAATGTTTTATCACCTCATCTTCATATTTTTCATACATATCAATATACACTCAGTTTGGTATTGGATTCCAGACAGAGATACAGGAAATCTGTGAAACGAAGTCTGTTTACAGTTTGATATTGGCATTTTTCCATTAAAAAAGAAATTGGAGGGTTTAAAAAGAAAAATATGCTCCTTGGGGAGCAAGACAAGTCTTCAGAAATGTAGATATATATCCTTGCTTTTGCCAAGAGCTGCTTCTGCCCTCATAAAGTTGGTCAGTCTCTGTCTCAGTTATGAAAATTGGGAATCACAGCACATTCCTATTTCCTGGTGGCTGTGGTAGAACATATCTATGAAAGCATGGGAGGCAATGTTCTGGCAGAGGAAGCTGCACTGGTATCTCTGATGGCATGGCAATTATTGCATGCACCTTAGGAAAGGGCTAGGAGTCATTCAGGTGAGGCTCACTGGGTACCACTGGGATGTACCTACCACAGCTTTAGCTAAGTTGTTCTAGGCGTTACACATTGTGCTGTTACTGTCCAAGGCAGCCNAAAAAAAAAAAAAAAAAAAAAAAAAAAAAAAATTAACACCCCCTCCTTCCTCCCCCCAAACCCCACCACTTCTAATGGAGAATTTCACATAGTACCAACTGAGCTGCAATCCAGGTACACAAAGATTTTGTGGTTTTTTTGCTTTCCAACCAGCCTAGGAGAGGTGTAGGAGAGACACTAAATGCATTCCCAGCTGTACATGGTCAAGGATTGCCTCCCAGCAAAACTGTGAACTGTTTCCTTTGAATTTCAAAGTGCAACTCTTCTGTTTCAGCTGAAGAAGGTTCCCTGGCAGTCACTCAGCTTCAGTGGAAACAGATCCAGTGTGACACATAGGTTTGCAATGCAAACAACATGGAAAGCTGAACCTTGTTCTTGGATTTGCCAGGTTTAATGATGACATTTGTCTAGACTATAGTGTTTGCTCCCTTTTGAGCTAAATTACACTTATGACCACTATTACATGCTATAATAACTTTACTTAGATTTAAGAATTTGTAAGACTTTTATTTTGTGTGGCTTTACCTTTATCTTTTTTTTCCCCTGTCAAAAATGTTCTTTCCTGCATCTTTTTCTTCTAATAAGGTTAGTAAGGAAAACCTACTCCTGATCTTTTTTTGCATTCAGTCTGTGACTAGTGCATTTCTTGTAAAGAAAGCTGAAGTCTCTTGTCTTTCTTCTGTGCTTTCTCTGTGCCTTCTAGAGCCCAAGTGAAATGTTTATGAAGAACAAGAACTGGCCAATGCAGCTGACAGGTCTAAAACATTCAACCTCTTCCTGTTGTGCAGGACTGTTTCTAGAAAGTCTTTCTGGTCTTGGATTTGTGAGATAACAAATATTTTATAACCAGCCAGGCTTCTCCTTAGTCGCCCTGTGGCAAAGAAAGGGATAACTTCTTGGGCCTCTAGTATTAGAAATATGGTCTGGCTGATTTGGGGGAGCATTCTTGCAAGATCTGGCAAGAACTATGACACGTACTTTCTATTAGGATGAGGGGTTTTAAATCAAGCATTTGGTGCTGCTATTATCCCACTGGACATGAGACTCTTACCAGGAGCCTTCTCTGAAAATGTTGTTTGGTGACTTCTGATTAAAGTGTTGTGCACTGTCAATTTTTTACAGTTAAGAGATATTTGGGTGTAGGATGCCTATATATTTAGACCTGAACAAAAGAAAATGTAGGAGTGCTTAAATATGTAAATTACAATCCCCTCTTCCGTTGTTTTTTTTCTTTTTTACCTCCTCCTGACTCTGTTTGGTTTGCCCTTCCCAGGGGAAGTCCTGTATATGTCTCTTAGCTAGTCATCTACCCCATATAGACTTACAGCATATTGAAGATGTGGTTCTGTGGGGTCTGGAGTGTTTCCATGTGGTTTAAATAAGGAATACATTTGAGAAAATACAATCTGCTTGAGGACATGCTGGAAGCAGAGAAAGAGGCTAATTTTGTTTAGTTAATTATTCACTGATAATTATTTACTCAGCTCTACAAATTGATGGAAACTTGTAATCATGTTGCTATGGCATCTGATGTCATTTATAAATGCTGAGTGAAGCAGCTCCATTTAATTGTAAAACTGGACACAGTTCTCGAACAAATGAAATCTGTCAAACTGAGTTTTGTGAGGGAAATCTTACCAACAGAGTTTGCAAGTTAAACATCTAGCTGTAAATAAATTCTTCCCTGTGAACCTGAAAACACAGTTGCGCAGTTTTCTGACTCAAGCCTGCATATTATTATCTTGTTAGAGTAAGCAACATCTGAATAACAAATTCTGTTATCGGAAACTGCTGAAGGCCTTTCTGAACTCTTCCTTCGCTGTGAAACTATAGCTATTTTCTGTCACAGTCTTAGTCTTGCAAAACAGCTTTCCAGAGAAGACCACTACACAAGGCTTTGATGCAAGGACTTTCTAAATCTAATTTCCCAAGCAGTTCAGACAGCAGTTGATGATTCTCCAAGCATTAAAATGTAAATATTATCAGTCCTACAACATTTAAATGTTTAATCTGCAAGCTGCAAATAAAGCTTTCATTTTCTAAGTGTAAGTGGACCTTCATTATTAATTCACTTGCTATATGTTTAATTGAGATAAATGAATATAGAACTAAATTCAGCTATGTATTTCTATATGCTTTTCTTTGTACTCTGGCCATGTATAATTGTTATTTTAACTGTCCTACCAGCAAATTATTCTGCATGTACTTATTTTCTAAGTTCTTTAACATATTTCTATATTGTGGGATATCAATTGTTTCTGTTCCTTTCTTGGTAAATAGTTGAGGAGTAAGCACATTTTCAAGAGCTGTAGGGAGGCTAAGATGCCAGTTGCATTTTAACGATATGGTGCTTTATCATTCTTACTGTAGCCAATTCTCTTTTAAATCATTGCAGTTTCTGCTTTAGCCTCCAGCTATAGAATTCTTTTCAAACGACAGTGAACTTGGCAGATCGCCAAGAGAAAAATAAAGGTGTTTTGGTCCACCAAAGTATTTTGAGTGGTTCTTAGTGATACAGTTTTCTTCTCTACATCTGCAAAACATTTTTTTTTCTGAAGTGAATTTTCATGTGAAAAGCCTCCTTAATAATCACCAGTATTGTTTGTTTCAATGCAGTTATTTAACTGCACCCCTGGGTGCTTACAAAATAAACAAGAGAGTCTTCTAAAGAGTTTTAAAAGTGGCAGGTGCTTAGTCTATGCCCTATTCACTTAGTTTGCAATGACATTTTTGTGTTAATCTATAGACAAACAAGAGACAGGTGACACACAGCATCAAGTACAATGTGCTAAGTCGACAAACTTTGGTCTAGATAAGATGTTTGTGCTGCATATGCCTACAGTGGCAACATGGATTTATACTGTTTATATTTTAAAGTTTTGCTCCTCAGCACTGGTAATATCACAAACTTAAATAAGTATAAATTGACAGTGAATGAAGTATCTTAGGGGTGAGGGACTTCAAAGAATCTAGCCCCTCCAAAAAAAAAAAAAAAAAAGCCAAACAAAAAAAAAACCAACCAAACCAAACTCACAACAAAAACTCAACCAAAAAAAAATTTGCTAATTCCTGTAATCACAGCATAGTTTGCATTTTTAACATTGCTGAAATATAAACGAGATTGTTAAATGTTGCTGAAATATAAAAATGATATTTTTGAGACTCTGGCTGTGAATACAGTTCATTCATTATAAAACACCATGTCCATGGCATTCTCAGGCTAACAGTATTTTGCACTCTAAAGGGTGTAGATATTACTGAATGTTGTATTATAAAATATGGCCAACAGAGTAATATTAAATGAATTAACCAGCAAATGGAAGCAGGATATTCATCATCCCTCCATTGTTTCACAGTCTAATTCGTTGAGATACCACATGAACAATGGACTCAAAGCTTTTTAATGATCCCATTTGTAAGGAGGAGCTCTGTTTAGAGATGATGAGATTGGAGGACTGAGGGAAAATGAGACAGGAGAACAGAAGGCTGACCACTTTTTTTTTACTAAGGTGGTTTTCAGCCATGCTTCCAAGAGTAGATGGTAAGGAAGAGCAGCAAATGTATGTGTAGGGCAGTTTGATGGCTTTGTGAACATATCACACTATTTAAAAATGTCACTAATCCAGGCAGATGTCTTACTTTAAGGCCTGTATTCTCTGTTACAGGTAGTTGTAAGAGATTGTCTATTCCACATTCTCATTCCTGTGTTCACTTTCATTTGTGCACTGCTTGTCCCTGCCATCAGAAGAAACAGAGCCACCTATAACATTATCAGTATCACTGCTTTTGCATGTGAGGCCGTGCATGGAATTGCTTCTCTTGCAGAACAAGAGGGGAGCTGCAGTGTGCACACACAGCTGGGCAGCTTTTGTAGTGCCTTGCATTCCTCCTTAGCATTCCCAGTGGGCGGGGTAGTTAATGACAGAAAGGAATGGGCAGGGGGCTTGTTGCTGCAATGGAAGAGAATGGCAGAGCTTTTTCCTGCTGATTCATCCAAACCCAACAAATGGGGCCAATTTTGGGAACCAAAGGCTGGTTCTCTGTAGATAGTTTGTGCAACTTGGCTCACAGCATGAGCAAGAAGTATCATCACTTCACAACAGAATATTGTCCTTGGGTCAATGTCAGTTGTCCTTGGGAGATTTACGCATATAGTGCCAACTATCCGTTGCATGTTTGTCTATTAAAATTTTTTCTATCTCCGAGTGAAGTTCAGAGAAAAAGGAAAAGTATATCTCATCAAAAAAAAAAAAAAAAAAGATTGGAAAAGAATCAATTTTATTAATGGCTGTTATGGCACTATTTTTATTTGTTCATTTCCAGACTGAAATTTGCCCTAGACTTTGAGAAATGAAGAGTAAAATTTTACTATACTTAACCAAAATCCAACCTAGGCTTTGATGCCGTTCTTAATCCAATTCTTGGTCAGCAGGTATGTAATTATCACCAATACTTCTTGAAGTGTGTTGTTTTTCATTATGGAAGAGCATAACTTAAATGTGAAGCCCTGCTTTGCTTAAGAGCATTGATAAAATCACATTTGCTAAATGGAATGAGAGAAGCTGCTTGTGAAGATAAGTGATAATCTGGACAATAGAGAGGCAGTAGATCTAATTTCTGGACTTCAGTAAACCATTTGATAAACTTCCCCTTGGGAAATGATTAGTTAACCTGGAGGAGATCGGGATTAGTAGAAGAAATGGATGGTGAGCAAGGAAGGGACAACAGCACGGAATTTTTTGTGGGAGGGAGTCACTAGGGGAGTGTGCCAAGCTGTTTGTTTATTTAGTACTTTTGCTAGTGGTTCTTTTCTGGGTGGGTGGTAGGGGGAAAAGGGCTTGATGCCAGTTGCATCAAGCAAGGGCATCAAAGGGCATTATCAAAGGCCTTGATAATCAGATTTTTAGATGAGGCACACCTGAGAAAAAATCATCATCATCAAATTTCAGGCAGGTGGAATAAGATGATGATAAACTGCAGCAGAAAGACTGAGACCTGAATAGCAAAAGTGTCTTTCAAGCTGTTGTATATGAAGGGCTTCTGTTCTGCAGATGATGGCAGTGGAGAAAAACTGTGTATATTACGTGAACCCAAGGGGATTCCAAAATACAGAACTGAGGCAGTGAAATATTGAGCTGGACTGAGCAGGAAGTTAATATTGTATGAGGTACTATATTGGTTATTGCACTTACATATGGGTCAGCTGTTTGAGCAGGAGGGGAGCAGTAGCAGTGCCATCAGTTCTGTGAATGAAGACTTCCACCACCCCTCTAGAGGCCAGCAGCACTGAGTGGGCAGAGACACCCACAGTGGCCCTGGACTTGTCCACACCAAGAGGGCAATTGGCTTCTGTGGGCCTGGGGTGAGTGTGGAGGTAAGAACATTATTAAGTTCTTAGCTGAGAACCAAGTGGAAGCAAAGCAGATTAATGACAGAACCTGGAAGCTAGAGTATAAATCTTTTGCAAATCTAAGTCAGCTGTTTTTGTTCTATTTTTTTTCCTCCAAATCGTGTGTCATCTTCTGTTTATGACAGTGAGGCTACTGTTTTCTCTTATGTGCAAAAGCAATTAAAATAATTTCTGCTGTTCTGACAATTGACGTTGGTTCCCATTTGCTCTGTTTTACAAATGAGCTGCATTATTATCTACAGCACTGACCATCCTTCAAGTATCCTATCATGTAAATACTTTGTATAAATAATTAAAAGCTGGGGTTCACAGTGGTGTCTGCAACAATGGGCTTGTTTTTTGCAACTTGATAGGAAAGATTTGATTTATATCTGCTCTGGGTATTTTATTCCCTATCTTATTAAAGCTAACAACTTAGATATACCATAGTTTTTTATGGGGAACCTTGCCAAACATTTTCAGATGAAGAGAAATTTTCTCCAATTAAGAGATAGTATCAGTGGAATAGAGCGTTGTCACAGGATAATGGTCTCCTGCTGCTTTGTTAAATGCCAAGGTAAACCTGAGGCATTTATCAGAAATTAATGTCAAAGCAAAGTCGAGAGGTTTATCTTGAAAGCTGGAAACACTGAACCTGTGAAAATGTCTGTTAGAAAATAGTCCATGTTTCCTTGTGCATCCTTCCTCCCCCCGATTACACTTGGATGAAAGAAAATTTTCTTTCTGGCACCAAATGCTGCCCCCAAAACAAGGTACCAGTTTCCTTTTAGACACATAGAAAGGCTGTTGAATCTCTAATTTTAAGCTGGAAATGAGTAGTTTTTTCAATTGTTTTGGTAAGTATGTTTGAGCTTTACCTTTGCATCCCTTAACATTAAGCTGATCCAGGACTTTAACTTTGTCAGGCTTCACACAGTCCTGATTCAAAGGATGTTGAAAAGGGGAACTTGAATGTTAAAAACAAAGCAAATACATAAATCTGCTGGGCTTGCTCTGTTACCAGGATAGAGCCTGAAGGAAGGGGTGGGGAGAGGGAAAAGGAGGGACAGAAGCTAAAAATATATCTCAGTCACTTGGAAAGATGCAACAAAATGTTTTATGGCACAGAAATAGGCTGCAGTGCTATGTTCCTGTTTGTTCCTCACAGACACTGAGCAAAGTTTGTCAACTTGTGAACAGAGGAACCTGTTTATCTGTAAGATCTAAGGCAAATCTTGTTAGAGAAATAAATCCCTTTAAGTATTCTTGCTCTTCAGTTGCAATGCAACGCTTCTGCTGGTGTCACAAGGTGTCCACTGCCTTTTAAACCCTAAATTAACCATGCCAAATCAACTTTAATAGTTACTTAGTAATGCATTTGATTAGTCCAGAAATATGCATGAATTTTAATAATTTTCTCAAATTTCCCCCTTCCATTAGATTACTTTGTATTATTTGCAAACCATACATTGCTTTACTGAAAATCTAGAGGTGGAAACCACTGTACATAGAAACGAAGCTGATTTGATTGCTTCCTATTGTCCTAGTCTTGGAGACTGGAAAAATATGTACCTGCTGACAAGTCTAAGAAATCAGTGCAATCCTTAACACTATATTTTGTTTGCCTGACTTATTCAGGGTAAATATTTTTCATTTGCAGAAGTTCTGTGTCTCTTTAAAAGTTAAGATGACCCTGGTCTTCACTCAAAATATGAATTCTTCTAAAACATCAGGAGTGGGCCATGTACTGCACGTTTGTCCCAACTTAAAACAAAACTAACGAAGAAAACAAAAAACCCCAGCCCATCCTCCGCCCAACAACAAAAAATAAAACACACAAAAAAATCCTTTCTCTCTCTCTTCCCCCCAAACACACACACACACACACACAGCTTTCTAGTCCATACCAGCACCATATTCTACATTTTAGATAATGGTTTGCTGTTTGGGGGCCCTGGTAGTTATTAGGCTAATTTGCTAAGACGATGAAAAGAGACAAGTAAGAAGAAACAAGTGTGCTGGCTTTTCCCCTATCTTTCAGAATGGAGAGATTTGTTCCAGGGCTGTTTTCAGAAAAGTAGGTATTGGGCTGTACTGCAGCATACAGTGTTGCATCAGTCATGCAGCATTATGTCACATCAGGTGTTTCTATGAATTAATTTTAGTTTCTCAGATTTACTGAGGTGTGAGAAAGCCATTCCATGAAAGTGCCAGTGGCAGGCAATCCTCTGCCACCAAAGAGGGAGGAGCCTTTTAATTTTAGACTGAGAAGGTTTGGGAGGAAATGCAGAGATAAAATGATGAGGTAATCCTAACAAATTAGCATATCATATTAAAACCTTGTGTTCAGGAAAAACGTCCATGATCCCGCAATGTTCCTGGATGTGGCAGGCTTCTCAGTGGTCAGTTCAGCTCCTGGTCTGGTGTGTGTGTGGTGAGGCAGGGACAGGAGTTGTGGTTTGGCTTTCCATGTGGGGCACGTGTGATTCCAGGCGGTTGGCTGGGGAGAACTAAAGGCCATGGAGCAGCCTGCCCTGGGAGGCAGAGGGGAGTGGGTACCCATTTGTCTGTCTGCAAATAACCAGTTCTTGGGCCATATTCTCAAAAGTGATCTGCAGGGCCAGGAAGGCATTAGTAAAACATGCATTAATATCCACTGAATATTCATTTTGAGTATTTTCTGCAGAACAGACAAACATGTTACCTTGGAGGAACAAGAGAATAGCATTAAAAGGGATGTGCAATCATATCATATGTGTTGATTTTTCAACAGCTTTTGGAATATCGGGATGTTCCAAGGGACATTCAAGGTCCAGTCAAAACAGGCAGAGCAGAACCTTGCTGTGGATAGCTGTGATTTGGCTTTAGGTCACTGGCAGACCCAGCTTCAAATCCCAGAGAGGTAAGTGAAGAGAAGCAGCAAGTTTAAAAACAAATTTTCTGTACCCCAATGAAAACTCCTTCAGATTCAGGGCAGGCCTGAATCCCAACAAACCTTTCACTGCTCAGTATTAAATATATACTTTGTGTACAAGGGTTGTTTTAGATACTATGCCCCTAAACCTGTCTGGCTTAAATTGGTGAGAGCTTTGCTATCGATTTCTGCTGGGCTGTGATCTGTGCTTTTGGGTTTGGTTGGTTTGACTTGGAATATGTAATCCAACAGGATTCAAGAAAAAAATTTATAAACGTGGATTTTTTATTCTAAAAAAGTGCATAACCTTTTAGATTACTTGTCCAAATCAGAAATAACTGTGTAACCAGCATCTATGAGTTAAAGCTAGAATGGATGTAATAGTGTGAACAGCATGTCATTCATAATCTACTAGAAGTAAGAATAGTATGGCTGTAAAGATTTACAATGAAATAGTGACACTGTTAAATCTCCAATTACAAGGACATATAAGAGGGAAGAGCGTTGTGACCCATTACACCACTGGTGATCCCCAAAGGTGATATCACAGTAAGGCTGAATACTGACTAACTACAGTAATTTCTGGTGGCTTCAATGGTTTCTGGCAAAGAGATGAATATCAGAAGCCCAAATAATAGACTTTCTTGCCTAGGTTTCTATTTATAATGAAATTCTGTTCAGATTAGTAGAAAACATTACAGTCAAAGAAGAAAGGGAGTGAAAACTAAATAGAATTGCCACAGGATTTATTTTTGCTGTAACTTGTAGATGATGATTAAAAATGTGTATTGATTTGCAATTTACCCTGATACTTGAAACTGATAAAAGCATAAACTACTACTTTGGTTTAACAGCTTTATTAGAGCTGAGGCTCAGCAGAGTTATGTGGGGTCACTTCTTGCCTGGGGTTGCCTATCAGTTTTCAGTAGAAGAAAAGAATTGGAATGAAGCATTGACAGATCCCATCTGGGCTCCCTGAGACAGCTGGTTTCAATACAGTCTGTCTAATGCTAGAATTGTGCCTTCAGTTGCTTTTGTTGGCATATCACAATAGTTTGGTGTTTTGAGATAACACCTACAGAATGGACCGAGTCCATAGTGTGTTAGTCGCAACATTTCTCACAAACTACAGAAATACTGCATGTCTGCGTGCTGATTCAGCCGTACAGAGTTGGTGTGTGTGTTATATAAAACAGCCATAAGTTCTATGAATACACAAATTAAGATGAAATTATGACTAATTTTAGGGTTTCTCTGGGTTCATCTGTGTCTTTGACTAGCAGTAGGAGATCAATATTTTTTAATTTTAGCATTTAAATATTGTATATTGATGCTTAATTCAACTTGGCTTCCAAACATGCTGTGTGGGTCATAACCTTATTTAGATAGCAGGTTTTTAAATCCTTGAGTGTCAAATGGCAGCAGAAACACCTGGACAAAGATACTGGAATCTGGTATGACAATTTTGCTGTGACTGTTTTACTAGAAATCACATATTTGCATTTAATTTGGTTTTTGGTCTTATGTGAAGTGAGATTGATGATAGCTAATATTCTCATTATGATTTAGCTCATTGTTGTTGCTATTAAAAAAAAAAATTAAAACTTTCCCTACCTGAAAGGAAGAATACTGCCTGCTTTATAGAGTAGAGAAACTGAATAAAACAGCTTAACCAGCAACAATAAATGCACTGGGGTTAGGACTCATTTTGGGAGAACTGAAATTGGAGCCTAATGTGGGGAGAAAAATAGCAAAGCAGGAAATGGCCATATTCCCTCAAGAAACTTCAATGCAGCGATTAAAAAAAATACTATGAGATTTCTAATGTACATACAAATGCACACATCAGTATTGGTCCCTGAAACCTCTTCAGCTGAAATCTTACTTTGCAAAAATTAAGTTGCCTTCTGCCAGAAAAAAATTGCTGTTTGTCATTTATTCCAAGAGACTGCCTTGTTTTCTCTGATCACTTCACTACATTTGCAATATAGAAACAACATATTTCCATTAATGCAGATGTTCACTTTCATCTCCATAAGACTCCTGAAGCACAGTGCTCTAAATTTAGAAGCGCTTACTGTTCCCTCCTGCCCCCACTCCTTCAATTTCTTTTTTAAATGATGTAGTTATATAGCTAAGATTGAGTCTATAATCAAACCCAGCCTGTAAGATGACACTCCTTGGTGAACAGACAGCTTATCCACCTCCTATCCTAACACTCAGATGCAGAGCAAAGAACAGGAATTCCTTTGGCCTCCTCTTTGATCCCTCATTTTTTTTTGAAAAGATGGTTATACTCAATATTGTACAGGGAATACAAATTAGTCACAGAAAAGTATCTGTCTCTTATTGTCTGTTTCTGCTTGAAGTGGAGCTATTTTGTCCTGCAAGCCACAAATAAAATTACAACTTCTTTGTAAGGATCAGTAGTGGGAAGTTTTGCAACAAATGCAAGATACTCCACACATTTTTTTCCCAAGATTTTGCACCACGACAGTAAAATACATTCAGCTTTTTACTTATCTGGATAATCTGAAGATTTTTTGTTAGGTCCTGATATGCTTATAAACCGTGAACTTTCACCTTGGTTCTTTAATTGCAGTACAGTTTGGGGAAATAGAGACTGAGAGATGATAATCTGTGTATAGTGAACACACAGGAATGCCAACGTGATTTAACAGGGCTCTGGAAGCGATGAGGGAAGTCTAAGATGAGGACTAAAAGAAAGGGTAAGAACAGGAGAGAGGTTAGGTTTTTCTTTTTGGAAAGAGACTTCACTGAAGAGTTAACAGAACTTTGATTTGAAGAACTTCTGTAATTTTGCCTTTATGCCTTATTTCTTTTCATTATTATTTAAATGGTGTTAAAATGAACTGCTTGAACTAAAAGTAGGCTAAAAAGGAATGGCGAGATATCAGATAAAATATGTGCAACACACATTCTTTTACATTTGGGGCATAGTGTTTTGTTCTGGGCATTTTACGGCATGTTCCAGAGGCTGCTGGAGTGGAAAACGATGCCACATGTAACTAACTCCCGTGTCTTTGTGTTAAATCACCCTTTCTTTCCCAGGTCTCCAAGCAACAGTATCTTAAAGATGAAATATTCATTTCTGAAACCTAATTTAATTTCAGAGTTGCCTGAGCTGCAGAGCTTATCAGTTCATGGAATCCACAGAATTCAATGAATTAACAACTCTTTTCCATAGATGGAAGGTTGTTTTAAATTTTTTTTCAGGATCTTGTTAAAATGCATCTTCTGATTTTTAACCTTGGTTTGGCTGGTTATGATTTACTCATTTTACTCATGATACAGTGGATGAGAAAAAAGACTAGAAGCAATAATCTTCCCATCAATAAATGCAAGTCATTGTAGCTTTATAACAGCTATTAGCAACTCTGAGCAGAGCAGAGCTGTAAATAAAGGAAGATTAAAGATGTTTTGCATTTCCCTAGGTTTGGTTCAAATGTCTTTTAAACATACTTGGTCCAGAAACTTAAGATTATATAACAGATCACTAGTGGCATATTTTAACTAAGTCAGTAACAAATGAAACTAGACATAAAATATTATGGCAATAATGAAAGAGCTCACGAGCTCAGCTTTGTAAATGCTACTATAAAATGAGCTAAGGTGAGCTCACCAAGAGCATCTGAGGATGCCTCCTTTATTCCTGTGAGCTTCCAATGACTGGCAGATGGATGTCTGAGCTTCTGATGTTTACATAATTTTGCAAATTAGATCGTTCTGGGAATTCTGATAATTAATGTGTAGACTTTATTGTCTCCTTTTCCTTTTATACTAAATAAGCAGTAATGGTTGGAGAATGGAATACCTGAATTCATTTTGGAGGTCTTAAGCTGAAGATAGGATTAATCATTAGTGCATGTGAGTCATAAACACTGAACATTTACCCACTTTTAAAGTGTTCATTGTAACTTGGGTCTTCCTGGAAACTCGGAACAGAGCAGCAGTGCTGGGGATGCACGGCCCAAGCAACCCCTCCTGCCCACCTGTCCTTGTGCCCTGTGCCACTTCTTACTCTGGCCTCATGTTCCCTGGGCAAGCAGGGGTGGAGGTGCCAGGATGTCTCCTGGAGTAACTGCTCTGGAATCACTCTGTGTGGAGCAGGGGCTCCCCTCCTTGCATGCCTGCTGCTGATAGGTCTCGTGAAGGAGATCCAGTAAAATCTGTTACTGGTAATCTCCGGGAGGAAAACTGAAAATCTGGTGGTGGGCTTGAAATGAGTAGTGATTCTTCTGTTACTCTGCTCTACAGTATGGCTTCCTCTGAGGTTATTTGGATTTACAGGAACCATATGGCTAGGGTTTCCTCCAAGGAAAGAATACTCGGGAGAGTTGCATTATTGCATCTTAGGTGTATTATGGAGCAGGTGTATGCAGACAGGACTTGTGCCTCACCAACTCCAGCTCAAACACAAATAACATCTGCTGCTGCATGTGGTATGATAAAGATCAGAAATAATGAATAAAACCTGAATCTTCTACCCGATGAAAAAGATTTACTTAGCTGTAATTGGGCACTCTCACATTGCAAGAAATTCAAATGATGACATAATAATTTATATCCTTCTCTACAAAGCAAAGTGTGCATGTTTGTTTGTTTGTTTGCTTTGTTTTTTTTGTTTGTTTTGTCAGTTGCTTTGTGGGCTTTTCCAAGCAGGAATAAAAGTGTCGCCAAGGTGAGAATCTGTAGATATTTAAAAACATTTTCACAGGAAGGGTATCAGGAGTTCTCAGAATTAATTTGCATTTCAGGGCAAATTTTCAATGTTTACTATGGTTTATAAATGTCAATGACACAACCACGTTTCTCAGCAGGAGAAATTACAAGCCTTAATTCAAGCATGCCTCATCACTTACTAGCTATGCTTCTTTTGCAGACAACTAGGTAGAACTGGTATGTGCAAGAAAGGAGTAAGCAGAAAATGCTGTAAAAATACATATTTTCTGCAAGGTTTATATAAAACTCCTATGGTGTCTACATTTTTTCTTTTTATAATATAAAGATGCTTTATCTGCTTACGCTTTTTTTTTTAAATATCAGCAAATGAATACACTTTCCAAGACTGTGGTGTTTTACAACTAAATAGAAATCATAGAGCAAAAGAATGACAACACATTTTTGCAAGCTAAACTATTTATCTTGGCTCATGTGCTGAAGAAAAGACAGAGAAAATAGATGAGTGTTGCAATGCTTTGTGAAGGGTAGTAATCAGGGCTGCTGCTGGGGAAAATGGAGAGCTTTGGCACCCTTGGCAAGGAAGGACCAAATTATCACCCCTTTGTTTTTTAGAATTATATTTAGTTCTAATATTTCTTGCCATTATTAGTGCTGGGATTTTATAAAATTGTAGCCTTAGAACTTTAAGGTTAAACAGCTCTAAAAAAGTACAATTAAATGTAATAATCTATCTGGAATAAAATGTAGAACATCTCCTAGAGAGGTCTTCTCTAAAACAGAACAAACCTGTGAGAACCTATGATTCTGAGAGAAAAGGTCACTCCTGGAGGGCATGAGCGGTTTTGTATTATTTTGGATACTGTTGAGGAGGAAGGCAAGGCCTTAGGGCGCTTCTCAGCCTCTTGACTAAGGTCAAGTGTAGCGTGTCTCTCAAGTATGTGTGATTTTATGTTTAAATCTTATGGGGAGACAAGGACTCTGCCTGGGTTAAGGGAAACTTCAGAGATCAACCATGGGCCTCCTCTGGAGAGACACAGTTGCTGCTGTTTGGGGAAGGATAATATTGATCTTGGTGTCACTGGTGATCAGCACATACTGCCCAAGACAGACCTGAAGAGGAGAAAATGTAGCATAGTAAAATTAACCAAATTAAGTCCCTGAGAGACACAAAAAAGAAGTCACGGAATAAGGTTTTTTATCCTGTGCAATTATATGTGCATACATCATTCTAGTGTGATGCAATATCCTTTAATGTGCTGTAAAAGAGACTTCTGGATTACAAAAACACTCAGCTGTTGGGTAATCCATATTTTGGAAGACAGATTGGCCAGTGGGAGTTCCCCCTTCCTTTAAGTGTTATGATTTGTGTGAGAAAATGGTTTGGAACAACTGTTTCTACTGGAATATTCCTGATTTTTAGAGGTGTGTGCCAGTTCAGTGCAGAAAGCCTAATTCCAGATTTCTTCCTGCTGCAGGCGTGTCTCATACCAAGCAGCACAATCTAGATCCTGCTAATAGGTAGTAAAAACCATGACGAGGCTTAAGTGATGCACACTGTGATTTTTGAGAAAAATGCACAGCACAGAAAAAGTATATGCCCTACAGAATAAAAATGTAGGATATAAAAGCAGGAATCTAAGAACAAATCATAGAGAAAGCAAAAGTAATTAGTGCTATGGCCACTTGCCTTCTTACTGGCTCACCTTCAACTTATTGAGGTGTTTGCTGATCATATGTAAACAGACCATTGCTGGGAAGGAGAAATATTTGGAAACATATTCTCGTTCACATTAATAATGAAAAGTAACATTTGATTCCCTGGGCACTTTTTCAGCTCAGGCTCTGAAACTGAACCTAATTACCAATGTTGCATTACAAAGTGGAGCCTTTTCTGCTCAGGGAACAGAACAGACATTAATGAGAGCTTCTATTTACTTATTTTTAAAAAAGATTTTCTGCACATTAATTTTAGTTTATTCAACATGCCACTCCTTGTCTCTAAAGTAGCAAACCAAAAAACATCGACCTCTACACCCTGTCCTTGCCTTTTAGTTTATGTGCTTGATTTGCTTTATTTCCAGAGAGAAAATAAAACATTTTAATTTGACTTTACTGTCATATGGTTAGTTACCAACCTGAGATTTCAGTGAAATGTCCTTTGTTGAAGATTTAGAAAAACAATCAGTGTGCAGCAAATATTGATATGACTCTTAATGGCAATTTGGCTGATTAATATCCTTTCATGCTGCAAAGCAGCGTGAAACGCAGCGTTTTAATGAACGCCAACGACAAAGAGTGTACCAGGTGTGTTACTAAGAAACAATCTCTAGTGTGATTTAATTAATCAAAGCATTGCATGGAGCAATTACGAGCAACCTTGTGTAAGTGGCAGTAGTACAAGATCCTTGATTTAAAATTGGTTTTAAAGAAAGACATCATGGCTTAATAACTATGCTCTACTAGTCATAGAACAAACATTTTCTTAATCTGACATTTGTTTGCTTGTGGTTTTGTGGTTTTTGTTTTTTTTTTTTTATTTTTGCTTTTGGGGTTTTTTTTTTTTTGGGTTGTGTTGTTTGTTTGGGGTTTTTTAAGTGGATGGAGAAAGGCAAAACTATTTCTAGTGTTGGTAACTGGATGGATGAGAAGTCACTGATCTATTGGATATGTTACTGGATGATATACTTTCAGTGCTTTTCACCATGCACTTCGCCCAAATCTGCTGAATTGATTTTTTAAATAACTTTCTGAGAGGCTAAAGCTGCTCCTGCTGAGGAGGGGACATTCCTGACCAGCCTCAGGTAACAGCTGGATGGGTATGTGACACTGAAGCCAAATGGCCTGAGCTGTGCTCTGCCAGGTTAGCAGTGCTGCACTGGGGGAGCTTTTAGGTGGAGAGGAAAAGGGTTCAGCTTGCAGTCACAAGATTTAGAAGGAATTAAATAATTCCTGAATGAGCATCTGCCCATTCTATTCAAAACCAGCCAAAAATCACTGTAATCCACAATGCTTAACTGGAAACCTGAGACTTTTTTATTAAGGAAATGATTGGAATGCAAACCTGTTTGGAGAATTAGGAAGGCTTCCCTCTGTTCACTGGAGGAAAAATTATTGTGACTTACTTACCCTCCCTATAAAAATAAGCAATTTTTATCTCCTGCCCTCTGGCTCTCTTAGTGAGTTTACAGTTGAAATATGTTACCACAATGTAGCTAATTCCGCTGCTATAAATAGTTATCTTTAAACATCCAAGTAGTAAAGAACTGTGTTTGTTTGGATTGTAGAACAAACTACTGATGTGCAGACTTTAGCCTGTCCAAATTCCACGCTCCAAGAGAAACTTGCTGTATACACTTACACTACTGATGTGAGGTCTTTCATGGAACTGAATAATTGAATAGAGTGTGATGCAGCTCAGACTCTTTCCTTCTTGCAGAAATTGTGGGACAAAAGCGTGGACACGAGCTGTTACACAGATGCACAATTAAAATTCTCTTAAAATTCTCTGTTGTACTCTTGTAAATGAATTTCAATCCTTCTATAAGATGGAGACAAAAGGAAGTCAAACAAAACTTTGGACATTAGCCCTGCAATATTAGCATGCGCAAAAACCACAGAGATGAAAAAAAGAGTAGCTGGACCAAACACTAATGGATGAAGAAAATTTTATGTAAGATGAAAAATTCTGCTACTATTCAGCATTTAGATTTTTCTTCAGGAAACTTTTCAGAGCTTGTTAAATCTGTGTCATTGTGGTTTAAGATTTCACAGTGGGAACCACAAAAGTGAATATGCAACCTGCATCACAACTTCCACTAATCTTATAGTGAAGAAATAGAGAAAGACCCAAAGCTTTCATTCTTAAATATCTGCAGAAACCTGGTGTGCAAAGGCAGTGGTACATGAAGACCTTTCTGTTCTTCTCAGGGCCGTGTCTCAGGGCTACTGTGTGGAAAGCTTTGTATAGTGCACTTGGATATTTTTTGAGGTAAATAAAAAGAAAGAAGTGTTTCAGTTTCTTAGAAAAACCTGGAAAGAAAAGTTGAGCTCAAGATGAGGATGGAGTGGTGGACCTCAAGTGGTCCCTTCTGACCCTCTCCATTCTGTGATCCTGTGACTTTGTTCCTGTATCGAATCAGAGAGACCTGGGTTGGAAGGGGCCCTTGGCTGATAGTCATTATTTTGGGGTTGTTTTTATGTTTTTGGGGTTTTTTTGTCAGTAGAGTTTCTTGAGTTATAGGGCTGCACTTATAACTAACATTATTTATTTCTTTTAATCTTATGTTCCTGCCTGCATTTTATTTTAAAGAACCTTGGCATTTGAAGGATATGCATAACAGAGTTAAGGTGTCCAGAGCATAAAATCAAACTTTGGTTTATGTATTGCCATTAAGCATCAAACTTTTTTATATACTACATGTGCTGAGATAAAATAACAATGGAGAATGTTCTGGGTTACGTTTATGTGTGTCTGTCTTCAGTTCCCCTAAAAGAAACAGAGCTTGAAGTTTAGCCTGAAAGTCAGTCTACTATGCTTTTTCATTTTAACACATAAGACTTGCAGGTTTTAAGATCAATCATGCAGAGGCCCAGAGGAATATTGCAGCAATAAAATATCTCCCTTGGCTGTTAATTTTCTTGTTAAGTCAGGCCTTTAACTATGTACATTGCAAATCAGATCACTGTAATACCTCTAAAGTGGAACTTCATCATGTGTTGAAATTTAATGTTAAACACAAGCTTAAATCTTTTGTTTTCTAGCAGTGTCCTTAAAAAATGATGAATGAGGTTCACTTGACTCCAAGAACTGAAACTTTAAAGAAAACAGTTTAAGCATCTTGTGAATATGATAAATATCCTTAAAGGTCCTCACTGAGGAGAAAGAGCTCAAAGATTTCTTAATTTCCCCTTCCACATCCACAGTTCACAGCCTTTGGGGAGGAAAGTTTGTACTTCTTTCTACAGATGTTCTTTAAACCTGCTGCTGTCAGAGGCAGCAGTTGCAGCTTCCGACTTTGGTGACTGCTTTGGATTCGTCTTCGCCCTGTTTCTTTTGCTGAACTGAAAACCCATATGGGCTTAAACCAGCACTGTCAGCAAAACATTTCTGCCAAAAGTCTCCTGGTTTCCCACTCTAAGGAAAAAAAAGGTAAGTCCACAGAGCAGGGAATTTCTTAGAGAACATTTCCTTCTAGCAGTTGTGTAGAACTCCATATGCAAGGTTTGTTCCCCTTAGATTCTGGGACAGAGGGACTAGATATCTAGATACTCTTGGAATACAGATACATCTGATAGATCGACATAAATAATGCTGTGCCTCACAGAGGAAGAAACAGTTCTTCATTTTTTATAATTGTTTTCTGATATTGATGATATTTTGACTATATCTGAATGTGGTGAACATGAAGTAGGTGTTTTAGAACCTTGTTTCCTCTTCCCCTTCAAAAGGTGTTTGCTCAGATCTCTGAACTGTCTGATAAACCTACTTAAAAAGAAGAATAAGTACAAACCCAACAACACCAAAAAGACATCAACTCCACCCACCTTAATATTAAAACCCCCAGTAAATTCTCTACTTCGGTGCTTTGAACTATGATTTGCCTATAGGTTTGATGATTATAGGCACCACAGAGTGCAACTTCTCCAGTATCACACCGCTGCCAAATGTGACTCATTCCCTAGTCCCACAGTCCTGCAGGGAGCTAAACTGTGCCAGACCTTTTCACAGCTTATCTCTGTCTCTGTGCTGGATCAGCTGTGCTGGCTGACAAGTTCTATCATTATCAAATCTAGGAATTCATGAGTCATGACGCAAGAGTTGTGAAATTAACTTTGAAATCGAGGAGCTTATACACATATATATGCACATGCATCCGTATCCTCACATGGACCCAAATGATACAATACATAATTCCATATATAAGGGTTATTGTATTTCTTTTGACCTCTTATTTCAGCCTTTAAGCTTTATATTTCATAGTGTTTTCTTTACATGCTTGAAAGCTAGAAGCAGTTGTTTTGTCTTAAACAAAAATTCCCACTCATTTTCTTATTTCACTGAAGAGCTCTGGAAACTTGTGTTTCGAAGAGGAAAAGAAGTCAACAGCTGAGCAATGTTGTTTTGGTGGATCAGAGTCAAGGCTGAACTACAAACAATTTTCTGTCTGTCAGAAGCAGTTTTCTTCTTTCTTCAGTCTCTGGCATGACCAGCCTACTCAAAGGAGTAGACCCTGCCAAAGCACTTGCAGAAAGGTGTTTAAGGCTCTACCTTTATATATATAAGATCCTACATTTCCATGCTGCACTTGTAAGGTAGGAACATAGACAGGCATACTGCTTGTGATTGGAATGGCCTAAAATGTGGTTATATGACAGACGGGCTTCTAACGTATACAAAGGCATATTTCTGATTTAGATTGCAGGAGCACAGATTATAGATTAAGGCTTCCAAATTGTCAGTGCTTTGTGAACTTTCACGTGGAAGTAGTCAATACATGACATATGGCTTGCATGCATTACGTTGTTTTTATCCGGTTTCCCCCCCCACTCCTCTGTCTTGTGCTTTAACACCATACAGATATATAGATAGTGCTGTGCTCTGCAAAACTTGCAGGTGTCTGCTATTGCTCTTCAAGGTTTGCAAAGTTCTGCCACCTCTTTTTTTCTTTTATCCATGGGCCCTGATTTAGTTGTAAGTGAAATAAAAAAAAGGGAAAAGGTCAGAAATGTTAAACAGAGCAAGTGAAAACTGCAAACATTTTTGTTTTATTTATTGGTTCAGATAGCTGAATTTTCTGGACTAGAGCTTGTAAGAGAGAATGGCAGATGAAACTAGAGTCATGAAAGAATTTGCCCAGTGAAGGGAGTTCTGATGGCACCCATGGCTTGGGTAAAAGGCTGTGGATCTATTCATGGTGCTTTGTAAGGTAGACTTACACTGATCTCCATTTCCACTGGGAGGAATAGTCATGAGCTTAAACCCCGATCTGGGAAGATTTTGGTTAGATGTTAGGAAAATCTTTCTAATAGCAAAAATGGGCACAAATAGGGGTATTAGGCCTTTTCATGGCATTAACTTGCTTCCCTCTGACCTGAATTCATTGTGAAAACCAGAGCCTACATCAGAGGTATTGCTTACCTAATTAATGCAGCTGCCCCCAAGTTTTAAAGGCAAACATGTGAGTTAGTCCTTCTGTACTGACCCTCTCTGCAAATGCCTGTAGCATCTGAGTGGTTCTACACTCATTGTGCTCAAGTTCTGTACACAGAGCTTTCGTACTGTGTAGAAAAGCTGAAGTATTGCAGATACTTAAGTTACAGCTGTGTGCGTTGCAGGATGTTTCTCTGGGTTTTGAGGTCTTATGTTTGATAATTTGATAAGCATATGAAATTTAATAAAGTCTAATTAACATTGTGTACTACAGTGTACAACAAATGCTGTTTATATATCTCTCACTGATAAACAGGGAATTTTATGTCATAATGTCTGAAGCGTTAGCTGCATGCGTGCTAAATGCTGCTTTTAATTAAACAATAAAGAACGTAACAACCTTTATTGTATTGTTGTAAATTTTGATGGGGTACAACAATTTGATTCCTTAAAAATTAATTGCCTAGGAGTGTGTTTAAGTAATATTGATTATGCTGGTGCTTTGTGTTGATCTGTGATACTTAACCCAGCATTTAAAATATCTTTTTTCCATTTTATATTTGTGATGCAAGAATAAAAGCAAAGTACAAAACAAATAGGCACTTGAATTCTAATAGCAATAAGCAATAAATGTCAGGCATCTGGAAATTATGGTTGCAATTTCATCAGAGTACACTTTGTTCTATTATGCCTGCATGAATTTTGCTACAGGCAAAATCTATTACAGATAACAGTTAAGAACCTTTCTAATCTACACAGATAGTCATGGAAAAATGCTAGAAAACGAAATGTTGGAAAATGTAATATTGCCAAGTAAAACTGACACTCAGAAAATAATGTGATCAAATTTAGAACTGCAGAGATGATTTCTGTAAGATCGTGTTGAAACAGAAATTTCTGGACTGTTTGGTCCTGCTGAAGGGCGTATAACTAATAACATGCAGTCTATTATTAAATGTTTTTGTGTACTCCAGATAGATAGATGTTTATCTCTATACTGCGGGCTAGTTAATTTGCTTGTTTAATGATTGCTACCTGAAATAGCAGTTACCAAGTTGGGACTATACATTAGAAGCCAGTAGTTTTCCATTGCTAATGATTGTATTTGGATAGCAGCAATTTCTGCTCCGGGTCATCTCTACTGCCTGCAAAAGTATTCATGTCATATGTTTTATCATGCATTATGATGCTTTACAACTCTTTAATTGACTCTGTAAAGATTTACAGCCTGTTGATCAATTAGGATTCTGTCAAGTTCCAGAAGTAGATTGTTCATTTTACATAGCATCTTGGTGCCAAAATGCCATGTTCTAGACAGCTTAAATTTATCCTGAGTTACACTGGAGTAACATAAAGCTTAGACACGAGTAAGAATGACATTGGTGCTGCAGAGACTCTTAATATTTTGTATTTATACTTTTGCTCTGGGATATAATATAGAATTGAAAAGATAACTTTATTTGTGCTCTTTAAACACACTCTTTACCAAATTGAACCTGGGTATATTGGATTGCATTATTCTCTACCTTTTTAATAAGAAAGTCTAAATTCTTCCTTCGGTGTAAACGTCAGTCCTAGACTTTTTTCATAGTTGCTAAGGGAGATCTCTGATGCAACAACAAAATATGAAAGTATATGATTTGCATTGGCAGTTTGCTTTCTTCACTAATTAGGCATTCTTTTCAATCACCACTAAAAGGCAGATAGCATAATGCAGTAAAACAGCACAATAATGGAAGTGTTAAAACTTGCAATTGTACAGTGGTTGCAGTTGTTTTTTTTTTTACTAATAGGTGTCTTGGTACAACGTCATGAAATATTATTATAATAAGCTTAGTGAATGAATCATATCCTGCTTTGAAAATGTATCTTCTGTCCTGATGAATCAAATAGTCATAAGGGAAAGTCTTTGTGCGTAAAATGTTTAGGGGATGTAAGGGTGGAAGAGTTTTAAGGAATGAGAATTGTTTTTACCTTTTGATGTGTGACTCAACATCAATGAAACTGGAGACTGTGAATCTCTAGAATTCTTGTCCTACTTTTGTTTAGAATGAAAAGGAACTTTAAAAACTAAATGGAAGATTGCCTCTTTACTGGTAGAATGAAAAAGTTTATTTTGTTTCACAATGAAAATTTGGATGCTTCTTTTACTTAGTGGTCTGGTATTTGGACATCCTTTAGGGGTTCTTTTTGTGAAACGTAGAAAGGAGTCTTTGATCAATGTGAAATAGTTCATGACTTGAAACAGAATCTGTTTCCAGTTTTGCATATTTTGGAGATCAAAAAATATAATGGCTTCTTGATACAATTTTTTTCTTTTGAAAAAAATATTCTCTTTGACCATGAGAATGTTTCCTAGTGTTCTTTAAAAATGAGTAAAAGATCTTTTATAATTATATTTTTCATTTCTTTATGTTTAACTGATAGGTTTGCAATCACATAAGTGCTTGGGGAACAAATGCTAGCTTGGACTATTTTTATTTGGAAATGTTTTTGTTGAACAGAAAGATAGAATTTGGCTTCAGAAAAAGGAAACAGATCAGTCAAAAATGCTGCAAGCGACATGGTTGATTGGTTTGGGAGAAATGTAAGCATTTGTATTGATTCCAGCAAAGATATGTAGATTTTCTGGGTCCTGAAGAGGAGCCGATGCCAGTTGTCCATGTAACTTGGCTGAAGAGGAGACTGTCTTCTCTCCCAAGCAGATGGATTATGTACAGAGGTTGATGACTCTGTCTATAAAATTCAGGAATTAAACTGGCCATGGCAAGCTAAGAATTTTTTCTAATTCTTTCCTACTCGCCCCATTTCTTGTGGTTGAACACTTTGGTGCCGTTACCACCTGATATTGTTGGCAGCTGTGCTTACAAAGGTTTTAACAGCCCATATCTATCCTCCCCAGTTATGTGAGCTAAACAATCCTGAAGGTGAAAATGAATCTTCATATTAATTGTAATCTCTTACAGTACTTGTGATGTCTTCTCATGGGTGTTCTTGTTCTGAAATGTATGATCAATCTGACTGAAGAAATATAAAACCACTTTCATATTTAATATCAGAACGAAGAAAGCATATTAATGCCTTTGATGCCACTAGGGTTGCAAACCCTAGGGCTAGAATTTGTCTTGATTGTGCATATCTATGAATTTTTAAAGAAAAGAGGACAGATTCTGACTTAAATGAGACTACATATGTGAGGACGGTTCATATTTCAGTAGTTGTTGTAAGATCACAATCACACTCTAGTCTTTGGCATTATTTTTACAAGGAGATAGAGCATGCAACCATAGGAAAAAATGGAACCCTTTCTAAAGATGTGTGCTGTATTAGGCACTAAGTTAATATTCATTTTGCAGCTGGTTATACATAGTAACTTTTATATTCAGCTCAAATACTTATTTGAATAGAATTTATTCCAAATGGCATACAAAGATCATCTCCCTGTATACTTAGTGGAATGTCATTTTGAATGAAAATGGTTTATCTGAATAAATTTGTTCATAATTTTGCTGATTATGGGAAGAAGTCGTGTATTTTCATGTAAATTTTTGGTCCTGTAAGCCTTCTATCTCTGTTTGTTGAAGTTTTATATTTGGGTAATTTAAAAATTCTAGTTACTGTACTAAAATGTAAAAAGCATCTAGAAATCTATTTTTTCATTAACCTGAGAGTTTTAATTCAATTACCTGATATATGCTGAGTACTTGAAATTATAGTGGTTTATTCATTTTGAAGCTCTTTAATTCTAATGATCACAGAATCACAGAATTTGCAGACCTGGAAGGGACCCACAAGGATCATCGAGTCCAGCTCCTGGCCCTGCACAGGAGCATCCCCAAGAGACACACTGTGCCTGAGAGCATTGTCCAAATAACTCCCTGAACTCTGTCAGGCTGCTGCTGTGACCACTGCCCTGGGGAGCCTGTTCCAGTGCCCAACCACCCTCTGGGGGAAGAATCTTTTCCTGGTATCCAAGCTAAATCTTCCCTGACACAACTGCAGGCCATTTCCTCAGATCCTGTCACTAGTCACCAGAGAAGAGAGCAATGCCTGCCCCTCCTCTTCCCCTCACGAGGAAATTCTAACTGCAGTGAGGTCTCCCCACAGTCTCCTCTTTTCCAGGCCAAACAGACCAAGTGCCCTCAGCTGCTCCTCACATGGTTTCCCCTCAAGGCCTTTCACCATCCTTGTGGCCCTCCTTTGGACATTCTTTCATAGTATAATATCTTTCCTCTATTGTGGTGTCCCAAACTGTCCCCAGGACTCGAGGTGAGGCCTCCCCAGCCCAGAGCAGAGCAGGACAATCCCTTCCCTTGCCCAGCTGGCAATGCTGTGCCTGATGCCCCCCAGGACAGGGTTGGCCTTCCTGGATGTCAGGGTACTACAGATTCATATTGACCTTGCCACTGCCCCCAGGGCCCTTTCCATGGCACTGCTTTCCAGCTTCTCATTGTCCATAGATCCAGGTTTGCCCCATCCCATGTGCAGAATCCGGCACTTTCCCTTGTTGGACTTCATACAGTTGGTGATTGCTCAGTTCCTCTGGTCTGTCAAGGTCTTGTAGGGCCTCCATGCATTGGAGACAGTTAACACCAGAACCCCAGTAGTGACAGGTCACCAGTCTGATGTCACCCCCTTCACTGTAACCCTTTGTGCCTGACCTGTGCGTCAGCTGCTCACCCATCCCATGCTGTGTTTGTCCAGCTTTGTGGTGGACATTCTGCATACTTCTAGAAGATGGATCAAATCGAAGTCCTGTTTGAATTACTTTCACCTTGGCTTTTCTTTCATGTATTGGTTCTTTTTTGTGGTCCCAGAGAAAATAGGTCCTGCAAGCTCTGCTTGGCACCAGGACCAGCTTGCCAAAGATTCTCACTGGAAGCCTCTGAACAGGAGAAATTAATAGTAACAAAATCTTCATCTTCTCTTATTGGTAACATAAGTTTCACACACCTTATAATGAAAATCGTGGCTCGTCCATGTCCTAATTTGAGTCAGGACAGTAACAGTATTGGGCACTCGTGGCTTTCAGATAAATTATTTTTGCTTACATTCTCCTGAGTCCTCCCCCCAAAATCCTTCTTAAACATTTCAGTACTTCTAGTTTACTTAGTCCAAACTTTGTGGCTAGAGGCTTAAATATTTAATTATCCTATGTTACATAAATCTAACCTACAAAATGTGTCCTTTCTTCTATGAAACAAAAGCTGAAAATATGTCAGCTGCAGATATTTATTATTACCATAAAACATTGATTTGAGCATGAATATTAGTATTTGCCATTATAGGACACAGAGATTCTGGGAGAGATGCTTTCTGGTAGGTTCACCTGTGCTTTATGTTGACTGCTCCATCAGAAAATGCTGTTCAGTGCTCTTTATCAGCTGCAAATCTCACAGTCTGTGTGATAAAAGTGAGAAGGACCAGGTGCATGAACAGCACAATGTGGAGCAGGAATCTGGTGAGTGCAGAGATAGTGTGGGGCAATATCGACCGCAGTCAATTTGGAAACTCACACAATTGAGTTCTAGGCTTCCTATAGATCTTTAAAGAAATGTATCCTGTCTGCAACTGTCTGTAAGGTGAGAATGGTGATTCCTTTGTGAAGCTCTATGTAAGAACAAGGAAATGTTACAAATTGTTATCTAAGTAAGCTCTGCTACTCTCACAGCACTGATGTCAAGTAAGACTAGGAGACCAGTTTTTTTCCATTAGAAGTACAGTGTAATACAACCATGTGAACTAAGTCATTCTGGATAATTTTTTCTGTATCCTTCCTGATCAGTCTATTTTTTCTCTTTTTCTTTTTTGTCTGCTGTGTCACCCCTCCCCCTTATCTCTTGGAAGAAAAAAAACTTATGTATTAATTTGTGGAGTGTTGCCACCCTAATTTTCATTTACAGCCACAGAAAAGGGGGGCTAACGTTTATTATTCATTTACTAGCTATTGTATTCCATTTGTTTGTTCTTGTGGAGTGACAGGACCTTGGTGTGTTTAGAAAGGTTTGCAATCAGTACATCACAGGTAGGAGAACACAGTTTTAGATGGGGAACTTGATCAGTGATATATTTTTCTCTTGTGTTGAATGGATTGATTATCTGCAGTGGAAACTCTGACCTACTTAACACAAATGAGATTGCTTAATGGCTACTGATTGGTTGTCAGAGAGTTTTCTTTAAATATACATGTCCATCATTAGCCACTTTGTAATAATAAATGTCTCCTGTGTTATCCCATTTGTCTGTTTATATCACAAAGTAATGTGTCATACTATAAAATGCAAATGTGTTCATTGAGATAAGTTTGCTTCATCCTGATGTTGAGTGGTGTAGCTACATTACATGACATACAAGGTGTCAGCTAATTAGGTATTAACATATCTCTTATGTAATTGAATTTCAGAAATAATTTCTTTGAAGTGAATAGTTGTCTGAAGTGCTAGAGAAGAGCTACCAAAACTGCCAGTGCACAAGAAATCCTTCAGAGATATTCTGTGGAAGGGATTTGTATTCTAAGGCTTAATAAGATGACCAAGGCAGTGCACAGACAACATGAGGGATAGCTGTGGTATTTTTGTTGTCTTTATTTTGTTTCTGGTTGTGTGCCTTGTTCATCAAATGTAATGGTGGAGTTTTGCTTTAGTAGAAAGGGAAGATATTTCTAAAGCTGTTAAAATATAAGAGGGCATAATCTGAAACTTCTGATTTTTTCCCCTCCATCAAATTATTTTCAAAACAGATGGCTATTTCTTTCTAATATACAGAGTTGTTGTTGTATATTGCAGATTTGCCGCTGAGTTGTTAGGAACATCTAGCTAATAGTTTCATAAATGACAAAAATGACTTTATTTTGGTTGTGCACTATTAGGGAAAATGAGGAAAGAGAAGACTCAAATTATGAACCAATTATATTTGAAAAAATCCTTTAAAGGTATTGTGCTTTGTTTTGTTTTTTTTCCAAAGGAGTCACTATTGTAATCCTAATGGAGTAAAATTAGTCTGCTTTAATTGAATTCAGCAGGAATAAAGCCAGTTCAACAAGAGATGTTTTGATAGTGTGATGCTGTGTTGCTGATGCCCATGAATACTGGATAAATCTGAAAGTTTAGAGTTATGATTTATTTTTCAGACGTGCATTGGCTAAATTTGCAAAAGTGCTTCCACTCTAATAAAACATGGTCTTTCAGTTTAAAACACTCTGTCCTTCTTCAGTAACTTCATTGAAATGAAGCGGTCTGGACACATCCCCTTTTCAGCTCTGATCTGGGCTCTCAGCATGATCAATCAGTGTTACAGACCTCACTTCAAAATCTGCAGTTAGGATGTTTCTGCTCATCTGTGAATGCACTTATTACCTCCCCAAACTCCAAATTTTTGGGCAGGTAAAGAAAGTAATTTTGTGTGGCCTCTGTTCTTGCATGGCAAATAATTTGTATTTTCTCTGATTCATGCAGGTGTAGTTGCTGGGGCAGAGATGGAAACAATAAGGTCTAGTTCAGTCATATTACAAATATACTTCTCTACATCCACAAGGGCTGAGCCCAACTGGCTAATCACTTCTGTCTATATTTGACTTCATGGAAAGTTTGTGGGTTTAGTGTGAATTAGTTCCCAAATTCATTGCACTGAAAAGTCATCTGTTTGAAAGCTAGCAAATACCAATTATGAAGATGTGCCTCCCTAGCCAATTAAAATGCGTGGGAGATATAGCTTTGTTATCAAAAGCTTTGATGTTTGTCTAGAAAGTTTTATATCAAGAAATATTTTGAAATAACATTGGGAAATGAGCCCATTAGAAAAAATATTCTTACTGCTTGATGCTAAAAAGGTGACTTAGGAGTACTGGATTCACTACTGACTGGCTGTGTTGATATGAATTAAGCCCCACTGTTCAAGTGACCAGGGAAAGAATCACTCTGGATGAAGAGGAAATAAGAGGGAAAAAACCCATCATTAACCTCTCTTTAATTATCTATAAGGGCTCAGATTATAGGAGAGGACTATCCTTGCAGATAATTAGATTTATGTAGTTATTGTGAAGGGAGCAATTTTGCTTCTGTAGCTTGGCTATCCTTTGCACAGAGCAATAGTTCTTTACCCTGAAGCCAGTGGGAATGCAATGTAGCCCTGTAATGACAGTCACAATAAAGCAAGCAGTTTTATTTAGGAAAAGGAACATAATAAACTGGGCAAAGTATTTGAAGTGAAATATGTAGTGCTCCCTAGATTCTGATAAACCTTTTCCCAGGAACACACAAGTACTGGCTATTAAAAAGAGGGAGGCTGAAGCCAGAATCAAGAGGGCTCCAGGAACCTGTATTAGCTAGGCTGGCAGTGTGTGCTATTACTAATAAGAACTATTTTGGGGTGGGTTTCAGTTTGCTGCAGCCATACTACACAGCACTTGACAAGTGTTGCAGAGTTCTGCCTATTTCTAGCATGAATTCTCGGAGCTTTTTTCTCCTTACCTTGCTCATTACTTTCCTTTATTCAGGTTTCAGCAAGATCTTTAACGGCTTATTTTACAGGTGCAGTTTCTCCAAAGTAAGCCATGATTCATCCTTGCACAAAGCTGTGAGATAAGATACAGTATCCTAAAAGAAGGTCTTACATTACTCTTCAAACGTTGGGAAACACAAAAGCATAATCTCTTGGAAGTAGTTTACAGTTGATTTTTTCTATGTGGTTTTTTTGGGGGGGTGGGCGTTTTTTTGTTTTTTCTCTGCCAAAGATCCTGGTTATTCATTCATAAAAAAGACTCAAAACCAAACCCTAAGTCGGGTGAGTGACAGAGGTCTGGCTAAGTCAAGTTTGATCCAAGTGTAGTGGGAACAGGTTGGTGAAGTAAGGGGTCTAAAGAACCTTTACCTGTTCCTCTTGCTACTGGCCTTGCAGATTCCACCAAGTCTGTCATGGTCTGTTTCAGTGTTTTCCCACGGATTGTGCTTTCCTTCATTCTGTGATCTCACTGTTTGCCCTCAGAAGTTTTGGCTTGTGCAACACCCAGCTGGAGTCATGCCCTACTTTTTGACAGTGGTGTGACTGTTTCTTCTAAGGCAGATGTATTTATTTTCATCTTTCTACTGTTCCTCCCAACAGTAACTTCATAGTCAAGTGAATAGGTGGCATTTTGCTATTGTTACCGTCTACCTTCAGTTTTTCAAATAAAGACAGTTCACAAGGAAGAAAATAATCCACATTCTTCCTTGCTGAATTACTCCCTGCTGCAGGTGTAGGACTTGCATGACAAAACTCTTTATCCTGAATGACACTGGATATTGTATGCTGATATTTTATGGAGATAATCTGTGTGGACACTTGCTGATGACCTCAGGCAAACCAGACTTGGAGCTGGCTGCAGAATGCACCTCTGAATGTGGTGGCAGCATCTTAACAAACTCATACAAGAACAAAAAGCACATATATGAGCCAACAAGATTGTCATGTCACTTATCTGCTAAAAAAAAAAAAAAAGAAAAAAGGAAAAAAGAGCTAGTTTCTCATCCTTTACTCACTTCATGTCCTTGGTTAGTTTAAGCTTATAACTCTGGGCTACTTTTCCTCCTGTGTGCAAGGGGGAGATGTGCAGTGTAGTAAAAATTTATTTCCCTCCTACTATTTACTCATAGACCTCCACAGCTGCCTACAGCAGCTACTCCACAGAAAGTGTGTGACTTCCTTTACAGAGGTGGAGGAGGTGACTTTAGTTATTCCAGTTTACACATTAGCACTTGCTTAAGATGTTCCAGGAGCACAAGCTGGTCCTTTTCCTCACCATATCTGTGTGTCTTTATGGAATAGATGCCTTAACAGAAAGGCAGCTCACATAAAATTTTCTTCCAAGGAATAAAGACTGGAAATTGTAATATATACGGTGCATAAATGAAAGATAAAGGAAGGAAAAAAAGACCCAATCCAAAATCCAGCTTGTATCTTTAGCTCAGTTGGCTCTTGGTGAGAATGGGACTAGGTACAGCATCATAACAAATGATTTGGTGTGATTAATTGCAGCTGTATTTGTAATACCTCCAGTTGCTATCACAGGGCTGCTAAAGAAATCTTTCAGCTGACAGCAAAGTGATTGGTTAATGGCAGACATGGGGAATAATTGACAACTGAGGCAAAACATCTGGGGATGAAATATATTTTGTCAAAGAGCTAAAACCCTTGTGTTGAGAAAGTGCATTTTTTTTCCCTCTGATCCCTTCTGTCAACAAAATACTTTTCATCAGAAACATCAAAGCCATTTCATCTGAAAATTTCATTTTTGAATCCCTTTATCTATTCTGTTGACAAAAATTTCTGTCAAATGACTCAAACCATTGTATTAACAAATTTCTTTTTGTCAATCATGATTTATTCTTTTGGCAAACACATTCTATAATACTCTGCTTCATTCTGTGGAGAGAATACACAAGTCAGACTCCATCTTAATTTTTTAGGAAGTGAAAGTTAAAAGTAAATGTAGTGTCACAACTGCTTATCTGCTAAATTTATCTACTGATTAGGCTTATTTTTAAAATATCCTGTTGAATTAAAGTTTCTGCTGAATAATGCACGAGTTGAAGTAAGGAATTTGTAGGTGCAATAAAATCAAATTTCTCATTTTTTTGCAGAATCTGTCTGCTAATCACAGCTTTCAGGCTCACAATAGAAAGATGATCTCTAATAAGCTGTATTTTAACTAGTTTCTAGATGTTGATGAACTGGAGGTTTATTCTAACAACATTACTTATAATAAACTACTGAAATAGAAAACAATATTGTAGCCACCCTCCATGTATTCCATGCTAAATTAGCATTAACTAGTATAGTGTACAAATGATTTACTAGTTCCTTAAACAAAGAATATATCTGTTTAAAAGCAGAATCATGATGATAAGAAAAGGATAAGTAAAGCTTTAAGTTCAAAATGCCAGTAATGTACACAAAAAAAATTATTAATCTTTCAACTATTCCTTTCACAAATGGAAAAAAAAGATCAATCACTGGGATGTGCATAGGCCAGCTGACCATTCCAAAATCAAGTATCCTCAAACTAGTCATTACATTGATGTTTCTTAATTAATTTTCGCAAATGTAAATTGAAAAATCTTTTACAATTGGTCAATCTCCATTTTCCTTGAAACTAAACATTACTGTCGGGTGGGACTCTTTCCATTCTCAACTCAGACTATTCTTTTTAAGGAGTAGGCTGTGTTTAGTATTATTTCTGCTTGCTCAAATATTTTTTGCCATTATGCAGGTTTGGAGGGTCTTTAAATGTTACAATAACGTGTAGTTGGTGGGGTTTTTTTGTTGTTTGGTTGGTTTTTTATTTTGTTTGTTTGTTTGTTTGTTTGTTTGTTTGTTTGTTTGTTTTGATATTAGTTTGGGTTTTTTCCTTGCTGCGTGCTTCCTGTGTTCTGGATCTTTTCTCCCTGGATTTAATTTCGCACTTCAATGTCAATTTCATCTCTGAAGTTTTTGCCCTTTATCTACAAAGGGGCTACAAAGCAGTCATTTTCTGTAAAGGCCTTAGTATGCAATCAAGCTGACAGGTCATTATTTATTAGCATCTTTCATTAGAATGTTGGGAATTTGGCATGTCATTTTACTGAAAATATTGTATGATTGATTGGCACTGGTCAAAATCTGTTTCTTCATCTACTGTTGCACCAAATAGTGGGACTAATGAGTTGCATCTAATGTCCATAATTCCTAGAAAAATATGAAGTAGCAAGGGAGTGTTTTGCTTAACATTATTTCAGATACTTTAGGAAGACAATCCTAAATTCCCGTAGAATAAGACTTGTTAAAAATTTTACCCTCCAGAAATGTTAGCCCTTGTCAGAACACAAAAGCTACAAGGGAAAACAGGCAATTATTTCTCTGCTGTGTAACAAGACAGAGAAAGCCAGGACAACAACTGGTACCTCTAACAATTATAGGTTCAAGAGAAATATTGGTTTTGAGAAATATGTAAAAAGTGTAGGTATCCTTGGCTCATTTAGCACTAAAGGAGTTTTCTTCTCTTTTCTTAACCTAGGAAACCTGTATTGATCACAGCTGCCTTAATCACAGAGGAAGCTGCTAGGAAGAATGATTGGATGTAGGGGAAAAGTCTGGTTCCTTGAATAGCAAACTTGATTCTGGAAAAAACCCTTTTACTCCAGGGAGTGCACTTGCCTTTAGTGGAGGTTGAACCTTGTTGGAGTTGCTCTAGACAAGCTCAACACCAGGTTTGTGTGCATAAAGGGTTTGGGCTGTTCACTGGCTGTACAGACACCAGTCTGACTTTGAACGTGTGAGTAACCTCAGAAGTCAAAGGAACTATTAGAGGACTTTTTCCCTGATGGGGGCCAAGTTAATTATGAGGAATGAAAAGAATGAATCTGTTCTATGGATTTTTCCAGTGGTTGTTCAGTGGAGGCAGATTTCACTAGGAGCTTATTACAGTTTAAAGTGGTAGTACAAAGAAAGGACAATGCTGTGTAGAGAAGATTTTTACATAGAAATTAAAAGAACAAAATTTGATATTTTACTGCTTTCTCCAAAAGTCATCAATATTTTACTGTTTTGCTTAATGAAAGCAATAATCACCTGTGTTCTCTACAGCCTAAAGTCTCTCTTCCCTCACCTCCCTTTCTTCTTTCCCACTCACATGAAATGAGAGAGGCAAATGTGAAGAGGGTGTTCAATGAGTTTGTTGCTGAAGGAGAAAGGCTGTGCTCTAGCACATCTTTTTGATTTACTGAGGTCCAAGTCTCTTATTGGGGTTGGTGGAATTCAGTCACTGATCCTGTGAGAAGAAAAAGGAAAAGTGGCTTGGAATTAGAATATGCTCCAGGAGCAGTTTTCAGTGAATCTTTTGGAGATGTGTGAGTCTTCTCCATGGAGATGTAATTTGCATGTTATTTTTATTAATATAAAATTGCTGGCCTCCCCCAGTCTCACAGTATAAAACAGTAGCATTGGGAGGTGGAACTAATGTTCCTCCAATTCACTTTGCCTGGATAGGAAGAATGAAATAAATATTGCAATTTCTTCATAACGTGAGTGTGCAGAAGTAAAGATTTGGTGAATAGGCTGAAATAGCCAAATGAATGCAGCCGTGTCAGCTGGGCTGCAGTTAGAAATTATTACGCCTTGTGAAAAGCATTTTCAATTTTATCATGGCACAGTAGGGGAACATGGTGGAGAGGACTGGGCACTGTAGACTTGGATTTGCCATTTTCCTTGGGAAAGTCACTCATTTTGTTTCCTTGTCTGTAGTATAAAATAATGATATTTGCTCTCCCTTGTGAAGTTCTGGCATACCCATAGTATCACAGAATAATACACTGCTACAGAAACCACACATCATGAGAGTTACATCACAATGGAGAGCTTGTCTTAAGTTTATATTTATTTTAGCTTCTCCTGTAGGCAGGCTGACCTATGTTCTGTACACTCAATATGTTAGTTTCTTTTATTCTGTTGATTCAGTTGGGCCATAGTATAGCTGAAGGAGAAGGTTCTGCACTGTTTGTTAATACTATACACTTTAAATTGCATGTTAGTTTTTGAAGCTTTTAACTTTTTGCTGCAGCATTAACAGTAGTATAAAAAAGTGTCACAATATGTTTGCTATTTGTCCCCGCAATGACCCTGATTGTACTTAAGAACTTAAAAATCCTCCAAGAGAATCACTCTATCTACATCAATTGTCGTGATTTTCTAAAATCAGCCAGATAGAAAATACAGCCTGCAATACCTGTGAATACATGCATCATTTTGTCCTTCATGATATATTAGTGGTGTCAAGTGCTGATGAGATCATAGTTGATAGTGGTTGATGATATAGGCTGAATGGGTGGTGAGTTAAAGCTTTTTTAAATCCATCTGTTCCAGAATTCACTCAACTGGATTCGACCCCCCCTCTCATCTTTTGTCAGCTGGTGTAAAATCAGGAACATCTCTACTGAAGGTAAGTCAGTTATGCTGTGTCAAAGAGGTGAAGGTAGGAAAAAATGATTAATTCCTACTTCTAGTCTTGTTTGATTAAAGCAAGCTCTGTCCCAGAAGCCCATGGAGTTTTATCTGCTGAAAACTCTCAGATCAGAAACAATTGCATGCTGACCAACTGCTATAAAACATTATGGATTTTTGTTTTTCACTGAGTCTATTTATACACTTTCCTGAAACCCTTGGTTTTCCTCTTTCTTGAAAATATTGCCTTTTAATGAGAGTAAAAGTAGGATTTGCTTCTTTTCTTGAATTATGTTTGTCAACCATCCAGCAATACATTGCATTTTGGTCAGGTGTAATCTAATCATAGAATCATAGAATTTCTCTGCTGGGAAGGGATCATTGCTATAGGTCTCTAAACAATTTGAACATAGCTACTTGACTTAATTATTTATTTCTTCATTATAGCAAATATTAAAATCTGAAAACTGCTAGGTAAGCACTGAGTGCTGCCAGAATTTCGTTGTGTAGTACACCATTTTCTCATCTTTTATGCATATTTATATAGTCTAGCTGGTTTCTGTGGTGCTGATCTGGGGATCTCAGTCTATTTCCTTTGATTGTGATGCCGGGATGAAACAATGTCAGTGGAAATGAGGTGATTATTTAGAAGGAGCTCTATATCTGTCCATATTCATTAGTATGTCCTAACTTGTATTGCGCCCTAGCATTTTGCACTGTGACTTTTCTTCTTGCTTTGGTATTTAAATCTCCTTGATCAATAGCATGTTACATTGTAGTTTTCTGCTTGTTGTGACAGTTTTCTGTACTCAGTCTGTCTCTCCAACACACAGCATATGTGCACACATACTCCTAAGAAGAAATCATCATTCATCTCTCTCCATAGTGTGCATATTGCTCAATTTTATACAGACAGAGATGGCATTCTAGGGATTCTCAGTTAAGTTTTGGATAAGACTGATGGCTGTGCCATTTGAGTTAATGGCATAAGGTTAGCACTAGGACTTAAACTGCCTTAGAATGTAAGTATCTGACAGCCCTTGGTCATTGAAATCAATGGGAAATGTGCTGCAAATTGGTTTATTTAGATACCACTTATGTGCTTATATTTGTGGTCATATTAGGCACTCTACTAGTGGGATTAGCAACTGCTCTCTGCATTCCAGGCAGCCATAGAGGGTTTGTATGAAAAAATAAGAATACAACTGAGTGAATCATATATTCCATAGTACAAGGCTGAAATACTGTTCTTTCTCTTACTTTATTTGCATATTTATGCAACATATAAACATTAGCATTTCAATGTTGCTCATTTCCAGCTTAAATAAGATTCTCTTCCTGAGAATAAAAAATGGTTTAGCAAGAGCTCTCCTTTATATACAGTGAACTTGATGGCTAAAGCAAGGAACAAATTACAGCAGCATCAGAAATATGTTTTATAGTGTAAGTTATGAAAGAGACAAAATCCATTCTCTGACTTGTTGATACTGCCAGGTTGTCCCAGTTGCTCAAGACATAGAATGGATAAAAGGCATTTGGGGATTTGAAGCTGTGTTAGTCATTGCATCACGGGAACATCTTCATTGTACACAATACAAGCCTTGGGGGCAGGATCTTTTGATCTGCTAAAATCTTTTTGCCTTTCTCCTTATGCACCTTTCCAAGTTCTGCTGCCTTGCACTCTTTTTTCCTAACTGTCTTTCTGTGTTGGCTTAGTTTGTGCTTGGACCAGATTGAGCATTCCAGTGAGTCTGATTGTTTCACTTCTGTGAACCTATTTCTGTTCTATTATGTTAGTATCCTGTTTTTGCTGAGCAAAGCAGCACAGCAGGTTCAGCAGCTGCCAGTGGTAGAGAACATGCCAGACCAAACCAAGAGCAGCTGTTTCTCTTTTTTCCTAGATTTGAAATGGGTTCAGTGTCAATTTTTTATGTCTTTCTTGATATTTTTCCGTCCTAACCAAGAAGACACAATGAATAACTGAGACTTGAAAGTGACACCTGTCCATGGACAATCAAGTTTTCACTGACTTCTAGAGAGGATGAAGGCAATGTATTGAGTCAGACCAAACTCCCTACTGAAGTGTACCACGAAATGTTTTGTTCAGCTGATGTAATACTGTAGATAAACCAAACCAAGGAGGCAGATAGACTTGAGCTAAGACGGGCAAACCAGGCATCTTCCCCCTTTATTCACTTTATCCTGTTGGAGGTTGTGAAATCCTGTGTTTCCTCCTGCTGACAGCAAGTGTGTGAGCTCCTGTCTGATTCAGGTGTTTGTGATATATATATGCTCAAAGTGGAGAAGAAAGTTGCCTCAAATTTCCCAGATTTTCCGACTTTGAGCATTAGGCTCTCCTTTGATGCATTTAAAGAGAGATCGATGACCTTTTTACTCACTGGAGTATTCTAATTTGTTTGAATGAGCTCCATTTAATTAGTTTAAATTATTTTAAGTGTCTAATTTTACTATTCAGTCTCGTAAGATGCCTGTCATAATAGCTGCTATAAATATACATATTGACTTTCAATAAATACTTTCCTGTGCTAAGTCATCAACCATCTAAGTGTTGCCTAATATTGAATGAGGGATGTGTCTGTTGACTTGAGCCTTCCTCTTGAGGTCAGTGAGTCTTTGTGTTATCTAGAACAACTAGATCAGGATCACAGGAATTTGGGGGAAAGGGTTGTCCTGTAGAATGTAAAATCTAAATGTAAAACATTCAAAATTTAACAAATTAAAATGTAAAACAGTCCTTCATTTTTTAGACGAATATGGGCTAATTCTGCTGAAGAGTTTCCTCTCTGCATTCCACTGTCTGCCTGTGCAGAGGTAAGTGATAGGAAGACATGTGGCAGCTACCACGGCAACACAAGGCTTGGCTGATGCCTGTGGGGGTGGACCTGTCTCTCTTGAGCCTCCAAAGGCTCTGTTTGTTCTCCATGGCTCTGTGGGCTAAGTGGGGATGGATTTACTTCTGTTTCTCTGGAGCAGGTAAGACTTTCTCTTTGGGTGAGGAAGGGGACTTTGTGCATGAGCTCATTTTGACTTCAACCTTGCAGCAATTCTCCCATTTTGAATGCTTTTTAAATTGCCATCTGTTTTCTGTTTGTTTATTTTAAAGCTCTCACATTTCCCCCCCGCATTCCCTTCTGGGTAGGAGTGCTAAAGTGAGGAGTTTGTGTGCTGCAGTCTCCTCTCTTCAAGCGAAATACCTCATACCACTAGTGACACACAAAGACAATGTGTGAGAGTGAGGAATTCTACAGAAATATCATAGAGCTGCAGTTAAGCACAAGCCAGTAAAGCTTTGGAGTCAGAAATGACTTTTCCACAAACTGGTGTGCTCTCCACAACTCTATCTGGTGCTGATTAACAAATACACCCCTCAGGTACATTTCTTATGTCCAGAGGTACTGCAGGCTTGTTAAGTGGGGATTTTTAATTATTTTTTTTCGTTGTACTTGCACAATAATATTGGCCTTGCCAATTAGCCATATTATTACACTATATCTCCCTTGTGGATAGTTATTTTTAAATTTAAATCACCTCTAACCCATTACTAGCTAAGTGAGAATGAGGCCCTTTTGTATTGAATAGGGATGCTTACAAATGAAGTCAGTTTCATTTCTTTAGAGAGTATTTTTATATTGTTTCTTCAACTTTCATACAGCTTCCCTATGTCAACAAGACATTAAGAAAAATCTCTCATATTCCAGTTATACTTCCAAAATGACATCCATAGGCTTATAGCCATAATCCATCTGAAAATATATGTCGCTTAGTGTAAGAATAGGATATGTATTTTACAGCTAAATTTCAGCATTTTGTTGGCTTTTGTCTGTCTTTACCTACCATGTTAATGTGAAACTGAATCTGGAGCTGAAAAGCAAAATAAAGTATTGCTCAGCTGAGGTTTCCCTGAGGTGACATGACCTGGAGATTAGGTTGAGGTAAAGTCACATTTTACTTGATGAAAGTATTCTGCATTACACGGGGATGTTTATCTGCAGGGATATGAGTTACACTGAATTACTCTTACTGTTCATGGACAAAAGAATTTTTTTTCATCGTCATCTATTTCATCTCCCTGAGTCTTGCACTTTAGCACTAAAATAGCTACTGCTGAATTTCTTGGTATTTGTGAAAATTCATAGCTGATGGATCATTCCAGTGACTTTGGTCAAACTACAGCATTGCTATTTTACCATCTCACTTGCTGTGTCCTTCTTGCAATTTCAAGCATGCCTTGATGAATTTATATTCTGTACTTGCTTGATCAGTGTCATTGAGGCTTCAGTGTAGCTGGCGAAGGTGCACATGGACATTCAGGTTCAGTTCAGTGTTTTAAAAAAATAAAAGAAAAGACTTCAAGAGCTTTCTAGGAAAAGCACTTTCCCCCATCTTAAGAGATTTCTTAAACCTGTTTTCTTTTCAGGTTATGTGACTGTTCACTTATTATACTCCTACTTTTAAATTTAAATTGAAAAAAAATTGATTATTTACATTATTTAGAAAAATAATTAAAGAATCTGCTGTCAATACAAGACAGAATAAAAGAAATTTGCATCATAAATATAGACTGCTACTATAAAAAGACATACTGTACATGACAGTGATAAGTCATATGACAAGAATGAACAATATAAGCAATAGCTAAATGCATACAACATGGGGATTTTTGAAAAATCTCACCATTGGTCAATAAAAAAAACCCCAAACAAACAACAAAACAAACAAAAACCAACCCCAAAAATAAACTAAAACCCCCCAAAAAATCAAACCTATCAATTTCTGTGTGGCAAAGATAGGGCAAAATTAAACACTTTAAAAAAAATCTATCAAAAGGATATCTACATCTGATCTGGTATCTTCTCCAGGAAGGAGAATATGCACTACTCCAAAATTTTAGAAATTTTTTTTCACCCTCTGATTACATCATGCCCCCAGGTTGTTGATATTCCCTCACAATGATGTATAAAAATGTGTATATTTTGTGCTATACTTATACTCGATTATCTTATGATAATAAGATATGTATATCTTATGATATACATGAGATAGTAACAGCGGAATTACTACTGCAAATAAATCTATTTTAAATCCCCGATTTGTATGATTTTCTAAATGATGTTTGAACTCTCAGAAGCTACAAAAAATCCAGTTTGGTTTTTTTTTGTTGTGTGTTTTTCTGGGTATTTTTTTACAATTCTACGGAAATAGTTAACAGAACTTCGTTTAAAATATAAATATGTCCTCAGTGATCATTTTGCTCTTGCAATTCTACATACATGTGAAATGATGAATGATTACCAGCCTTGAAAAGAATACTCTTTGTTTTCTCACATCTGATTTCACTATGGATATTTTGTAACATACTACATAATCAAGTGTTATTTGCTAGGAACATTTCCTGGTTTGGCTGACCAATGAACAGTAAATCTTTTTCAGAAGGGTTAATAGTATGTTATTTTTTTCGTTTCTGGATTAGATCCGATCTCAGATACAATCCAACATAAATACTTGAGACTACGTGGAAGTACAGTTTACCATAAATCTGATAAACCTATTCCTCCCATTTTCTTCACGGCCTACCATGATTTATTTTTGTTCCCTAGTTCATTCCAATTTCATATGGATCTTGAAATATATTTACCTATTCACTTTTTTGTCCTTAGGTGATTCTTGTTGAAGATGCTCATAGAATAAACATGTTATAAGACTTGCTGATGTAAATGAAAATGCTCTTACTCCACTCAGTACCTGCAGTAGGGCCTGGCTTGAGGGGACAAATGTGACTCTGCAGTAAGGCACAAAGCGATAGAGGTCAGGGGGATGTTCAGAGACTGCAGCATCACAAAATGGTGTTGGGGGCTGGCTGGGGATGCAGTTCCCTAGTTCCCTTTCTGTACATCAGAGAGAGTGAGATGTCTCCAAGAAGCTCAGCACACTGGAATGTGTGGTGTTCTGTAAAGTGTCTCACAGGTCCAGTCCCTGCCTCTGCCCCTCCCATGGGGCTGTCTTGAGACTGCAGTAAAAAAAAAAATGAAAGTCCCTCCTAAGATTTGCTTTCATACCTCTCGATAGAAATAGTCCCTATGTGGTTCCCAGGTCACAGGAGAGGGTGGGAATTGTCTACTCCACAGGCAACTGTAGCCAAAGGAAATGGAGCAGATATGCAAAATATTCCAGCCTGGCAATTCAGCTTCATTCTATATTTTCTTCATGAAAATGTAGGTTCACACTACCCATTCTACCTACTCCTTAGAATGATCTCATTTTGGAAAGGGCAGATTCAAGTTCATAAATATGGCAACTTCAAAATATAGTTTTAAAATCATTTAGTTGTCTTTTTCTGTAAAGCATTGCATTTCCATTGAATTTGATTTGTGAGATCATTCTTTCCTGGCTGTTGCTAGGACAACAAAAGAAGTATTTTACTTCAGTACAAATAGTACATTGTATCTATTAGCCTTTAGAAATGCTGCTAACATAATCAATATCAAATATATTGAATATGTTAGATTTTTAAATTACATTTACAGTGGAAAAAATATTATTTTCAGTGTACTTTAACATCTGTATGGCTCTGTATTGATTTTTATTCCAACTCTCATGTTCTGGTATCTGGCTTGGCCATTATATTGGTATTCCCTCTGGAAATCCAGCTTTTCTATGTAAGAAGAGTCATGCTAAATGGACATAACTAATGACTTAGAAGAACAGTTACTATCTCACTGCATTTGGAAATCCAAAAGATTTAGAAGACTTTCTACTGTAGCTATTTAAACCTTCTCCAAGATGTGCTTTGAATGAAATTATTCTGGTCCTGTAAAAATGGCTGCAAGTGAATCTGCCAAGGACTTGGAGCGTCCCAGGGCATGCCTTGCAAAAACAGGTTCTGCTGATCTCACTTGGAGTTTGAGATCACTCAGCATCCAGCTGGATGGGAGGGAATTACAGAGAGGCTCATTGAGAGTTCAAACTCTTTCAGAATCAGTAAATAATTAAGAAAACTCTTTAAACCGTACTGACAGTATCTAAACCCAGGTGCTTTGAGAACTGTGTAAACTCAGGTGCTGCTCAGATTAGGCAGCCTAGCAGTAATTCTGGTTTTGCAGTATTATTGTAGCATAACCATAATGACATCATGGTTGAGTTAACAACTAGACTGAGTGGCAGGTGGTAGTTTTATGTCCCCTAATTGTATCTTCTAGGATTTAAAAGCAATTGACAGTTATATACGATAGAATGCTAGTCCATGCGAAAATAAAACGACTCCATACTCCATTTTTACTTTTTTTTGGGATGGTAAATAACCATGCTACTTGTGCATAGCTTGGACATAGAGTCCTACTGTATCAGTGCTGTTATCCTACTCTCTCATAGCTAAATACATTATATAGGGATCACTGGCTCAGACACAGAGAAAACTTTAAACACCTGCTTAAAACTGTAATGGGGAGGGGCTAGTTTAGAGATTTTCTTTTAAATCCATGAAGGAGGAAACAGCAGTTTTACAGTTTGGGTTTTTCTCAGTCAGGTGTTGTGAGATGCTGATTACCCTAAACTTTTCCTGAATGCAGTGGGAATTGTCTCAGTGCGTATCAGGATCAAGCCATGAAATCATTATGTAAAATATTTTAATTGAAAGTCTTGTCTTTGCTTCTCAAAGGAACCTAAATGCTATTAAAATTCGGGGGAATGTGGGCATCTAGCTTCTTTTCACTCTGTTCAAGATCTCGGCCAATATTCTCTAAATAAATTAGAATTTTACTTGTTTCTGACCAAAATAATAATTTTTCCATTTCTCGATGGTTATATAATAGTAATTTCTCTGCTTTTGTGTGCTAGTGTGCCCAGGCCAATAATGGATTCTTTGATGCAGCTGTCTTGAATTCCATTTACTATGTTTTTGGCCGTAGTTTCAGTTCTTTGCAGAACACAGTGTAGGGAACCTATCTTAAATTTTTATTCTGATAATGTACATTATTTTTGTAGAGAGGAGAGACCTTTTTTGTTTGCATATAGTTTGGCCTTCATTTTAATCCATAATTTTCCAGTAAGACTGGAGATCATAAAGTCTGATTTAATCCTTTTTTTTTCTCCTGGTGTTGCATTGTCATCTAACAGAAGAACTACTGAAAACATTATGTTCTGTTGTTTGGCTTAAAAAAAAACCTGTCAGGTTGATAGAAGCTCATAATGACTCATAAGAATCCTTGTGGAAAACAACCAGGTAGATTTTTATGAAGATATCCAGTGGGATTTTATTTTTCTGGAGGCTTCGTGTCTGCACTGTGTGTGTGAACTGTGTTTAAAATAGACTCATAACTATGTTTGCTTCATCACTGATGAAGCTCAGCTGTTTTTTCATGACAGACTTGCACAGGTTGAAATAAGAATTCTATGTGTGTAAATGTAACTTTTTATTACAATGTTGGTTAATTTAAATATAAATCTAAACATAAATTGTTCAACTTTCTGCTGAATGAAATTTCTTCCCCTATAGTGTTGCAATTTATTGTTCTTTCAATCTTATTGAACCTTTTGAGCTCTTTTCAAGTTTAGAAGCCAGGTGAAATTCATGAACCTTTTTTCTTTGCATAGTTATTACTTTGTATTACTTGTGCAGTCAGTTCATTTCTTCTCTGACGTCCTTGTTAAGGAAAGACATGTGTAAGTATCAGCTCTATATAAAGCTGGATTGGCATGAGGAAGAAGAAATTAGATTCTCCCATTGATCTATTTTTCACATATTCTCTGATTTCCATTCTATTTGCTCTCTAATGAATTTTACTTCCTGGTCCTTCATGTGAGTTTATCTTTTCTTGTTTTCTGCTCTTTAAAAATTTTTGAATTCAAGAACAGTTTCTGAATCTACAGTTTGAGTGGGTTTGAATTCACCCTTGCCTAGTGCATTTTATGTGGATTCAGGAACATGCAAACGCAAATGCTGAAGCATTTATGTCTAAATACAGGAGCCACTGACAGGGGTTTCTGGTGGCAGCAAGCAGGACTAAGACACAACAGTGCTCCAGCCACCTTGATTTGTTTCATGCCTGCAGTCTGGGTGGCTTGATGAAATAGAACAGTTTTAAATACTTCAGGAGCTATGCAGGCATTAAAAAATCTAACATTGTCCTATAATAACATAATGTGCTGTTTCTTTCCTGGAGACCTCAGAAATAGTGGCTGTTGTGTTGTTCAACTCAGCCTTTTATTGGGTGCAAGTCTTCAGCTGGCATAAACAAGGTTTGTTCTTCCAAGTTTTAACCAGACTCAGGAAAGGAACCAAATATAACATGGCTATTAACATTCCTGCTCTGGGGGAGGTGGTGTAGATCAGTATGATTCTGCAGTTGGTTTCGTGGAACCAATTTGCACCATTTTTTATGACAGCAGATCTAAAACCAGGGAAGTATGGGAATAAATCTTATCAAGCCAGATGAAAATCTAACCATGAGCTAGAAAGGGTGGCTTTCTAGCTAAGTCTTTGGTTTGGGTTTGATTTTTTTTTTTTTCTTTAAAGGTATATCCTTAACTGTACACCTTAAAATATTTACAGTAGCCATTGGGACAATAGTAGTTATACTTTGATTTTTACAGTCAGAACATCTCTTCTTGCTCTGCATTATAGAGCATAAAAAGATTTGTAACAATGAGTGGTGTTATTTGAGCATTTCTTGTGAAATCATTTGAGCTGGTCTTCCATTGATAGAGTCAAATCTGGCATGAAATTAAATCCAATTCAAGAACCTCATGAATAGCAACAGAATGTCTGGCCACTAAAGTCCTCGCAATTACCTTGTGGTCTTTATAGGATGGGTGTCCTGAAAACCAAAGTGACAAATCTGTCTGTGTTTGAGTGGTCATCTATGCCTCAGTAAGCAGACTTTAAAGACAGGTTCTAAAAGCCAGAGGCACTCAGATAGACTCCATTAGAAAACCATTCCATTTCCCTTCATGGTCGGAAGATTTAGTATCTTAGGGGCTTTTGCTCCCCAGTCAATAGTAGTGTTTGATAAAGGGGAGGGAGAAGAAAAAAAAAAGGGGGGGGGGGGGGGAACCAACTCGGATTCCTAGTACAAAGACTCTGTATGTAATATATTTAACTGTCAAGAACCTTTTGTGAGTAATGTGCAAGCTCTCAAGTAAGAGAACTGAAGTTGTCAAGAGTTCTTGTAGTGAGGGTGTTGCAAGAGATGCATCCGTGACAGGATCTATTGTCAGGGTCTCCAAACTACATTTTCCTTAAATTTCTGTGAGTACTGGTTTATTTATATTTCATTTTTATGCTGCTTTTATTTTTTTTCCTGGAATTTTGAAACACAAGAACAGAAGAACCTATTCCAAGATCTGGACAAAATGGAAAGTTCCTGTGGACAGATGGTAGGATCCCACAGAAACCTGGGGACCACCAGTGGAAATATGGTATTCATGTAAATAGATGCAAGGCAAAGGGAGTGAGGATCCTGACACTGTGCTGTCACAAAATCTCCCAGCTGCGTCAGTCAGTGTAGTGGTCAAATTCAATCCCCTTTTTCTTCATTTCATGTTTATTCCCCAAATGCAGAACGTAACACTGCTGAAGTCCTCTGGCCTTTAATTTTCACTGTGAGATTGGAATTTGGCAGATAAAATATCACATAACAAACAAACTTCATCCTACTATGTGCGTTTTCTCCAAAAGCTGGGCTGGGCACAAAGTAAACCCTTTCTGTATAGAGGGTTTCTTCTTTAATCCTCTGTATAATCACATCCCTTTCCAGACCTCTGTGAGCCTGAAGGCTGCTATTTAGGGCTATCCTCTTTGGTAATGCAGCAATATAAATGCTTCTAATACCTGAGATAAATGCATCACTCCAAATTTCAATATCTCAAAGAAAGCCTGAGATTCTGTATGTGGACACTCGTTCTGAACTCTGACATTGGGTCTTGCACTCTGCACTGTGAATAATGCAGACAAAATAGTCTCCAGGTGCTTTGCTGGCTTTGCTCGGATTCAGCCTGTGGAGCCGTGTTTCAGTCTTGATGCAAACTGCATTATAAACGCTCTTTGCTTCTGCTGACAGCAGAGAAACCACTCTGGGATAAACACTGGCATTAGCGCAAAATGTCTCTAAAGAATTCAAGTATTTCATCAAAAGATTTATCTTTTAGTTTCTGTGGTTGTTTAAGGCTGTGCAGTGACCCATAGGCAGAAGCTCTGTGATGGATAGTCCATCAGTATTTCATATCACTCCAGCAGCTACCCTCTAGAAAGGGAGACTGGAATTAAAAGGTTAATATTTGTTAAAAGCTGACACTTTTGTAGTCTCAAACTTCCAGTTCCTGAGGGAGAAGAAAAAAATTGATTTACAGGATATATTTCAGAGTTGTGATTTGAAAAGCATATTTTATTTGCTTTGTTTGCTATCCGAAAAATCTCAGTTCAGGAGAGAGCTGGTGTTACTCTAAGCCAAGCAAGTTCCATTGAAGTTAAGGCAATACTTTAGCTCTTCAGCTGTAAGCCTGTCCCTTAATCCTTAATTAGTTAAATGACTAAGATTAGATAGGTTGGTAAATAATTAGGTAAATAAATAGGGAGGTGGAAGCACAGTTTATATTTGTATTTAAGTTAATGTCTGCATTAATGTGTTAATTTATTGCTGTTGGCCCTACAGCTAAACCTGTGTATGATCTTATACCAGCACTGAAATTGCCTGAGAGAAACTGAATCCACAAAGTGGTCCCTAACCAGGTAATAACTCCACTTCCACAGTTCAAGTCCTCATGAAGAACTGAGTCCTCACACTTCCCAACCAGTTAAACATGGTGCTTCCCCACACACAGAGAAAAGAAATTCCCAGTCAGCCTAATTCTATTGAAATCAGTGAAATACTAGCAGCAGAATAATTTGCTCTATTTTAAAATTATACTTTGTATTCCAGACCCCTTTTTCATTTGATACAGTGAAAAGGGCAAGATAATTCCTTCAGCTGATTTAAGCATGAGTGTACTATTTCTTATTGTTAAATCCTTGGTAGCTTTTGTTCAGACTAATATAATTATTCTTTACACTCTATTGGTACCTAATATTTATTAGCAACTGCATTTTCTAATATGAACATCCATCTTGATTATATTTGTAAATCAAAGCCTATAAAAGACAATATCATTACAGCAGCATCAAGATTAGAATCACACCCTATATGTGTCAGCAATGTTTCATCAGAGACCAGAGGTTGTAAGTACTTTTCAGTGGCAACTGGTGAGACACAGTGGGATTATATTTTCAAGAATTCTTATCACGGACTTTGGATAGAATGATATTAATATTCTTCATTAGTATGTTACTGTTTAAGACTGCTGACAAGGTTTAGAATTCTCAAATAAATTTGTGTATGATTTTAGCATTGGCAAATTTATTGCTGTATTACACTGATTTTTTTTCTATGATATATAAAGCATAAAAAATTAATCATACTTGACTAATTAAATGTGTTAAAATAGAGAATTATGTTTCTTTAAACATGGGATTATGTTATTTAAAAATAAAAATTATTAAAAAGTACACTTATTTCTATGAAAATGTACCTAATGAAAAAAAGAAAAATATGAAAAATGCCTGTTATATATGTTGTTAAATCAAAAAATTTAGAAGAGATGGACTGGGTTCTGCAACTTCTTTTCCAAATCCTTTTTCTATTACTCCTTGACTAACCTCACTGATTTCAATAAAGATCACTTGGAAGTTAAGTTTGATAGTGTAAAAAAAGGGTACCAGAACCTTTCTTAGGGGGAAGTGGTAACTACTCTTGTAAGAAGTAATTCTATGTTTCATGAGATTTACTACATATTATTTATTTTTTCCTACTCATACTTTCCTTCTCTCTGATAGAAAGGTCACTATCTCTCATTTTGATTTGATTCCAGGGAGGTTGAGAGAATTGGCAGTCATGTTATGTGGCCAGGAAAAACACACCATTTCTAGGGTGTCTCGAAACAAAATATGCAATCCCGTCCATCACACAAGCTGCAGGTGGCATCATGGACACCAACATTATCATCTCAGTAGAACTGATAGCAGCCACAGCTCACCCTAGAATCGTAACTGCTTTTCATCTCACCTGGGCTGGTACTCTCTTCAAATGTATTTTCATCTTAAATTACTTCTTTGTCAGAGGGAAGATAAATGGAGGAAGAAAATGGAAAGAATTTGGCGAAAAATATTGGAGCTGAAAAGCTACTGGAGCTGGACTGTGAGGCCTCAGAGTTTTTCAGCATGAGGCTCTCTGTGGGCACAGGGGATGCTGAGACCACTGCTGGTCTCTGCAGAGGAGCCAGGTGCCCGTGAATGCAGACTCCACATCAGCTCTGCTCTGTAGAGGCTGTGTCCCAGCTGATGACGTGGGAGATTCACAGTGCACTGTTTCAGGCTGTGTCATTCTGGATTTCATTTGGAGGAGCATTTCATTGCTCTGTGATGCTCAGTAGTGGGAGAAGAGTGGGGCAACACCAAACAACCCAACAACACAACCAACCACCCCAAAATATTTTAAGGTTCACCCATAGTCCTTCTTTTCTACAAAAGAAAATTCAAAACCAAAAAGTGGCTCTGAGGATGCTTATAAACATTCTCTTTTCCCATTACTCCAGGCTCAAAGTTACGTCTCCCCACAATTATGTTGTAGATAAGTAAGGACTTTCACATATGGCTTCTAATGTTTTGACCTTTCAATTTGTACGGTCACAATGAAATTCAGGTTTTCCCTTCTTTAGCGCCATTTCCATATTTTTATATACTGTAAAATTAGATCAATATCTGTCAGCTGAGTTGCAGTAAACTGAGTGAAAATAAGATCCACGGTCCATAGCAATTTAACTGTAACCCATGGATATTAGAGTAAAATTCGTGGAAAAGGGTTAAGGGTTGTCTGCTGTCACCTGACAAAGATTTGAAATTAATGACACATCCTCTTATTTTCTTTGGCTAAGAAAAACATGGGAAAAGATAGTGGAATGGGAAAAGATAGGACTTACTGCCCTTTTTGGAGGGGACAGGTTTGATCCAGTGTTTTCTGTTTTACTAATGATTTGTTTGCCAAGGAAAAGGCATGAAGTGCATTGGGACAGGGCCTGCTTTCTGGGCAGGCTGGGATGACTACTGGTCACCCAGACTTGGCTGGGATGGCTGAAATCCTAGTAGATAATATAGGATAATACCAGAGTGTGACCTCATTGGAGGTGATACATTAGCAATAATAATGAGACAGTCCTCAGAAAATATTATTAAAAAATAGGATGTATTTTGAATTGTAGTAGATTTAAGAGTAAAGAGGTCACAGAGAGTGGAAGATTGTCCCTGAGAGACAAGAGAAAAATGCATATTTTACTTCATAATATTCTCTGAACTTAAACTCGGGCACAGAGGCCTCTAAAGTCCAGTGGGAATAATTTGCTTCTTTGCACTTGTCTGATATTTTTCTTTTGAAAGATTTTTTTTTTCAAATTCCTTTCAGAGACATTGCAGAACCAACTCATGTCTCTCTACATCTCTGTGACATTGATTTTCTTCCTTAATGAATTACATGGGATTTCTAGCTGATTCATTCCTGTACTACCATTGTCCCTAGGTTTCTTCTTGAAATTTGGCAAGGGAAAGGCACAATCCACAGCTTGATTACAACTGGGGTTAATGCTAGAGACCTGTCACACGTATTTTAATTAGGAGCAAACACAAATTAAATTCCAGGATAAAATACTGTGATATCTTACCACAGGTCTTTAGGGGGTCAATAGTTTCCTGCTTTGCCAGAGATGAGCGCTGCTAATGTTAACATTGATTAAAACACTGAAGATAATACTTTTCAGATTATGGTATATGTCATAGTCTTTCTTCTGGCAAGATGATGCATTTAGTTGGTGGCTGCAGAGATAATTACCTTATGGATATTACCTTATGGCTATTATGGAGAATAACTGATTTCTACCATAGGGATGTGTATTGGTGCACATGGAGCACTATATATCTTGTTGGTTCAGAGAAAGAAATAGGAATTGTTGTGTGTGCCCATAAACATTTATGTGAAAAGAGAGAGGCAGATTGATTCTTGCATCAGAAAACATTTAGCTATTGACAGAAGTGCGTTGCTTTTACACCAACTGGCCTACATGGATGAAACCAGTGCCTAAGGCTCCGAACCAACAGGCATGAAGGTGAAAATGAAGATGTCTAATTGGGACGATGTGTAAGAGAGGATATGGTATCTAGTAAGAGCTGAGAGGAATATTAAATCAGTTGTCCTTGAGACATGCTCTGAGAGCTTACAAAATACAGCAGGATAATTTTGTTGCAACACTTAACATATGTGAGTATTTAGAACCTGGCAAGACTAGATATTTTAAAAATCTTTGATATATGATTTTTTTTGTTAATCTGTGATTCTAGGTTAACTATGAGCTATTGATTCTAATACTAGTTTTAGCTTGAAATTTGTACTTTTTGGAAGATTTGCTCTGGTTGAGGGACTGTGCACACAAACGTTTCTTCACTTTTTTCATCTATATCATACCAAAGATATTGTCTCTCCTTATGTCTTTTATTTGGTTGTCTTATTCTCAAAGTAGCCTGTCTGTCAGAGAAAAAGAAACTACAACAAAACATGGATTTAGGTAATAGATTCCAGGCAAGAAAAAGTCTTCTGGTGGTTCCCCTTATCACATGTTATCTTTTTCTTTTCTTAGCCCCAGGTCGGTTCCCACCAAGGAGGGGAGCTGTTCTGTACGTGCTCCAGTGATTTCTCATCAGTGCAGCACTGGGGCTCCAGTAGGATCCCTGAGACATGGGATCTTTTTGCAGCTGCAAAAGATAGGGAGAGTGGGTGTGACCTCTCCCTCAAAACCAGACCAAAGCCTTGCCTGGGTATTAGAACAAATGGAAGTGCAGTCTGGAGGGCAGCGACCTTTAGAACACCCCATAGTTGTGAAGATAGATAGAGGATTGAGTGATAATTCTTCCTGGTAATTCCATGCTGGGTTTTTATAGAGCAAGGTCCATTTGTTGAGCACTTATTTAGGGGGTTTGGAGAATTGGCAGATAACTACAGACCTTCAGTGTCAGAGAACCTCCAAAGCAATTAGTGTAAAGCACATCTGTCTCAATTATCTCCTGAGATCATGTGGTATCACATGGGCATATGGGCAAGAAATAATTCTTTCAGCGTTCCTATAAAACATGTGTAGTACTAAGAAAGGACATTCCTTTGACCTAAGAAGGAAATTCTTCTGTAGGTGATGTGAGAGGTTATGCTTATAGGTAATGCTTGCAGCATGGCAATTACAGATGCTTAGGAGCTAATTTATTGAAACTAGTGGAAAAGGGGTCCCTTCATTAATCTTACAATGAAAAAATCATTTAGGGGAAGAGCTGATGAAATTTTCAAATCATGTTTTTTTTGTATTTTGCTTAGTAAGAAAAATTGTTGCACTTTTGAGACCATGGGGGTGCAGTGAGAGCCAGCTCCTCCCTGGGCACCTGGAGCTGTGGGACCCTTGAGCTGGCAGGACCTGTCCTGCTGCCCCAGCAATGGAGCAGCGCAGGCTGAGGGTAGGGGGGCTGCCCCCAACCCAGACACCAGGACGCTCCATGGGAATGGCACAAGGCCAGGGCAGGATCAGGTCCAGTGAGGGTAGGTAGGGTCAGACACAGCCCCTGGTGAGGCAGGTCATGGCTAGGTAATACAGGAAGTAATATCATGTATGTTGTGCTTGCAATGATTTGTCAACATTTTGACAAATGAATTTGACACTCTAAAAGCCATTCAAATAGCTTAATAATATCCCATCAGATCTATAATGAAATGTATCTTTCCTTCATTACAACTTCTTCCTGCTGGTACACTGTGTATTTGATAACATCTTATGCCATTTATAAATATATATTTGATCTATTGCTCTTCTATTTTCTTTTTACTACTCAGATTTGCTGGTGGTAATGTCAAGTGAAGAAAAACTGTCGCATTGCTTACTTGCCCTCTTTGGCTCACGCATAAGGGGAGTAGAGAAAGGTTCATTACAATTCTGCAAGTTTGTGCAGCTGAGAGGCAGCACAGTTTATAGATTGATCACAGTTGCAGGTGTAGTGTCTCAGTGATCAATACTGAAACATGTTTCTGGAGGCAGAAATTTGCTGTGCATTTAAACCAAACATACTTCACTGTGTCTTCTGATCTCCAGTAAGAGTTTAGAGAGATATGAACCTTAGAATTATTGCTGAAATGGTCATAACGGTGCAGAGAGAAAAAACAACTGTATCAGGGCATGCGTCAGTTGTCAGATAGATTTTTCAAATGGCGATTAAAGGATCAGAAGTTCAAATTTCAGGAATCTGCTTTGTTTAATATGAACATGTTCTTGAAGCACTTTTTTGCAAATAGCTCTGTGGGGGAAAGGGTTTGGAGGCAAGTTCCTCTTTCTGTAGGCATAATTTGTTGTTAACAACTCAAATGAATTATTTTGATCCATTAAAAACAACTCTGTTTATCTCACACACATGTGCAGAAGACTGAAAAAAAACCATTGTACAGCAGTTGTGAAACTTGCTTCCTATGAAGAAAGGGAAGAAAATTCATGTTTCTGTGTCTGTGGGCTACCTGGAGTCTACAGCGATTCATCTAGTTATTATCAGACCACCAGAGACACTGCTCTATTAGAACCAGTACCTTATCATAGCATTTACAGTTGCCCTTTGCTCAGAAATTCTTTCATGGTAGATCACAGTATCCTTCTCAAGTAGAAATAATGGCAGGGGAAGAGATCCCTTTTGTTTAGCAGTTACATTCAATAGCTCTGGGGCTGAACAATGGTGTTTAGTAATCAAAGGAAATGCAGCAGAATGTCTTTACTCTGCTCCCATGGAGCTTCAAACAACTTCCTCCAAAGCGCTGACTGTGGCTAACAGTAAAGACTAATTTTACTGTTGTAGTTTGAAGAACTAAACTATCAGATACAAAATAATTAATTTTTTTTAAGGAATGATTAATATTTTTTGCCTTGGCCACTCACTATCTGAAACAAATCCATTCTGTTTCTATTTTTCATTACACAGCAAGTACAAATACTGATTTATGTGCCTCAAACATCTCTTGATGTATCAGCCTGAGTCTTTGCCTCCCTTAAAAACACAGCAATTTATAATTAGGCTTGATTTATGTATGCTAATGAGTCACATGTGCCTGAGAACTAAGGGAGAGACAACAAAATAAGGTACAAGATGGATAAGTCATAAATGTTACCTGTTGGCATTGGTTTTGTGTTGGTTTATTTTCCCCACTTAATGTGATGTTCTTTCATGCTAATTTGTAGAACAATATTAGACTTTTAGTCATTTCTTGCCTAAATCAAGATTCTTGGCTGACATATAGATTCCCTCAGGCTATAATAGTAGGAAATTTCATGCAGGTGTGTGATTATTCAGCTCATCTAAGTGCTCTATAAAATCTAGGATCTGTGGCAAATTAAACGTGGGGAATTTAGATTTTTTTCTAAGTATTAGAATGAAAAGATGCTTCTTTTTATGAAATCACAGATAGAAGAATTTATTGGAAGTAGCTATTTTTTGAGACTCTAAAAGACAGTAGAGAAGTTTTGGAAGTGAATGAATAAATCTATACTCTGGAGATGTTAAAGTTACTCGCTGAAAATAACTCTTTTGAGAGGGTGAAAATGTTTTTGTGTCTGAAGCCATTTATTTTTTTTCTTTGCAATGTGAAATGTGCCTGAATTTGCTTCATATAAGTGTAGCATTTAGTTACAGATGGATTGGTAAAATGTATTGATGAAAAATAGTATCAGGAAAATGTTTCATTTCCAAAGGATATATACCACAGTTTGGAAATCAGGGAAATACACACGTTGCAGTGAAAAAGAGTGAAAATTCCAGCAGTCTAGGTATCCAGCTAGAGTCACTGCTACCAAAACTGGCACATTCAAGGGAAATGTTTCCTAGACAGAGAATTTTTTTTTTTAAGTTTTTTTTTTAAGTGAAAGAGTGAGCCTCAAAAGTGGAGCTGTTGCAAGTGGCATTGGTTAAAGCTCCTGTTGTAGCTGAGGGCTACCTGAACTGAATCCAGTACAGTTAATGAAGCCATTGCATGGTGTCTCAGAGATCCACAAACTCCATTATTAAAGCAAATAAAACATCTAGCAAAAAGGGGAAAATTTAGAGAAGGATTTATGCTCGCGCTACACTTGACCAAGAAAAAAAAAATTTTTCCCTATCATTACACTGACAATGAGAGTTATTTCCGACATTTTCAACAGAAATTTATAGTTGTTTTGATTAGTGCAGGCTTATGCTTCCTATTTACCCTAGATTTCATATGTCAAATCTCTAATGTTTCTTGAAGAACAGTTAAGTGGTTTAAAATCAGCAGGTTTGGGGAGTCTGGTGAAAAGCATATTTTCAAGTTTTATTTGTTCTAAAATGACTGGTCTAACCATAGAACTGATGAGCACAATTTTTCACAAATGAACTGTGTAATGCATTGGTGTGTTTGAACCTTGACTGAATGAGTGCATGGAACAGTTTGTCTTAAAACCTACTGGATAACAGCAGTGATTTTAATTCTATGTACTCTATATTCAATTGAAAATTATGAAGCTGCAGATTTTGTTTTCACTTATCACTGAGACACTTTTTGAATTTTTGAATTAAATTATTCTTTTGGTAACTTGGTTCATATTGTAATTTATTCATAACCACCAGAAATCAACATCTCTAAATGATGCTGAATCCATAATCCAAAATATGTTACAGCAGGAGATTGTCACTCTTTAGTTGCTGACTTGATTGCATAGGACTTTGACAAGCAGATGTTACTAGGGAGACATTAGCATCTTAGGTGGTTTTTTTATAAAACTTATTTGTGGGTAAACATTCTTCTCTTCATTTCTGAAATATAATCTTATTAAAGAAAATTTCAATTTTTCTTCCCTTATGTTCCCTTTATCTGTTTCTGTACAAAAGTGGGTTGTATTTATTATTGCTGTTATGCAAGATTTGAAGCAAATCTCTATGTGGTGGTAATACATTCTTCTTTGATCAGATAAATTCTTTTTAGGCTTTATCATAACATATCCACAGTGAAGTCAGGTTCTTTTGCAAATTAAAATCCTATGAAAGGATTTTGACAGTTACAGAAGCAAATGCTATCTACACTTAGTAACTAGGACACACAAACCTTGTGCTGTCCAGATAATCTCACAGTATCATTTCATTACAAAATGTCACATCAGAAATAGCAGTTAGTTTTTTGCATGCTGCTTGTTACTTTTGTAGAGCAAATATATTTGCATTTTCCCAGCTTTCTTCATAATGAGAGATTTTTCATAGAGAACATTGTATTTGTGCTGTGGTCTGATTCACTTATCAAGCACTTGCTATGTTCCAGATAATTTTAACAAGTGTGATAGTGTGTAACAGTTAAAGAGTATGGCTGCACAACTCCTTCAATCCATTTGCTGAGTTCCCAGTGATAGCACATGCTCAATGTGTGGAATGAAAACCATATTGCAATTTGCACCTGCTATTAGGGTCTCTGTTAATAGTGCTTCCACAGATGAATGACAAGTGGAAGTGATTTTTTTAGTTTCACCCTCTTTGCTTTGCTACATAGATGATGGGGCAGATTTAATGTCCATGTTTAGAATCTTAGTACTCTACATCTTAATTTTATTCTTCAGCTTGTATAGAATTCTTATGGGAATTATTACTTCTGTCTAAACTATCTCAAAATATATTTAATATTACTTGAGATCTGTGAAGGCTAAATATATACTTAGGACTTGATTTCAGGACTGTAATGCTCTTTTTTCCCTAGTAGTTTTATATAGTCTGTTTAGACACCTGCATCCTACACTGACGCTGAAAACGCTCCCAAAATCCATCCTACCCATCTCAAATACCTCCATGTCCAGAGGTCTGTAAAACTCACAGCAGCTGAGTGCAGGATTTAACAGGGAATGTGAAATTTGAAATAAATAGTATGGGTAATGGGGGGAAAGAAAATGCTTCCTAAACTGGGAAAGGAAGGGAGAGAGGTATCTTGTTATTTGCTTGCATGGATGGGATTGCACCTCCATGTGTGCCCATAAATGCTGTTTAACCCCCATTTCTGTACTGCAGAAGCAGCAGAGGATGTTAGGGAGCAGTCCTTCCCAGGAGAGTGCAGAGCCATCCTCTGCCCTGGGAGGCACAAAGCTGGCACTGACCATAGTGAAGAGAATGAAATGGGTCCCCTTTTGTGCTGGTGACTGTTAAACTTGTCCCTTCTTTAGAGCTTCAGAACATGATATTTGGACCTGTTGTGTTTGGATGTGGTGAGTTGTTCCTGTTAGACAGCTGTGTCCACTCTGTGGGTGCAGTGGTGGTGTAGAAATAACTGTCTTGTTTTATTACTCTTGCTTTCAAATAGCACATCTATCCTCTCTGGGGTGTTCAGAGCCCAGCTGTGAAACATCCCCTACGTGATCCCCACTGCCTTGTAATTCTGGGCAGTAACACCACATTATGGGGTCTGGGATCTGACACCAAGGTCAGTTCCCACTGGTATGTTTGTGTCTATCTGCCAGTAGTTCAGTGGCACAAGTCTTGTTTGGCTCTCAGTGAAGGGAGTGGGTGGTTTATAAGTTTGTTTGTGGCTTTGGTGGGGTTTTTTTGAGACTACCTAATCTCATATATGGTGATGCCAGTGCTTCCAAAATTGTGGGTATAGCCATGAGAGCAATGCATGACTGAGCTTCCATTCAGGGACCATGACCTGTCTTCTTTCAATCTGTATTTTTCCTGTCGAAGCCGTATGATGGTTTTTAGTAGGTTGTTTGTGGGTTCTGTCTGTTTTTTTTCCTGTAGAAACGACTATACACAGTATCCATCCTTGCTATGGAGTTGGCAGAACCAATGCTAGATCTGAATTTGAATTCAGGGCTCCCAGTGCTTTTGGAGAAGTGTACTGTGCCTGATCCTACCATCTCCCAGGATCCAACAGCAGATTAAATGACAGATCTATCTTAAGCATTATCAAACATGGAATCCAGTGGTTTGTTGGTTCGTTTTTTTTAATTGAGCCTTTTCACTTAGTGTCAGAGCCCTCTAACAAAAGCTACGCTCTCAGAGCCGTTATAAAGAATAATGGCAAACCAAAGTAATTATTGTTCAAACATTTTCCATACTCCATACTGTATGATCTTTTCTTCATATTCATATGAACTTTGTGTTTTCATTGGACAAGGTACAATGAATTTATTACTTTTTTTTTATTAAATTCCATTTCTAATAACTAGAAAGAATTCCATTCTTCTCTCTGTAGTACATGCTTTAGCATACTGCTCACCTTTAGTCTTTAGAGGAAATGCAGGGTGAATACTTACTGCTCAGATGAACAGGAAATAAAAGGTCCTTTTTGTAATTTGAGGCATGACACGATGTCCTGAATAAGAAGAGTCTGAGTATTAAGAAGTGAGCAGCATCCTGGGTCACCTTACAGCTGCCGAGCCAATCAGGAAGTTATCTGTGAGGCCTTTATCACCATGCCATGCACAGGAGCAAAACTCAGATATAACTGGAAAGGATCTGTGGTAAATACAAACTTCTGGAGAATAGTTACTGTATTTTGGACTCTAAAATATGGTGGTAGATGAGTTTGGTGTTGCGTTGTAGTAATTCTTAAACTTGCTTTTGGGAATCTTGTGCAGCTGCCTGATCCCTGCACACTGATGGCAGTGCTCAGTATAGGGGATGCAAACGCTGCTGTGAAGTGTAATGGCCTTAGAAATATCTCATATCAGTGAAAGTCACTGTGGTTACAAAGCAGTGCAAAATAGGTAATTTTATCATGATAGAATATCAGTCCAAAATCTAACAAGATGCATAAATCACTTGTTATGCACAAATCCTGGTAATAAGAAAAATAACAATAGGACTAACAATAAACCAGTAGTTCGTGAACTGGAAGACATTAACCTACCACAAAGTAGCTGAGTATTTGCATAGTTAATGCATTTCATTTGCCTCTTGCCAATATATTAATTGATTTCAAGTACCTATTCAGGAAACCAGCTGCAAAAGATGTTGGCCTAATTAAAGGTTTGTTCTTATTTACAGGGAAACTGTAGGTTTGGGTTTTTTTAGATGTGATCCCTACTGGCAGGTGTTTCTGCCTCTATTGGAGAAAAAATATCATTACAACTGAATGAGGTGCAAAAGGCAGTTGATTTGAATATCTAACTGATTTTTAAATTGATAAGCTATTATATCTAGGATATATGTCAGTCAATGCGGGAAATAACTGATTTAGACACGTATTTTTCTGAAATGTTATTGTAAGTACATGCTAGACCGTGCTTCTTAACCATGCATTCTGATCTTTCTTTAAAAAGGTGATGAGGAAAATTCCCCAACTACATGCAGGTTCCTTTTCAAAGGCATTATTATTTGTATTTTTCAGTCCCTAGAAGCCACCACCTGTAAAACACTGAGGTCCTTGTGTGGACACTGACAGGGAGAGCCTCTACAGCTCCAGAGTGCTTAAAGAAATAATGTGCAAATCAGCAAAGGCAACAGTGATTTTTACCTATGAAGGAGCTGAGGCAAAGGGATGTTAGGCAATTTATAGTCTGTCACAGCCAAAACCTGAAAAAGCCTGTGCTTCATCCTCATATTTATCTAATACAATGTCTAAATATAACTACTAGATTCACACCACTGAGTTCTCACTGTTATCCTGTAGTATAAACAGCTCTTTCCAAGCTATACATACTGAAGTCTTTCTTCATCCTTTTATTTTTCTAGGCTGGATGATTCAGGTCTCAAAGATTTTCTCACAATAAAAAATTTTGCAATCTTTAAATACACTTTCAGGCATAATTTCTTTTTTTTTTTTTTTTTTTTTAAGAGCTTTTGGTATCCCTATTTTAAAAGAAAAAATTTAAATATTTAAACTTTCGTGCTGGAGATGAGAGGAGTTATTGTGTTGTTATGGAGAAGGATTGTCTGATTTGCTCATGTTTGTTGTTTTGAAACAAAACTGTGCCACGACCATCTAGTCCAGAGGAAATAATATAGTGAAACAATAATTGCACAGCCCTGGATGAAATCCTGGCTCAGTAAAAGTCAGTGGAAAAGCTCTCACAGATGGCAGCAAGACCTAAATTCTGTTCATTGGTTTCATTGCCATTGGAAAATTCATGCTGAAGAACATGACAGCTCTCCTGTGTGCTGACTTGCTTCTCCAGCAGTAAAGGAAAGTCAGAATGAGAATTTATGGGCTTCATCTGCTTTCCAAGAGTTGTTTTCTCCAGGAGCTGGTTTTGAATCATAAATACATTCTTGATATTTAAGCTAAAATCAGAATAAAGTGTAGATTTTTCAGTTATTCAGAAATTTATGCTTATGTTCTACCAACTTTATTTACAGAAACTTGTATAGCTCAGGTGGACTAAAGCTGCAAAGTTGCCCATATGTAGATACATATGTTATACACACACATAGAGATCCTACACTTGTATTCTACCAGCTTTATTTATCAAAGTTTCTATGGCTCAGGTGGCCTAAGAAGAAACTGTTAAGCCACACATTACACCTGTTATGACATTCCTTCTAGATACATATAGACCCTTCAAAGTAACATTCTTTAATTACAAGTTCTTAAATTTTTTGTTGTTTGAATTTCTAAATTCTGTTAATATCCATCCAGATTAAATATTTCCTGTCAGTTCTGTTAAACAAATTTGAGTTTCACTATTGACTTTAAGCACACGATGCATCTCCTAGCATGGGTAATACTCCAACATAGATCCTCATCAATGTCCTACTCAATGCAGTTTTGTGTCCTGTACTACATATTAAACCATAGTTCCAATATCTGAAAGATGTCTAATTATTATTAGATAAGGAACATAAAACTGGCTGGAGCACTTCAAATCACTTATCCACAGCAGGAAAATCCTTCTTCCAGCTATGTTTGACTAATAATATTAGTTGATAATCTAGTAATAAATGCATGATTTGTGAAAAAAAAATTACGAACTTTGAGTTAATGGTGCAATTTCAAACTATTTGAAAACTGTTTTCAGCTTCATTTGGAGTTATAACTGACCCACTGATGAAGTAAGATCATCACACTATGAAAAGGTGCTGTAGCTTCCTTGACATCAAAAGGCGAATTTAGACAGGACACAAATCCAGACTCTAAAAATATGAAATAAAAGCCACTGCCAGACCAAATAATTTCAAAACTGAAAAGAGGACTGCTCAAAGTAATGTCAGCCATCTGGAAGAGAGACTGCATAGAAATAAAAAAAAAAGTCTCTGTCCAAGTTTTCAACTTTTCCAAAGCTTGTAGCAAAAGCATGAACATTGGCAGGAGTTCAAACACGAAGGCTGTGAAATGAACTGATAACTACTCAATGCCACACACACCATGGCAAAGAAATACAGTAGGATACTGCTACCAGCAATAAATGGACAGAGAGTTGGTAGGCAGATGGTCAAGAATATGGGAAGAAAGGAGACTGGTAAAGATATCTGCCTGATAAAGCAAGTCGTTATAAGGAAAGTCAGTCTTTTTGTTTACAGTAGTCACTACTGGCCTGGTGAGTTTTGCTTGTGGATTAACTGCAGCTGAGAAGCCATTTGTAGATGCTCAGTACAGGGGAAAAAAAAGAATGAAAATAAAACCAGTTTTGTCTCTCGCTTCATAGACATTTAAAGCATCAGAAGTGATCACCTGCTCCAGGAGATGGATCATAGTCTTATTAAGTGCCAGGTTAGAAACTGGATTTTTGCCCTCTTCTACCTGTTGCCAGGTTGTGTGTTTGGAAAGGCTGTGTGTTGTGGGGGGATGGATTAAAAGGACTGGAAAGGAGCCTGTAAGTTACCAGGCTGTGACTACGCACAGGTGGCTGGGTGGGGCACTCTGAGGAAATAACCTTTTCCCTTGAAGGTAGTCACTAAAAGGGCTGTTGCCAAACATAACTATGATCATATGGGCCATTTTAATGCAGGTCAAGGTAAATAAAGCAGTTATTTAAATACAGATGGATTACTGGCAGTAGCAGTTTCCCAAAATGCAGCAGATCTTTTTCATGCTTGCACATGCTCTCACACACACACCTGCTGGGCCTCAAGAGGGAAGTCCTGAACTGCATTCACTATCTGAGACAGCCAACATTTGGGATACCCTTTGGCTAAATTAAGGTGAAACAACACCAAATGATCCATTTGAAAGTTTTATTTATGGCATAAAAAACTTAAACTTTCTGATAAGCTAAATGGCCCATTATAGCAACAATTTAACATTTCTGAACAGCCCGTGGCAGCAGGGAATGAAACATTCAATGAGAGGAAGAAAGGAAGAAGGAAAGATAGGAAAACAGAGGTAGAGAAAAAGATCAGGGTCACCACCCAGGGTTCCAGCATCATCTCTGTTCTGGATTCCTTGGATGGTGGGTGCACACCCCGCCCTCTCAGTTGCACTATTTATAGAATAGTCCTCATGCAGGCACATTTTTTAATTCTCAAACTTCTCAGAAAGGAGCTGGGGGGGTGGGTCTCATGGCCTCAGTCTCTCTCTCTCTTGTCAGAGACACAAGTGCAATGCTGCCTCAGACTTGGTTTTGGAGATAGTTACCCAAGATAAGGAAGTTGGTCCCTGAAAAGCTCTATCCTGCCTCCACAAGATCCTCTTTTCTAACTGCACCTTATCTCGTTGGCATGGTAACATTTTTTTCTCATCTGCCAAGTGTTTGAGACATTAACTCTTTCAGGTTTTCACTCTCTCACACCACCCCATGGCTCAAACCGTCGGTCTGATCTCGTTCCTGTAGAGCTCATCTCCTAGGATGGTGATCTCTGCAAACAGGGTGGGAAAGAAGCTGAGGAGTGTAGGCAGTTAGTCGTACATTGTGCTGCTGCCAAGCCCATCATCAGAAATAAAACCCCCCACAATAACATAAGCCAAGTGTTCACCAACCCCCTTCCCCATCCTGTGAATCTCGATGGTCTCAGTGAGAACCTCTGACACTGAATAAGAAGATATATAAGGCATACAAGATTTGATAACTAAATCACTTTGTGTGGCCCAGCCAATAAACATCACATTTGAACACAGACTGATGCTTTTCCTTTTCATGTCTTGATTTTTGTGTCAGTATGGGTGTGGAGGGATTGCTGTTGATAATTATATGCTCTACTTTGAAGCAAACATGGCCATACTGGCCATTTTAGCATTATTTGCAATTTCTGTATTAGAACTTCTTATGTCATGGCTATGGAAAATAATTTCTGCCTGGAGCACTCAAAAGCTGCTCACACAATCAGTGCAAGATCCTGTAAAGGCTTTGTTGCAGCACAAAAGGTGTGCAGCGTTACTTTGGGCACACTCATCTTGTGGCAGTACTTAGCCTCTGTTAATTGAAGAAATATTGCTTGGCTTAGCTCTGTGATGTCTTTCACAGCCTATAAGCAAAGTTTCTTCTCAAAGAGATGTTTCTGAAATGTGAAGAAGCTCAAGCATTGACAGAAAATGCAATGAGTCAGTCATGACAGTTACTCATAAATGATGTGACCTACATCTAAAGTAAAATTCTGTATAAAATTTTCTGTCTGAAATAATAACTCTAGAAGTGACATTTGCCCTTTAGATATACAGATACAAATAAAGGGTAAATTAATCATAGTGAATGAGTCATTTTAAAGATTACAAGCTTCCACAGTATTGTTATTATAAAAGTTTTGTTCCCTGAAGATGCTCTATACCTGATAAGGTTTTAGAAATTTAATTGAAAAAGTTTAATAAAGAATTAAAATTATCATGTGCCCTTTTGCAGAAATACAAATGAACTAAGAGTTTCTTTGCAAAAGAAGCTAAGGTGAATGGCATGTTAGTATTCCTTTGAATGCCATATCAACTTCGTGCTACTGTTAATAAAAATATGGTTGGTTTACTGGATGGAATAATTTTAAAATAAATAGCTTTGTGCAGACATTACAAAGATTTCAACATCACTGTTTCACAGTGTTGAGATAGTGGGAAAGAAGATACACTTAAAGGTCATTGTTTATGCTGCAGTTATGTGTCTTACAATGCCTGAATGATGATTTTAAAGGAGTAACTGAATACTTATAAGTTGCAGGATTGATATTCTTTCAGATGCTGACAAACATACATCTAGCTAGATAATAGAAATGATTCTTTTTTTCTTTTTATGTGTTCGTTCATATAAATACAACATATAGTGCATTCAGCTGTGACTCATGAATAAATCTTGAAGATGTACAAGAAATCAGAGCATTCAAATCTGATTTTCAACTCAAAGATAAAAAGTTTGAATTGAATTTCTTTAGTCCATTGGGAAGACGTTGTTTCATTTAACCCCTTCTCTGTTAAAAATAGTTGCCCAAGCTATCAGTATAGAGAATTTTGGGTTAGATTGTCATAGGCACCTAAGAGAGTTAGCATTTGACTACCACACTTAATCAGGGAATAAAGCCCATTGACTTGCTAACAGAACTTTTTTGGTCTTAGAGGTCCAGAACTGCTGTGTTCCACATCCTTCACTGGGCTTTGGCTCATTTATCTGTTCCACTTTTTTCTGTATGAAGATGTCAAGACATTTATACTGATGTTGCCCTCCAACACCACAACATTTTCACAATGTAAATTTATAATTTCATTGCATTTCACCTTTGTATTCTTAGCACTGATCCCGTCTGTTTCTCCTTGATAATTTACCTGGCTTTGCTCAGGTGAGCTTCTCTGTGATTTTTATGGTAAATTCTTGCCGTTTTCTATAATATTCTTCCATGTCTCAAAGACTTAGTGTGCAAGAGGAGGTTTTAGTCTCCTTATAGATGTGATAGGTCTGCAAGAGGTTGTTTGGTCTTTTATTTTCCTGTAGTGTGATGAGGATTTCAAAGATATATGAAAGCTGTGTAAGATTTCTCTTTTGAGATCAGGAGCAGCTGATAGCTTCCCTTAACCTTCTCTTTTAGGGAACAGGTAGTGATTTTCCAAAATTAGCATTTCATAACAAAATCATAACTACCAAAATCAACTCTTCATTTTTTTGGATGATATTCCTACACTCTTATTATTCATTCTTTTTACCACATTATGATCTTTTAATTTTTAAAATTTTCTTTGTATTATACAATTTATTTCCATTCTGTTTTCCATAGCTGCATTTTTTTGTCTTTCGTTGGATCTAGAAACTGAAATCTTGTGCCAGTATGTGACAAAAACAGGTTGGTATGGACTTACAATTTTTGGATATGCAGATTTAGGCCAAAACCATCTACTTTATGTCTCTATTCTTTTCTTAAAATAAAATTGTTGACAATTAAAAATACTTCAAAACAACAAATCATTAAAAATATATATTAAACAACAATATTGCAGAACACATGTCTTTGGTTTGTATTAAATGTTAACTGTAAGCATTTTCACTCATGTCATTAGGAAAGTAACCAGGAATTCTCCCATGAAGGGATGGGATCAAACAAAGAGATTATTTGTAACATCTTTAACCTACCTTTTCCCTCTGAAGGAAAGCTATTTTCTGAACTTTCACATGAACAGTGATCAAAACCCACTCCTTTTTTGGGATTGTCCTCTGGGTGTTTGCCAGTTGCAGCGTAGGGGATATAAGTGTACTGTGGCCTTGATTTTAAGGTTAATATTCCTGTGAGGCTTGAAATTAGGGACTGGATACAGGCTTCAAGTGCTCATCTATAGAAGTAAGATGAATTAATGCACTTGGGGACTTTGAGGGTGAATATATGTAAAAATAGACTTTTACATATGATTAACTGGGACAAGTAGATTAAAAATAAAAAGAAAAAGGGAAAATTTGAAAGGTGAGAAAATATGTACAGGCTGACTCCTCATTAACTTATCAGCAGGAAGACATCAATACCTTCCCTCCCCAATCCTGATGTTCCACCAGGATGCAGGGTTGAGGCTGCACAGCCATCTCCAAACAATAAACAGTTTGTAATGGGTGTTATTGTCTGCACTTTGCAGGCTTCTGGGTCTTGATATAACCTAAAAGGTACAAGGTGCCATGTCAAATGGCAGAGTTTTCATAAAAATCCTTTTAATCTTAAGGAGCCCTGGACTTCTGCCGGCTCTCTCTAGAAGACACCCTTTCAGCTTACAGGGGGCACAGACACAATCAATTAATGGATATATCTACGTTACATCTTAATATTAAGATACTATTTTTAATCATTTTAAGTCCCTTTAGGCTTTTTAGTCTTTCAATAAAAGAAGCTGGAAAATCCTGTATCACCAGCAGATTGTTCCAGTTTTGACATAAATATTCCCTGATGACCCAAAATGGGAAGTCAGCTGTTCCCAGGCACTGTAGGACCACAAAGTGAAGTGTAGAAAGATGGATATGGATATTTCAGAATACTGTTAAACAATATTGTTAGAGCTGTTCAATCTTCTTGATTTACTGAGATTTGTAACCAGGCTTAACCTTTCCTAATGTATGTTCATTTATAGGTGCAAGAGGATTAGCTCAAATATTTAAGCTCCCCTTTTTCTTCTTCTGTATCATTCCTGATTTGGCCAACAAACGTCGAGTAGTGCAACATCTAATAGTTATCTTTGATAGCTTTTAGTGTGAATAACACCTTTGTACTTGTTTTTTTTGGTATGGTAGAGAGTTCTACAGTACAGTGAATCCATCTGCCTGTCTGCAGGCAGATTACTGATATTAAATGTCCTAAATCCCATTCTAGTAAAATTGTTTTAGTCTGCTGAGTATTTATCTATATTATTTTTTTAACCTAGAGAATAAGATGTTCATGCAATACAAAAATGAATTGTTATAATTTAAGTCGGCACATGCTTTGGTAGAGTGCTAAAGAGAAGGAGCATGGCAAAATAAAAATAGATTTTAAAAATTAATCTGATTAGTCATGTTTCAGTACATACAATGATTGCAATGACATCACATTTTAGAACATAAGTGGTGTTTTCCATCATATACAGAATAATAAATCAACTCTTCATGAAAGCTCTTTAACTATGACATTTAATAACAATATAATGGCTTTATTTAGAAAGAATATAGTGATTTTATCTTCATACTAGAATGGTTGTCTTGGTCCTTTACTTATTTACAAAAGAGTTCTTATTAAGGTGTACAGTGAAATTTCTGTGTTGGTAGGATTTTCTCAAGGTGTAGGAAAAGGGAAAATAATTCTTAACCCTATATTACTTGTAATGGGAGTGAGACTTTGTAATTCATATCTTTTCAGATGAGGAAATTAGAAATTAAGCAGAAAATGTGATCTTCTAAGTTTTCAGTTACTAATTTCCTTTAAAATCGTTCCGAAATTCTTCCAAGCATTTTGTATTCTTAGCTACTGAAAATCACAACTAAGTCATCACAGGGTTATGTGTGAGCAACATATGTATAAATGACAGTAGTGTACATCTAAATGTGCCATTCGTATGCCCAGATATGGCTCAGAAGTCTATGCCTGCTTATTTATAATGAATACATGTTCAGGCAGTAAAGATTAAAAACTAATTATGCACACACTGTCAGTACTAATAGTTGTACTTAATTTGATTTACAGTACACCAAATAATACACCTGACTAAAATTATAAAAAGTTATATGCACAGCTATTAATATGCTCTTTTTACAGTACCTTATTCATTTTTAAAAAGCATACTGAGTTTTAATGTTGGTAAAGCAGATGAAAGGCATGTAAAGCTAACATAAAAACCAGTGAATACTCTTATTTAGCAGCAATATAGATTGCTTTTACAGTCCTTTGTTTAAGCCCATTGTGATATTATGTATTTCAAGAGATGAAAAGAAGTCTAGGTGCAATTAATTACTATGAACTGAAAGCATCAATTGAGAAGTATCCAGCCCTTGGTAATGGAAATCAGTGATGGGAAAAGTAGTGAAAAGAGGTTTGAATCTTAGTTATCCTTTGATTTCAGCCTCTCATCATGGCTGGGGAGGAGCATGTGCTGGTGTGTCACACATGGATTTAGCTCTGCAGTCTCAGACTGGTGCCAGCACAGGGCTGGAAGGGGATCAGGGGATCCTCCTGGGGTGAGTGTGCGTGGGGCTCACACTGTGTGACACAATGCCCGCACCAGCACAGCCGTGCCTGGCCTGGGACTGCGCTGCCACGGCCGGGCTCTGCCAACACTGGCACCAAAATGTCCACTTTAGGCTCGCTCGTTTCCTTGCATATCAGCTTCACATCGTGGCACCTGCACTGCTAAAATGGGCGGGTGTTTGGCAAACCACCAAGTATAAAAGGAGGGGCAGTCTGGGGGAGTGGAGCTCAGCTTCCCGAGCTGGGGTGACAAGTGGTGCCATGTGAAAAGCAAGGTGGGCGTCATCCTGCCCCGAGGGATCGCCCTGTGCACCCCTCCTGCCCGAGAGGCAGCGGGGAGGGAATTGGCTCTGCAGAGCAAGGGTATTTTCATCTATCACGAGAGCACTATCTCACAGGCTAATCCACTCCCTAGGAATTTAAAATACCTACGAAAAGCACCTTAGAGATCCTGACAGAAGCTCCCAGTACAGTAGTAAATCTCCTAGGGCAGAATGCTCAACAAAGAGAATGAGAAAATAAATTTATCATTTCAATATCCATTAGTGGCTATCTCTGCTGCTGTACACACATTAATAATAAAAAATGTTAGGCTTATAAAATAAGGCATCTGCACATTTTTGAAATATATTCATTCTGTTATCAGTACCCAAACTTTATGATAGATCATCATGTAATTTCCTGAGTATGCTGTTCCTTAGCTGGAGCACATATATACATCTGCCATTAACAGGAAATAAATATGTGCTATTTTGGCATTAAGATTCATGTCCCAACATGATATCAGATCTTTTTTAATTTTTTAACTGATACCTTCAGCAAACCAGAATGCCGAAGGACTTGGATGATCAGATAACTGTTAGAAGCACATGGAATGAAAATGCTTTTCCTTTCAGTGTCTCACCACCATCTGGTACATTCTTTAGAGTGGCATTATTTCTACAGACTATTAATAGGAGCTACACACCATCTTGAGCTGTTTCAAAATAATTAGCTCCAAAAGTCATATTCCTGGCTATATATTTGATACTTTTTTTTTTCCTCAGACTGAAACTGTTCTATCTTTATTTTTTTTTCTTACATCTTCTTATCTATATAATGATAATTCAATCTGCTGTGTTGGAGTTTCTTAAAAACAAAAACCTGACCAAGAAAACCCCAAAGCCCAACCCCCAACAGAACAAACAAATAATCCCCCTAACGTATTAAGGAGTTATATAGTTTATAAATGACAATGAGTTTTCCTGGGTCTTATTCAAATTATTTGATTGTGTGTGATTAATATATTACTACTGTGAAATATGCTTACTTTTTCAATAGTTTATTTTTCTTTATCAAAAAAAGTGCCCATGTACCTGTGAGGATTCCATTAGGAATTCCTAACAGTATTTCCTCTAAATTTCAACTTTACATATCTATATATACACACACTTTGCAATGTCTCGTAGAAGGCATTGTCCAGGATGCAAAAATAGAATAACAGAAGGATTTTTTGTTGTGGTTTTTTTATTTTTTTTTTTTACATAAATAGATAAAAAGCAAAGATCTTTTGCACTCTTGTTCAAGGTACTCAATACCTTTTTACTCTTCATATTTTGTGCCTTTTTCCTGAATTATTTAGTGGCTTAGTCATGTGGTGGGAGATTGTTTTACAGCAAAGGAGGCAGTTGCCCATGAGACAGATTTGAAGAAATTTTATTTACTTTTTAGAACTGTATATCTGCTTTTGTTGATTGTAAAATGTGTGCCTCAAATTGTATACATGAATTTATTTTCAGTTCCTCAAAGATTGATTTTATGAGACTAGAAAATAATATTATAGATTATAAACATTTATAAATGTCTGTACAGTATTCTGCTGTAAAATGCAGGTAGATTCGAAGGTGTATGGTAGACCTTTGTGAAATAACTCCTAAATATGTAGGGCTCTTTATTTTTAAGGCATTAGTGGCTACATAATCTGAATACTCTAATGCATCTTTGAAGTGATTCTCTCTCTGTTAAGGTTTAATAATTCACAGTCTTTACTACCCTTGCCTAATAAATAAAAGTATGATTACTATTATTAAAAAATAGTAAACTAGAAATTCACAACAGCAGCAAAACTGACATAAATTAACCAATAAAGACCACTTTCTTTTCTTACAGGAATGTTATTTTTTAATCATCTTTGCACATTACTGTCAGTGTGCCCATTGACATCAAGTATTACACTCCATAGTAATGATCTGAGTCCTCTATTACTCATAAAAAAAAATCAGTGTCCAAGCTGTTGAAACAATTATCCCACTACAGAAGCTTCCTATGTTCCCAGAGAATCTTTTAAGAGATGGTTGTTAGGAAAGCAAACAAAGACAGTTTCACATACTCGTGGAACACCATGGAATTGGCAGGGATATTAACAGCTCAGCATGATTCATTTGTCCTTCTTGAGTGCCCCAAATCCATCACTCCACATGACAAAATCCACATTTTTACTGGATTTCTGCTTCTTGTAGAAAAGCTACATTTCCATTTTTAATAGATTTTCAGTTTTCAGAATAAGACTTAATTTTTTCGTTATTGCCAATCTCCCAGCAATTCTGCATGAGCAACGTAAATCTTCTTAGTTTATTTTTGTAACAGTACATGCACGAGTGCAGGTTGCTGAGCAAAAGGAAAGAGGTCTAATTAACCAGAGAGTTAATTGCTAGGACAACACCAATCTTTTGTTTGAAGCAATAACATTTACATAATACAGCAATTCGAATTTTTGATCTGAAAGAAATAATGTGAGCTCTTATTAAATGATGGAGCTGCAGGGGCCCATCCTAAATTCATTCTCATCAAGGTAAATAGAAGTTTTCTAAATAGTTGAGTAAAATCTGAATTGGAAAGGAGCAGTTATGGTTACTATTGGGATGTATTTGCCAGGTAGACAGAGCTCTATTGCTAACAATGTCCAAAGCAGTCTTCACTAATAAATATGTAGTTTTGGTAGTGTAATAAAATTTTCTGTTCCTTTTACTGTTTCCAAACAGAGATTGTTAGTCTTTAAACCCACAGACAGAACAATTAAAACAGTAAAATCTGTAATTTAGACCTGTTTTGATCCAGTAGAACTCAGCCTTGAAGGATGCCTAAAAAATGCAAGGGGTACTTTCCACAGAAATTTATTGACTTGTAATTTGGATTCTCATTTGTCTGGAAGAGGATACAGGAAACAAACATCTTCAGCTGTCTGAATTGAGATGTCTAGTCCGGGGTCCTGCCATAATCAATATAGAGTGGGGGTGTATTGCTAAAGCAAATGCCACCATGGAAAATTGGGAGTGAAATCCAGTTACCGATTATCCCTGCTTAGGACAAATTGCATTATTTTTTTTACATCTCTTGTATGTAGATATTTTTAAGAGAGTTTGGACAATTAATCAAGACTAGTTACCTGGATTATCAGTCCTTAGAGCAAACTAAGGTCATCTTTTAGGAGCAACAGGTTGTTATTGACACCCAACCGCCCAAGCAATTGAGTTTGGTGGAAGACCTACAATTCCCACAGTTGTCTTCCTCCTGCTCTGCTGACCCTGAGGATCACTCAGACAGTAACTGTTCACTTCTGCTGGGCTGGACAAACAGGATCATGAGCCATTCCTTGAGGCTTAAGTAAGGATGAAGAAAAGCTTTCGTTTAGGAGCATGACTATTAAATGGGCTTGGTACCCATGCTCTTAAGGTATTAGCTCATGTTTCCAATTTCAAAGGAAGTTGTAAGAAATGCACTCAAGTGCTGGTGTCCTTTACAGGTTCACCAGATGAAATCTGTAGTCTTCAGACCCTCCTTTTTGTGTTTTTGGTTTTTTCCACTTTGATCAGACCTTAACTTGAATGTGAAATTTTGATTCTGATCCCAGATCCCATAGCCTCCACTGGGGTTGGTTCAGGTAGTCTGGTTTTCATCCTTCTCCAGTAGGAGTTACATATTATTTCTAGTCACCAGTAGGTAGCCTTTATGCAAATTCTGGTGGGCACAGGGGCCAGCTGAAGCTGCTCATGCTAAACATGCTGTTGTCCCTGTTTTACAAGACACTCCTGACTCTAAGCAGGTTTGATTCCATATATTTCTAGCTTCATTTACATCTCAATAGTATCACCCCCCATGTGTTTGCACATTTCTATTCTTAAGGCTTGTCATCTGAATGCTACCTTTTATTCCACTCCAAGCTCCTACATAGGAATACTTGTTGTCATCTCGTGATCTACTGAGCATTAATATTCTGCAAGGCACTATGGGAGTTGTGCTTCGCTGAACACGTTTTCACCTGAAAGCAGTTTTTTAATACAAATATTTGCTTAATATTCTGTACATTTAGAGTATTTTATCTGCATCAGTGCTTTACTGAAAGTAATTTAAATTCAATAGGAAGTGATTATGCATAAAGAATCAACTCCTTTCATAGTAGTTTTAATAATATACATATAGATTATAAAATGCATCTGACCAATTGGAAAAATATTTTGTGTGGATAAATCCATGTCCAAGCATTTAATCTGTTTCTACATGAACACTGGATTGTGTATTTAAGGGACTCTTCTGCACAGCATTGTGATGTGCAGCTTTTAAAAGTTTAATTATGAGGCATCTGTTGCATAATAATTTTTTTATTGTAATAGTAAGCTATTAAAATAAATAGTGTCTCACAGAGGAATTATTTAGCTCTTTTCTGGAATGAACAAGCACTTTAGAGAGAGGCACAATCCTTGCACAGTCTTAGAATGGTCTTGTGATGGCAGTCTGATCTCGCAGGTCTTTTGGGGCACACTTGCCCTTGCTTGTTTTGAATTGATGCCGTGTACCAGAAATTGTTGTGGATGCCTTGCACATTTGGGCTGTGTGTGCTTCATGTGGCTTATGCATGGCCACTGTAACTGTTCATCTACTCTTTCTCCTTCCCTCTGAGGTTAGATGCAGCTCTTAGGATAGAAGGACTTAAACTGAAAATATCTTTCAGTTCCTGTTGACTACAGATACATCCTGGATAAATAAACTGAGTACCTAAAGCATCTGCAGGGCTGAAATTAAGCAAAATGAATTACAAATCAGTACTTTTCTTACCTTGTGTGGTCCTGAGCTGCTATCCTAAACCTGGACTACTATTGGGTACTAAATAAATAGCCTGATCTTCACTTGGGGTGAGACCTCCAGAACCTCTAAATTACAAGTTATATTTTTGATTCATATAGCTTTTGAAACTAGTGTAAAGCTAATACAAGATTTGGTTCCTAAATTTATGTATTGAAGTTTGAAATTTGAGATTCTCTTTGTCATAGTGCCTGTGAAGTAGAGTTAATAAATACTTAAATACTTTAGACAGAGGTGTATTATTAATGTTCATTTATAATTAATGTTTACACAGTTTTTTAAGATTTAAAGTGACATACAACCGTTAAATATCACAATGATGGCAGCTGTACTAATGAAAAAGGATTACTTGAACATTAGAAGAAACCTATTTTTATCCTTTTATTGTATAGTTTCATCACTGTAAATTTTAGGAAGTTTTTTTTAATGCTGCCCCAGTTGTTTAATGTCTTAAATTATAGTAGTTAATTTCCTAGCATTTCGAACATGTCTTTAGTTAGAAATAAACTGACTTATAACTGATACCAAGCTCAGGAAAAGGAAATTTTATTGATGTACCCAACTTTAAAATCAGTTTGGATTTGTTACCCACTGAACGGGATCAGCTATGAGTCTTCATGTCTTAATGTTACTCCAAGCTCTTGAGGATTCTGGGTTTTTTTCCCTTTTCCATCTTCTTCTTCAAAGGAAACAAGTCTGCTGATAGTTGTGTAAACTGAACTATATGTTTTGATTAACATATATTTCTTTAAAAATACATTCCCAATTTGGTTTTGAAATTCTTTTTTTCTTTGGCATATGATTATCTTGTTACAAATAATTACCTTATTGTTTTTTCTAGAAAAAAAACCCTGTTAAACTCTGGTGCACATTAGAAAAGTTGTATTTTGTGTCCAAATGAACACTGAAGGTGCTTTTCTACACAGAATTACCAGAGAACCTGTGATGAGGACAAGGTCAATACAGAGTTTCTCTTGCACCACCACTTGTTGTTGGTAAGTTGCCAGAATGACAGGATCAAGCCAAGAAAGCAGTTCTAATTCTCAATATGTAAGTTTGAAAAGCAGGCCAATTCCAGGCTCTGTACATAGGAGCTTTGATTTGAACAGCTCTGGACATTCTGCAGATTCATTTGCATCCATTTTCTACATGCCGTGTTCAAGACTTTCTTCTTTCCTGAACAAGAAGCCAGAGGATGAAGTGAAAATGCATTTTCACAAGTCTAATCTAGAATCATATTAGAAATTTGGGGATTTTGCTCTTCTGAGACTCACCAGGTTCAGATATGCTCTTTGTGTATCAAAAGAGATCTTTCTTATTTATTTGCTACCTGAGCTAAACCTGGCATATAGCACTGACTAAAAGCTGTAGCTCAAGACATTATGCAAATATGCCAAATAACTGCAAAAATGTGAAATTGCTCATCTCTGGGAAAAAACATCTAAAACCAAACCTCAGATTTTTTGACAACCTCCCATTATATACTTTTTACTGTTGTTTCTACTACAGCCATTAGCTCTTTTTCTTTCATATGGTGTTGGCTGAAAATAGTCTTTATTGCACTGGGGGAAAATGGCATCATATTAAAAAAGTGACACAAAATGTAAATATAAGAAAAATTTTATGCTGCAGCAAAGGGTGAATGTAATCGTGCAAATGAATGACACTCAGTTTCTTGCCTGTAACATTGTCCCACACAGTTCAAGTATGGACATACATATAGCCGTTTTCTGATTAAAAAAAAAAATACACAGAGCTATTCCAGGGTTAACAAGATCATTTATGGAATCAATAGGCTCAGGCCTGGATAGAAAGTTTTTAGATAAAGCTTTCTTTAATCAGGGTTGTATATATTTCCTGTATGTCTGGTGGGAAGGACGCAACCTGTAGCGTGTGGCTCTGCTGGTGATAATGTGCAGGATCAGCTCAGTGTGGGTGGCTCTGATCCTGTATCCATATTCTGTCACATGCATCTTGCAGGCTGCACTACATTTGATGGATCTACACCTACTCCAGTATCGATTGCAAAAACTATTTTAACTCAGCAGTGTGTGGGAGAAGGCTATTTATTGAGGCTATTGGCCTTTTCACACTAACTACTTGTTTTGCTAATTAATTTGCATAGCTTCCATCAATGTTTCCATGAGAATTGCAAACCTAATTATTGCATTTCAGTAAGATTAAATGTAGGGTCTGTTTCTTACAAAGTACCTTGTCTGGTTTCAAGGGAAGAGTTCAGTTCACTGTAATCCAATTGTCTTCTCAAAACGATGGCTTAACAGTTTCTGAATGCCCACAGTTATCTATATCAGGGCTAACTACTACTTAATGCAGACACCTGATGTAATTTGGTGACATACATGACTATTAGTGGAGCGTTGCAAAAAAATATCTCTGAACTAAGGACCACTTGATGGACTAACCTTTCTATTTAGGCCAAAGATACTTTCTGTAGAGAAAATATTTGGTTCTTTTCATTCTGAGAGGCTGCTAGATTAGTTTCTAAAGGAAATACTGTTAAGCTTCATTCTCAAGGCTTAAATCCACTTTTTAATACAAGAAAAAAGTTCCATTCTCAATATGAATCCAGACTAATATTACTGAAGACACAAATAATGACCGCAAAAGGTTGTTTTGTGAGAAAGCAAAACCTGGCCATTAAACATTAGATAGCATGCAGGTGTATGCCTGTATTTTGCGAATATTTTTCTTGATGTGTGAGCAGGGAATTCATGGATGGACAGTGCCAAATAGTTCATTAGTCACGTGTATGCACACATCAACTAGCTTGACCTCCAAACACAGTTGTTTGCACAAACTTAATGCGTGCTCACAGATGCTTGTGACCTGATTACTGAGCCCACGAGCATAATGCACTTATGGGCTGTCATGACTAGAGAAAACTGTAATGTCATTCCAGTAGTAAAAACTGCCTGATTTCTTCCTTCTCTACAGAGAAACAATAGGGATTTAACTCAATTTCAGCTTTAGTTACAACATAAGCTTTGCACAAGAAGGTGATGAGGTGGGCTTGTTCTCAATAATGTTTGTTGGTTTAGGTTACATGTACAAAATGTTGTTAGTTCATTGTAGTGTTTTTTAGGATGGTTTGTTTTTGTTTGTTTTTTTTTTTTAGCAAGTGAGTGGTTAATGGTTTTGAGTTTGGAGAAATAAGGTTTATGTTTTTTTTAAAACCTCTACATACAGCACAATGAAAAGACTGACACCTAGAATTATATTTTAAAGGAGAAGAAGAAGGAAAAATAAAATATTTATGTGTAGAACCATAAACAGGTTCCAGTGTAATGAGTAAAACTTGGATGTTGCAATATATACTAAGAAACTTGAATATTCTTTTATGAAAATGATATAAAAGCTGTGACCACACAAAAGGCACTTATTACTGCTTAATATCTTGTGCACACATATAAGAATTTGATAAGGTAAAATATTAAATCACAAAAGTGTCTTTAAGACTGTTATATGTCTGCCACAAATGAATTAAAGGATGAATGCAAGCTTCATTCTGAAAATAAACTTTGTTTTTGACAATCCTAAAATAATCAGATCATATATGCTGTTTTGGTATTTTGGGAACTTCTAAAATCTGTTTGTTTAGTAGCAAAACAGCTAGAGATAGGAAAAAAAATGCTTGCATGAGGAAAGCCCCCTGGAATACACCAAAGAGGCAGCACTTGTTAAACCCAGAAAAGAAAAAATACATAGTGAATATTTCAAAATAAAATAGGGAAGACCAGCTCTTACAAGAGTGAGGAAAATGAGGTAGAGGACCAAGAAAAATTTGTTTCAAATTTTTTACTGCTCAGGAGGATCACAAACCATTTCAGGAATTCAGAGGAGCATTTACAAAACCAAGTCCTAAAGAAAGAATATGGTTAACAGCTAAATTCTGCCACTTTTTTGAAACATGACTTCTTTCTTGTAGCCCTATATAAACCAGCAAAATGCAGCCAAGCACCATTAAACATGCAGTAATATCCAAGTGTCTGAGCTTAAGTTACTCATTTGCTGTGGAAATTTCCTCTGAGTCTATCAATGTGAGTCAGGAACCTGCCCTGTGCTGAAAAACAGCAAAACAGATTGGACAGGAAAGGAAAGACTGAAGTATTTGAGACAGCACTCAAGGCTTTGAGTATTCCCAGGCTCTTTATACATTTTTGTCTGCCCTTACTCATAGAGTGCAGACAAATATTGCTGCTTTGTTCAGAGCTGTTGCTTCACGCAATTTAATGATGAGAGTGAAGTCCACTTTTTCTTCCCTGTGCAGGTCTGTCCCATGCAGGGGGACTCAGAGAACTTTACAAAGTTCTCCCTCAAATGGGAATTATTTACTAGATTTAATTTATTGGTACTGTTAGACTTGCCGGAAATGCTGAAGAAACCAAGCCTTGTAAAATACATACCAGAGAGATGGAAGTAGCTTTTCAATGTGCAGCAGATACACATTGTCAGGTAATAAAAGAAACAAACTTAAAAGGCAGACTAAAGTGTTGAGTAAGCTTTTGGGACTATCACTTATTTAGTGGACATAAAGGGAGGAAATAATGCAGTACATTTCCCAGCTCTTTGGGGATGTGTACTTCTTACTGTTAGTGTGATATCTGACATTAAATGTATTCCACTTCTGTTGATAGAAAGAGAAGGTAATGCAAGTACATCAAAATAGTGTTTGTGCTGTGAATAATTCTCATGGTATCCATAATGATGCAGGAAAGCAAGCAAGTATCACAGAATCACTGAGGTTGTAAAAGACCTCTGAGGTCACTGATACACTTTTGAATGCTTCTAGGGACAGTGATTCCAGCACTTCCCTGGGCAGCCTATCCCCATGCCTGACCACCCTTTCAGTGAAGAAATCTTTCCTAATAAAAAAAATTCCTAAACCTGATTTGAAGCAACTTGAGGCCATTTCCTCTCATCCTGTCACACGTTAGCTGGGTAAAGAGACCGACCCTCACCTGGCACCTCACACTGCAGCCCTACCATCTCTTTATTTCTGTTAATCTGGACTTGGGGAACCCTTGAGATAGATTTAAACTAAGCCACTTTAGTTTAGTTGCAGTTGTAAATGGAAATGAAAGCAGACAAAGTTTAAGTGGCCTTGAAATTAATAGATTTTAGCCATTATTTTGTACTCTAAAAGAATACAGGAACATTTTGTTGGATCATTTTCTGAATAGTGGTGCTTATTTTTAAATTAAATATAAAATGAAAGTATGAGTTCACTTATTGCACTATAATCATAGATTCATAGAATGGTTTGGGTTGGAAGGGACTTTAAAAATCACCTCCATGAGTTCCAACCCCGTGCCATGAGCAGGGACACCTTCCACTTTCCCGGGTTGCTCACAGTCCCACCCAACCCGGCCTTGGACACTTTCAGGGATGTGGCAGCCACAGCTTCTGTGGGCAACCTGTGCCAGGGCCTCCCCACGCTCACAGGGAAGAATGTCTCCTTTCTACCTAGTCTAAATCTACCCTTTTTCAATTTAAAGCCATTACCCCTTGTCCTATTACTACATTCTCTATTCAGCCTGCACTTGGAACACCATTAATATATTTATTTCCAGTGAAATGCAAGCCAGTTCTGTTAGATGCCTCTCTAGGACCTAAAAAGGCTTGCTGCAGGGGATGCAGTATCTGTGTATACAAAATCTCCACACTGATTTCTCTGAGGTTTTTTTACCCCTGTAATCCACTTTGGTTTTCTCCAGATCACCACAAAAACTCTTAATGACACTTAAAAAGAATTAGAATGTTTTGGAATACCTAGAAAAATCAGTCAACCACTTCTTGAATTTGTCTTCCTGTGACTTTTATATCATCCCTACATCTCTGTTTCAAATAGGGATTTGATGAGAGTTGTATTTTGTCGCTACTTACCTTTTTTAGGATGTTAGCAGTGGCACTGGGGGGGGGCTTTTAGAGTAAAAATATGTGCACAGCTTCAGAAATAATATTTATAATGCATGAAAGATCCTTTCTTTTCTATTTCTTTTCAAATGTCAAGTTCTGTGTAAAGTACAGTTTAATTGAATATATTTTTGTGAAGTTGCATTCCCACTGACCCAAAGGTTTGTGACTGCTGCAAAACTGGAGCTGGATAAGCTACTGCCCGACACCTTGCAGTGGTAGTTAATAGCAGCAAAAGTGGGTGTGAAATAGCGTTTGAGTCACGTCTTGCACCCATTTTGCACTGGTACAAATGACAGTGAAATAAGACGGAGAGGAGCAGAGAACCAGGCTGTGATTAAAATGTTCGGTAGTTTTACTGTTGTGAATGACCTTTCCCAACTCCTGTTGTTCCATTTCACTGCTTCAAGGCATCTTTTCTATTCATCTTGTTGTGCTTTGTGCAGCTTCTCCTAAACTTTTGACCAGCTGCCAAATGTTTTTTATCCATTCCGAGACATGAAAATATTTCACCCTTCCATTGAGATTCTTGCAGTATGGAACATGGTTTAACTTTCAAAGTCTCTAAAAGAAGGAGAACAAGTTTAACTGGGAAGTTTTCTAGATTCTAAATGCATTCTCTGGCTGCCTTTACATTCGAGGTTTGAACACCACTATGTAACACAGAATGATTCCTCTGTCACCTTCATTCTGTACTTGTTTGCATTTTCAGAAGATTCAATCCCAGGGGGTTTAATTTTGGGAGTTATCCAAGCAATCATAACTATCTCTTTTTCTACAAATCATGTAAGCTGCTGTTTCCAGCTCAAAGCACAGGTTTCCTGTGCTTTAAATACATATGAAATAAATCATTCTTATTTGTTTAAAACAAACAAGAGTGCCAAACCTCAACTGCTCACTACAAATGCCAAGTGGGTTCTTTGACATCCTGACATGTTTTCGCCCTCGCTGAGGTCAGTGGCACAATAGGACAACACACATGGGGATCCTCCAGAAGAGCTATGGATGTGCTTTAGAGCTCTGTTGCAGGATTGATTCAGAGCTAATCACTAATTCATTTTATATAAAAATGCTAATGTCTGTGCAGAGCTGTAATTCACCAATGTTATTTTTAAGAACTCATTTCTCCATTTTGTCCCCTGTGCCTGGAAATTGTAGCTATGGCATTTGTGTTCTGTAGACAATTCTATTCCTTACTCTTCATTTCCTTTGCTTGAATTACCTTGCTATCTTATCAAAGGCTGGCAAAAAGATGTTTGGATCCATAATTATATGCATTTGGATTTTCATAATTCAAGAAATGTAAACCCCCCCCTTCATGGTGGGGGCTTTTCTGTGCTTCTTCCTTTGCATATCTTCTAGACAGTTATAGAATGATTCTAGGTGATGAAGAATTTGGCAGTTTTGATTCTTGCTACTATTTTATTTGTTTCCTAAATCATTCACATTTATATATGTGTATGTATCAGTTTCCCTTCAGGAGATTTAATTTACATATGTTCAAAGCTTTGTGAGTCTGGAATCTAGACAAAATTACTAAGATAAAGCTGAAATTTAATAATATTGTCAATCTTCCTTGTAAGCTCAGGACTTCTACTGACAGCATTTTTAGACTGATTTAATTCTTCTCTTTTAGGTTTATTTTTGATGCAGTTTATTTTGATACAGATTTCACTTCTGTTAGATTACTAGCATTATGCCAGGAAGATTGTGACTTAAATATTCATTCAAAAACATGAAGATGGTAAAAATCTTTCTTCATTGGTTTAATGTATTGATTGATAGCTAATATACTGTTCTTCAGAGGTGCATGGGGGATATATAAAAACTGCATTGACAAAGTTTTAAGTTCTCTCATGTTTCTCTTTTTCATCCAAAGTTTCTTGTGTTTATTTACTTTGAAAAATGTTTTGCATACTAAAATCTGGTGTAAAGTGGCATTTCTTTCTTCTTTGGACAGAAGCCAGGCATGTGATCTGTCTTTTAATGCAGACTCGATGCAGGGAACTCAGCCTCCTTGTGTCCTGTAGGGCTGGAATCCTTGAGTTCCAAAATGTCCAGCCCCACCTTCTGAATATGACTTTGGATATGAATTTACCAACTTAAGTTTTGGAAAAGGACGTTAGTAAGATAATTATTCCTGCAGCCGTAGCTTAAAAAAATAAAGTATTAAAAAGAAAAAAGTTTCCTAAGGTTTCCTAACAAATACAGTCTTGTTTCTTTGAAATTATTAACTTTCATGTCCATTCTACATCTTAATAGAATCTTTTCATCATATAATGAGCTGTTAGTCTTTTCAAAAATTGTATGCCAATCTGTCCTGAAGTGTTTAACCCTCCAGAGCCATTAAAAGGATTTTTATTTTTTTAACTAGACATTTTTGCACTGTTCCTCCAAGTGAAAATATATTAAATGCATCTATCTTCCATCATCCATGTCTTGGGGTGACTTTATGATGCTGTATCCTGGGACAATCCAAGTGATACATTTCTCTAGCTTAAGTGCTTTTCCCACTCAGAACACAGATCTGGGATCTTATAGAACTGAAGGACATGGCAGGAAGAGCCAGCAAGTCTGGAATAAGCTTTTCTGAGGTACTAGAAATANACTTCAACCCAGGACAGACCCTGTCTATTCAGCCCCCAAATTATGCATTCTTTCAGCCATTTCTAGACTTAATAGAAAAATTTGCTATGAGTGTACTCACCAGTGCTTCATTGGTGCTTGGATGTTTATGGAAGATATCTGCTCAAGATCTTAGTAATGGCAAAGGTGGAAGTTTATGAGCCCGATTTATGTCAACAGCGAGCAGGTGGTTCTAGCTGGAGTGAAACATCAGGTGAATTTGGGGTTTTGCTTGTCTCAGCCACTGCAGCAGTACTTGGTATCAGTATGTCAGTCACTGTTTCCCTTGTAAAACTTCATTTTCTAAAGAAGAAGGAAGTTGATGGACTTGCAAAATTGCAGGCCTGATTGTAAGTGCAAATAAGAAGGAAAGTTTCTAAATTTTGGGTGCACATAACTACCACTTAATGTGGCACCAAAGCCTGCCTTTTTGCCTGTTATCTGTGGATAGAAAACTGCACATAAAAAGAAAGTTTAGGTTGTAACCCTTTGAAAATTTGTCTCTGGTATCTTTAGTTAATATCTTTAACCTCAAATTGGCAGCTACGCTTTTTGTTATTTAATTTTTTATGACTTTTCTTTGTTTAAATTCTTATTATGTTTAGGAGGATAATATCCAATAGATTGGGTAAAACTCAAGCAACTTGACAGTAATTAAAATGCAGATTTAGTTCTTCTGGAGTGTAATAGCTTTGAAGCATACCAAGGTCTGCTGAGGGAATGTGTTTTGTTTGTATATCCTAATAGAACATAATGACTGCTTTCAAGCCATTATAGTCCATCATGTTAGTGACTCCATATGCTGGATATCCTTGTCAAAGACATCTCCTCTGAGAAAAGGTACCCTAGTGATGTGGTAGTGTGCATGTGTGTATATATATATATGTGTATATATATATATAACTTTTAAATCCAAAAGTCTCCTCACTTTTTAAATAGACATAATCTCTTTTATGGAATTTTAAACTTGGTTTGACTATTGGTCTAATTTTCACTAAAAAGTCCAGCTTCGTGGAAACAAAGCTTGTCAGTTATTTGAGAAATAAGTGAAAGTCAGCCAGAGCATAGGTAAAGGTGAGGTATAAGCTTTTCATAGGTCTCAGTCTTATAGGAATAACATCTTCTCTATGACCACACACAGAGGAAGCTGCTCCCAGCCCCAGGACCTGCTTTATGCTGCTCTGTTGAAGATCCCCTGTAGGGTGAATGCCAGCCTCAGGCTGCCCATGGGCAGCTGCAATATTGAACATAAATCAGCAGTTACAGGCTTAAACAGAATACAAGAAGAACATTGCACCTGATTGTTTTTAAGATCATTCCCAGCTCCACATCAATACAAGCTACTGGTTCCACAATCCTTGATGAAGGAAGAACTGACAGAGTGACTTTTCCTACATACCGACGTATCAGAAATAATCAAGCTAAAGAGCTCGAATTGAGACAATAAGGCCGAGTCTGGACAGGAAAGTTTTGCTCTGCTTCCCCATCTGTCAGGACTGGGAGACGAGAAAAGCTCCCCCTTTCTGCCCCACTTGCCTGCTACTTTCCCACTGGAAACACTGAGTGGGAAAAGTAGGGTTTATCTCATCTGAGTGTGGAGTCAGAACATCACCCAAGCCTTGCGTCACATCCTCGGTCCCCGTGGTGTGACATCCTAAATATCTAAAATGTGCTGAGCATATCTTCTTTTGGTGGAGGAAATAGGGGGCAAAGTGGAGCGTTTCTGGCCTGGGAACCCCCCTACCAAATTCAGGTCTGAGTAGCAATGTCTTGGAAATAGTCTGGGGTTATGATTAAAATGCTGACAGACCCTTTAACTTCAGCTGTGGGACTGCTGTAATGCACAGACCCTGTAAATTAGAGGTATAAAGTATGTGTAAGTAGAACCAATATGTGTCTAGATATTCTATTGCTTTTAAAGCCCTTTCTGACCTGTTAATTTTGCTTTACAGTGTGACAGTGATGAATTGATGTCTACCATTTCCAGCTGCCAGGTAGACTGTGTACACATTTATTAAGATTAATTAAAAAGTAACAAATTGTAAAGTAATAACATTAACAACTCCCGGAAAATGTGTAGACGTTTTGACAGTCTTTTTGAATTTCATTAAAAGATGGTAGTGACAAAAACCCAAGAGACTATTTCTACTTTACTAAAGAAATAGGTCACAGATTCAATTACAGTCACTGAAGCATGGACTCAATCTATCATGGCAAATTAAGTACATTTTAGCAACCTACTTTCCTTTAAAAATTTTATAGACACTTTCACTGGAAGAAGAAAGACTATAGAAAAAGAAATTGCAAACTGAAGGCTTTTTTTTTTTTCCTCTATTGCTACTGAGTGCTTGGCTTATTTACCATAGGTGTAAGACATAGAAAAAATCATTATGAAACGTCAAGATATGTAATCATCATTTCTCTTCCCATTTTTCGTCTTTAATTAATGATATATCATTTGTTCTTTGACTAAAAAGCATGGCTCAAATTGAATCCACAGTGCACCAGTTAGTTTTGTTCTCTCATTGAAATCGAAGGACCCACTTAGAAAAATTCACTGCACAACCTTTATACAATTTTGGCACCAATCCGTAGTGTTGGGCTGAAAATGTGTTGTAGTCCCAGTTCCAAATAAATAAATAAATGAAGACACATACAGCCTGTGGATATGGTTTAGCTGAGTGCAAATATTGGAATGATGAAGCACTCTTTTGCCCATAGCAGAATTGATTTCATGTTGACAACTGGAATTTATAAAGATCCTCTTTCAACAGAGTAGCAGTGGCCATATTTGCTGCATTACTAACCAGCAGCAAACATAAGCAGCAGCAAACGGAAGAACTGATAAGAGAGATGCGATCTATTTCCTCTTTAAATATAACTCCAGATTTACTGTGGAACCACTAGGAGATTTTGAACTTTCATATATTAGGGTATTCAGTGGGCCTTTAGATTGTAGAAACATATTAGGGTTTCTAATTTATTTAATTTTTTTTTTAATCTATAACATTTGATCATGCAAAGAAATCTGTCTGTCATACAAATGAAACCAAATGATGCTGATTAAATGTAACACACTTTCCAAGGCAATGCTGATTAAATGTGTGATCTTCTCTAAGTACATTGGAGATAAGATGCTTTCCATTTCCATATATGCCTCTCTCCAACACTGCTTTTTACTTACTGCTCAACAGTTTTTGCTGGTTAAATATTCAGGGCCAGACTCACCATCGCACTACCTCACTGTAACACCAGAAAAGCAAGCAGCAAGAAAGGATAGAACAAAGATAGACCTGCAAATGAAGCTTTTGTTAAACCCACTGGCACCAGAATAGAGACCACATGTGTCTCATATCCCTTAACAGTTACAGTCTGACCACAATCACAAGCTCAGGAAGGATACTTCCAATGACAACCAGAGCTACATCAGCAAAGGCTGTGGAAGGCTGAAAAACACCCACTGCTCCATCAGTCATCAAAGTCTGTTGTGTTGCAGGTACCTCAGCAATCATGGGAATATTAGATGACAAAAAGCAGACCTGCTTTACTCTGTCAACATTAATATACTTATTTTCTTGTCAAAATTATGTTTCTCTTTCAAACAATTCCGCTTGATTTCTATATTTAGAACACAATATTTGAGTAACTCCTATCCTGGGTTTTCAAGCATGCTTGCTACAATCCATTATTCAGAGAGAAGTGACCGTGGTGCCAGCTAACACAATGAAAAAATGCTTTGCAGAAGATCCAAACCTACACAAAATTCTCCTTCTTTCAGTAATGTTCTGGACTTGGTACTCTAACCCCATTTTGTGAAGTTTCTTAATTTATTTTTTATGTAATGAGCATAGTATTTGATTTTTAGCAGTATTACAAGAAAATCTTATTGGTCATGATTAATGAAATTTAATAAAGTTGAACACATAAATCCTTGGAAATAGAGCAAAATAATAAAATGGCAAAATGTTAGGAAATATGAAAAGTGAGTTAGGTATGAGAACTGTGCCTCAGGAAGTGTCTGCAGGGAAAGAAGGAAGGAGAACTGTTCAAGAAGAGATTGGAAAAGAACTGTTGACTTAATTTGGGTGCAAGCTGCCTGTCCCATTTGAACTGGAGAATGGAAGTGGAGGAACGTCTCTGATAGTGACGAGGACATGATGGAACACAGAAGGGACTGGAGCTTAGTCATTGTACAAGTGAGAAATAGGAAATGGGAGCAGAAGGACCACATGAGAAAATTACTTCATTTACATACCAGAGAGATGTGCATGAATGAATACTAAAATAGTAGTTTTGAAATTCTTCTGCCCAAAGAGTTATTTATGCATTAAACCTATTCCAGAAGGGACCAAAATGTTTAACATTTTTCTAAAAAATATATTTTTTGTACAAAAGGGAAAGTTTTAAAGTTCTTTATTGTCTTTGCATGCATTTGTCTTTCTGTTGAAATAACTGAACATAAATCACAGAATCACAGAATATTCTGAGTTGAAAGGGACCTGCAAGGGTCATCCAGTCCAACTCTTAAGTGAGTGACCCATACAGGGACTGAGAATTAAGTTTGATTTAAAATATATCACAAATAAATAAATGTTTATAAAGGTATTTTAGTCTACTTGTTGCTGCTTATTAATTAAATAGATATTTCTTATTGAGATGTAGAACTCCCTCTAGCTTTAATACACTGTGGGCATTTCTGTAGCAGAGTCTTAGCAACAGTAAATTGCAAGAAGACATGAGCAGGATTGTTTCTGCTCACTGTTATACCAGCATATTGAGGGAAGAAGTGAGTCCAGTAAAGCTCAAAACCATTTAATGAGGATCAGGTGGCTGACAGATAACCAGGCATGATGTTCCAGGCAGGTAGTTTCTGACATATTCATGCTGGATGTGCAGGACACAATGGAGGGCAGCAGAGCTGACTGAGCCCTGCTGTCCTCTTCGCTCTTGCTGGGGCTCTGGGGGTGTTTCTGTGACGTGGAGAACAACTTCTATGATTGGAAAGCTTTCCTTTTATCATGAGTGTGCGTAGGGAGGTCAATATTAAATGGTAGCAGTATTGTCTGAATGTCAGTGCTACTGAGAAGTGGTTTTGAGTGTGTTACTTTGTGCTTGGCAGATGTGAAAGTCTAAACCCAGGTATGTTTAAAGATGATGTCAAGTGAGGGAATCAACTGGAGATAAAGTTTACCCCTTATGTCCTTGTCTGTCCATTGCTATGAGAACTTGCAACAGCTGTCAGGGCTGAAATCTGCTCTTGTGTGTAGAGTGACCATACAGGATGAAGCTTTTGCTGCTTGATCTCTCTGGAGAGCTGATATTTGCTTTTGCACTCAGTGCAAGAGGTGATGATATGCTCTGCAGAGAATATACTTGGGAAGGAATTTCTGTGAGCAGAGCTACTCATGTTCTGGGACATATACTGGCTTTTGATTCCTAGAATTATTTAACTTTGCTTTCTGAAGGCCTAAATGACTGCACCTGCCTGCATGTTAAAAGCATTTCTCTCTTTGTGCCGTTCTGCAGGTGTTATCAGAGCTCTTCAGCTTAAACTTGGAACTGATAGGAGGATGTTGATGTTGGGATGGAGCACACTGAGATCTGACTTCAGAATTAGAGCTGATTTGAGGATTTTTTGATCACATTGTTGCTGGGAAGTTCAAGTTTTCAAGATCTGGCTCTTTTAACAGCCATTCTGGAAAGCTAGAATGGAATCAGCTTTATCAAGGGTGCCAGTAAAGTCACTCTAATATTGTAGTCTATCTTCTTTTATTATTGTTGAAGGGTAACTAGGCCTGGGATATAAGAGATTTGGATTCTTTTAAGTGGAGAAAAATGAATAGATTTATTCATAGATTATGCAGAACACCTCTAAAAATAGTCTTTCTTCTAAACTGTCTTCTCTTGCTGTTTCACATCTCATTTAAATAAGCACCTTTCACTGGAATATAGAAATGACGAAATGTACTGCTTTAAGTTTTCCTGCTCTTATATGTTAAGCTTCGTTAGTTTTAACACATAATTGTAAAGAATGTGTAAGGTTTGGAAAAACAGCTTGGCTCTAGTCTTGACTGATGTCAAATGAGACATGCACATTTTTAGTCATAGTTAATAGCCTTGAGACTATTTACCTTCTTGTACTGTGCCTGAATCATAAGAACTGAAAGAGGTCTGTCATTGTCACCATGCACCAGTTGGCATTCAAACTTATTTTATACAAAAGTCCTTTGCTGCCACCTCTGAGGAATTATCGAAAATAGTAGAAAAGAGGGAGGAAAGCTACAACCCTCAGAAAACTACCAGTAAGAGCTGGAACTCATGACAGCAAAAATGGTTTTATAGTGTCTAATATATCAGAAGAATCTATGGGTGCAGCTTTTTGTTCTAACACCTCCATCTGGGTTGCAGTTTCATACTGGTGCACTAGGTTAAATTGCTAACATCTAAAATACCCTCTGGCAAGAGGCTCACTGAAGTTGAAACTTGTATCGTGAGTAGGTTGTTGTTTCTACATTCTCAGTTGGAACAACTGAAAGAGAGGAACACATCAAATCATTAGAAGAACATCCTAAAATCACTTGTGTTTAACAGTGATTGGTACACTGAGAGGCCTGATTGAGAGGTACATAACATGCAAATGCTAGTCAGTGATTGGGGAAAATCCACGTTGTTTGTTTTAAACCACGTTTGGAAGGGTACAGAGAAGGAGGGGGAACCCCCTAAAGAGTCAAGGTTCAGTTTAACCCCAGCCTGGTTTTAGGAAAGAATTCCTCTCTGAATGGCTCCTCATCTGGAGTATGTTCCCAGAGTGCTGGAAGTAGTGCCCATCATTTGGTGTGGTTTCATGGCTGTTGCACCAGGGATTTTAGGGCAGTCTGCACAAAGTGTCCTGCCTTAGGCTTAGGGTGAAAGAGGAGATCCTGAAAGAGGGATACTGGGCCTGGTATATATTGCATCCATGTTTTTGAACTGTTATATAGCTAGCATTTGGAACACTTTTTCAGGAACTGGAACGATGCCCTTCCCTAAAAGTCACAAGAATTTTCCTCATTCTTATTTCCTGCTCTGGATATTATTCAGGACTTTAGCAGTGGGTAAGCAAATTCTGGTTAGTGAATTTCAGTAATGATGCTTCTCCACATGAAACCCTGGTGCACTGAGACATGCAAGCATGTGGCCTATCCCAGTGAACAAGAAGGTTCCTTAACTCTGGTACAAGTGCATAGCCAGTGCTGCTACTAGGGTGAGGAATAAATACCGCTCACGCTACTTGAGTGAACCAGAGACTCTTCAAAATCTGATTCTTTTCAATTCCTGATTTGTTTTTAATGCTAGGCTTGGGAAATGTTATTCCAAAGAGAAAACAAGGTTTAATGGATTACAAAGAAATTCTTCTTTTTTTTTTCAAATGAGTCAATATTGTAAGTAAATAACACATACATATTCTTAATCAATGAGCCCATAAATAAGGTTTTCATGTCACACTGGAATAATTGACTCATTACTCGCTTCTGGAAGTCTGAGAATGAATTAGGTTCCAATAACATCAGTTTGCTGTCTCAGCTAAGTTAACACTCTGAGCCATAAATAACTACATGGTTTAGCATAAATTTATTTATTTTACAATTTAGAAAGTGCACTCATCACTAGGATTCTTGGCATGTATACAAAGATAACAACGAAATAAGAACATATTGACTAGTTTCAACTGAGTGAACTTCTTCAACATGTCCTCAATAAAGGTATATAAATCATCACCAACATCTCCAAGCAAAGGCATCAATAAGCATATAAACCTTGGACATCGCCCTGAAAGTCAATGAACTAGGGAGTCTATCAGATCACTAGGGAGCATTTTCCAGAGTTAAAAATTTTCTAGCAGAAACTGTCTGCGTCAGCCTCAGAATTTAAGCCCATCAGGTGATTATTTAAATGAGCCATTAGTGTTATTCTGGTGTACTCGGTGACTGTGGTGGTGCTCCTGGAGATGGGCTCGCTGCAGCACAAGTCGGACCCGAGGCTGCAGAGCTGTGCAGCCCAGCCCACGCCGCGCCCACAGACAGAGGAAAGGCTTGGCAGGAGCTGCTGTGTGGGAGCACGCACTCCACATTGCCTGGTGCTCTGAACTTGAGGGAAGTTCTAGAAGAAGTAAAGACAGAATTGTGTCTGGGGTTTGGCTGGAAGAGTGAAGGGAAGTGCTAGCGGAGTCTACCTCCAAAAGACTGCAGAAACTTTCTTGGTTGAGTGTGTGTGTGGTTTCTTCCTGAGTACAAACAGAGCTGAGCCAAATTCTGGGTGATTTGCAGTAACTGAAGTTTGGAAGTCTCTTGAGAGTTTATGTAACAATTTCCCACTCAGCCTTCCTCTAAAGGAAAACTTGGAGCTGATTTTTCACTGAAAGGGTTTCTAATGTTGGGAAGGAGGTTCTTGGCAGATGATAATTTCACTTACCCCAAGATTCTGGGCAGAGCTCAGAACAGTGCAATGAAGGAGTGCTGACAGCTGGCAAGTGGTTACAGCCCTTTCTCCTGTGACCTGAGCCTGGATACCACTAAACCCTACAGGGCATTTGTATCACCACCTCCTCACCAGTTCCATCCTCAGATGATCTGGGATGTAGTTTCTTTGTGCCTTTCCCCCCATCCATCCTACTGTGCTGTTGTGAAGCTCTAGAACCTGTCTTGAGGGGTGTGGTGAATGCAGGTGTTCCTGCAGAGCACAGGCCTGGTGGCCCAGCAAGGACTGAGCTGAGCTGCAGCTCCTTCCACTCTGCTCCCCTCCCCTGCTCCACACTTATCACAGATAAACAGGAGCATCCCAATGTGCCCCCAGACAAGTCCGTGATGTCAGAGAAAGAGATTGTTGTTAAGTTACTGGACACAATTATTATCCGCAAGTGTAGGACATGATTGCAGAAGATCCTTTTTCTGTGACTTTGCAATAACAATTGTGGTGCTTTTATTTACTAATCAAAGCTGGAGATAATACTGAGGCATGGCAGGATTGTGAATCATCAGCATAAAAAACCCCTAGGCTAGTGCCATCCAGCCTTGGCACTAGCCCATCGCTGGCCTCCAGTTGTACACTCCAAGCCTGAGGCATTCTCTGAGGAGCAGGAGCCGAATGAAGTTTAGGTTGAGAGACTGTTACGTTTGCTTCTTAGACTACCTGCTGCCAAGGAAGTGGCTAATCCATCTTAATTACAATTACTTTTATTCACAAAGCATGTGGAAAATTCACAGCAGCGTAAAAATAGTCCATGAGACAGGGAAAAGATGCAGTCTAAATTTGCCAACCTGTTCACCTGTTAGGATTTCACAGATGCTCCTAAAGGGAAGGAATAATGTGTAATTTGTGACATAACCCAGGAATTTAAAACTCTCCAGAGACCAATTATAGAGATTTGGGCACTTAGACTGCTAGCAGCTTTCCAAGTTCCACCTGAGATGCTCCTCCTTTCAGAAGTCCTTGTGTACATCTTTAATTATTTTCCATAGAATAATTGACACAGTTTCTGTGCCTCTTTCATGCAATCAATGGCTTCTTCTAATGATAAACTGAAGATTATCACTGTATTATGCTTGAGAAAGACCTGTATCACCCTAAAATTACCTTTTCTCTGTTAAATCTACTGATTTGATAACTCTTCAAAGCCTTTTCATAATACTGTTCCCACGTAACCTCTACAAAAATAACCACTGGGTTTCTATTGAGGTCAGTTCTATTTGTGGTCTGTTTGATGGTGCTTTTTGTAACTTAGTACATAAAGGTCTTACTTTGTGTCCAAACTATGGTAACCAAAATATGGCCAAATGATAAGAGGTGATTATACAATTCACTTTCCTGACAGGCAGACTTCTGTAAAAGATAGACATAAGTATTCCTTAGGTAACAACTTACAACACAGATGACATGCCTGAGTATGCAAACTGTGCTCACCTCCAAAAAAATTACTCATCATTAAGTAGGAATCATGATAGGTTCAAGTAGGTAGACACTTAGAGGACAAATCCTAAAAATCCTAGCTGTCTCGACAGCTTGGTTTCATCAAATATAAGAGGAAATGTAAATCTTTTTTGGCTTTCTTCTGCATTTGAAGAGGTAAGGTTAATAAATGGTTACTTTCATTTCTACCAAAAATTCTCAAGATAGGTCTACTTGCTTGCTCCCAGGATGATGTTTGTGTGTACGGCAGAGAAACATAATTAGGCTTTGAGTTCTGTACAACATAATCCGTGGCAAGTATGAATGACATGAAAGGCAGCAGAAATTGCCTGGGAGGAGGCTGTTTTCGTTTGTTTTGAAAAAAAGAGGTTGAAAAGATTCTTTCTGCAGCTGATGCAATCTGGCTGTGTTTGCTCTGAGCTAGAGACACTTGTGCATCACAGCAAAGGCAATGGAAGGGCTGGGAAGAGGAGTGAAGGGGTAAATTCCACTTGCTGCAATACCTGCTTTTGATCTTAGCTTTAATTGGATGTGATTTAGAAAACTGCTGGCATCACATGCCATATTAACAGCCTTATTCTCTGTGCTGCCTCTCCCTGAAGGAGCTGTTCTATTTCTGTTTGTTTTAAGACTTCTCTTGCCTCTTCCTGTTTCAGTGAAAAAGCATTGAAGGGTAGTAGAAAAAAACCCAACTATTAAAGACACCTCATTTTCCTTCCCAAATGACATGATAACTCCTAGAGGTATTTATCACATGCTTGTTTCATGCACAGCTCACACAGTACTCATCCACATGCCCCTGAATGATTACAATGTGTTATATTATGAGGTCTGTTGTTCCTCCATTTCTTTTCCTTGTTTTACCAAATATTGGGCAGCAAAAGTCTTAGGTTTTTTTCTTGTTGAGTCACCAGTTAGTCACTCCAGGACTAGAATGATTTAAATATATTACCATCCTTTGCAGGTATTAAAACTGGCTATTGCTCTTGACTGAATTGCATAGTGCATCAACGGGAAATACAGTCTGTGGTCAGTAATTCCTCACTGTAACTTTGGGGATAATACCTCCTTATGTTAGGAAGTTCAAAGAAAGTTCTGGTATATAGATTTATATTTTTGAATCCATCTAATCACTACAGAAATAAATTTAGTTACTAAATCAAGGAGTGTTTCTGGCAGCTCAAATCTTACTACTCCATCTTGTGGAACAAGCTGAAAATGACACAAATGATGTTATTCCAACATTTGCCATGCTGTGTATGGTTACCTACTAGCCAAAATACAAAGACTTCATAGATTTTATGTAGACAATGTTAGTTAATGTCTATTTTATTTCTGAAAACTCGATTCAAAAAATATTTCTGTATTTGTGTAACATGAACAATGATATCTGTCTGTATTTAAGTTCATACTGAATTGACTTTTTAATGGAAGCTAACAGGGAGTTGTGGGATTTTCCTACCCCTCATCCAAGAAAATAGTGTGAAAGTTTAAATCACAGAAGTTTGGGCTCTTGTATAAAACACAAGTCATTAACTGTTGCTCTGAAGCTCTAAAATTAAATTTATGTGGCTAATATTATGTGGCTGGTGACACACTATTTCCATTTTCTTTCTGTTGGGGGTTTTGTGGCTTCAGTAGACACGGTCTGAGATATTATCTGTTCAATGGGCAGACATGGTTTTGTTTAACTTATCTTTCTGTAGATCCACTGAGAAATTTTTTTCCCAACAGAGACCTCTGCTGAAAGAGAGGAGCAGCTCTGCAGGGCTGGAGCAGGGCTGTGCAGCACAGCCCCTCCGAGGGCCCAGCTGTCACTCAGTGATATCACACACAGGTCCAGTGGATATCACAGCAAAGCCACTGCTTGCTCTTCCCTTCAAGAAAATAGAGGGAAGCAATCAGAATGTAGTTAAAAATCTTACTTTTTCTAGTGTTTTAAAGGAAGTGAGATATGATTGTTTCGTATGATACCAGAGCCCTAAAGCCTCTGCTGTAATTGGTGTGCCAGTGGCTCCAGAGGGGGCAGTTCTGTTTTAAAGACAGAATTACATAATATATTAGGTGACATAGTGCAGTTAAAAGATACAAAAATCTTTTGGTTTAGTCCTACAGTTTTCATCGTGCAAAGAAGACATCGCCCCAAACAAGTGTAACTTAAGCACAACACTGACATCTGGTGTTTAAATCGGATTTAATCCTGGGCAAAGTGAGGCTAACAAATGCTCTTTAGGGCTGTCAGGTGTTTCTGCAGGGGCTGGGATATAGAGGTACCTACAGAGGCAGATTAATGCCTAAGTGGTCTTGGTGGTGGTAGCCTGGTGTCCTCAAGGGCCCGTACCTTTAGTTGCTGGGAAGAGGCTCCTGGCATTTGGAAAATTTGACCTGCAAAACCTGTGCTTCCTAATAAAGGGAATGAAAAGTTTGTGGTGAGGTCCTCAGACTGATTCTGATGGATATTTGGGATAATGAGCCCAGGAACAGTTATTTCCAAAAGTAAGGCTTTCAACCAAGTAGCTAAAGTTCCCAATTGGGTTTAAAATCTAGTTAAAAATATTTTTTCAATAAAAGATACTGAGAAGTTTTTTTCTATATGCCAATATATCATTTTTGTGATAAGGTTTATGTAAGAATTTAAAATATCTTCTTTATTAAAGTGACAGACTGACACATGCAATGACAGTGCCCGTCTGACCCTTGCACCTTAGATAATGTCTACGATGTATTTACTGTATATTTTGGAAGTCACAGGTGGGCATGATCAGTACTCACTTTGTGTGCTGTGCAGTGTTAACATTCATTTTAGGGAAGCCAAAATCTCTTCTCTTTTTTGAAAGGATGTCTGATTCTCGGCTTATTTTTGATTTTGTTTTTCCTGGAACCCTTGAAAGAGAAAGTAAAACAGAGTGGAAAATACAGTAGGTGCAGTAGGTGCAGTAGGTACAGACTTGCTCAGCTTTGTAAAGAACAGTCAGTTCTGTGTTTTAACATATGCAATTAGTTCTCAGGTACAGATGAGCTGTTTATCCCTAACCCTGTCATTTAAAAGGTCCCAAGAGAGGAAGCAGATGCCATTTCCCTGTGACTTGGCTTCCAAGGCTGGTGTGGCTCAGAAAAAAGTACAAGCCTGTTTTTGAAAAGTGGTGTTACTCAGTCTAGACTGAGGTTCAGTAGGGATCTATTTGCTCTGTGATGACAACAGAGGAGAAATACCTGAAAAGCTGCTGTTTATTTGTTGCTTTTTCCAAAACTTTATCCTATGATTCAGGCTCACCCCACTGAAAGGAAGTAAAGAGCCACTCTCGCCCTCTCTGCCCTGTGCAGGACAAACCTTTCTGTAATTGGCACTGAATTATAAGGCAAACCTCTACAGAAGAGAGGCTCTTGTATGTCTGAGCTCAGTAACAGCATTAAACATCTGCCAGTGAGTGAATGCAAAAGATGCTGGAGGCATGCACTGGTAAGCAGGCACCTTTTACAAACGTACTTGTGCAGTTCATTATTTTGATCTCTAAAGTGGCCCATGTAGAGAAATGTCCAAAGTGAGAGAGGATCATTCAGCTCATGACACGGAGAAAACCTAGGAGTCATTAGGCTATCTCAAGCCTTTAAAAATAGAGATTTCAATTTGATTGTTCAGTCTTATCGTCTCTCCGGCCACAAGCTTTTTTTGATAATGAAGCCCTTGTGAGTTCACCATCTCCACTCCCTGCCATGGGTGACTTGTTTGCACTCTATATAAAAAACCTAGAAAACAAGAGAAGCAATAACATTAAAGAAAGCAAAGCTTCCATGAAAAAACTTTTGAAAGTCTTCATGACATACCTTGGAAGCTCAGAATGAAATAATTATTGTTATATTTCTGAAAATTACTAATGAATATAAAAATCTGGCAAAAAAGAGGAAACTCTTCATTCCTCAGAAGGGACTGATGAAGCAGCTGTGGGTATGGCTTGTTCTCATATACCTCATATAATCTTGTTCTCATATAAGCCTATTTTGCTTAATCTTCATGCATTTGGTGTTGAGTCAAAAATCTGTTTCTTCTCTTATATTTAAAATAGCCACTAAGGATATGAAGGTTTTAGCTTAACTGCTGTTAATAGAGTTGATTTCATTGTTTTCCCTGATTCTCTGGGCATTTGCTCTGGGTTTTGTTGGCTTTTACTTTTGCACTGGAAGCTCACCTAGAAACAAATGTTACATATTTCAAAATGCATTTCTGAGAGCAAACCCAGATGGGAGTGGTGGTTCTTACATGGAGAATAGGGAATATCATTGTACTCCTGTCTCAAACAAGAGTTCATATTCAATGTATTCCATAGTAATCCCAACCCTTGCAAAATAAGGCCTTTCAAAGTTCATTGGTGCACGTTGGTGTGGAAAAAAGTCCCAGTCTCTGATCTTGCAGAAACTGTGGGGGACAGCGGCCGAGGGAAGGTAGAGTAGGAGCCCCTATAGGTTTCTTCTACTAAAATAAATCCTAGACAAGTTGTAAAGGACAGAAAAAGACAATATCTTTGCAGAAGATGCACAATAAACGTATGCAAATTCAGCACACAAATTTGTCATCTTTCATGGCATTCAACTTCAAATTTTCACCTCTTGTTGCAGGCAAGTGGAGAGGCTAGAATCCATGAAATGAGACTGAACAAAATTTTGAGACTCCATATCTCAGACCAAACAAAAGGCTTCTTGTAAAACATATTTAATGAGCAACAAGTACAACCAAATTCACACACTAGCACCAAAATATCAAATATAGATTACAGGAATTACAAAACAATATGTTCACAGCAAAGGACTCTTCGCAGCACAGTGCTGCGGGTGGAAACACATTATCACTTTCTTCACTACAATTTGAAACAAAAGAGCTGAAGTCATGGCTAAAAAATTCTCAAAATTATAAAGGATGTAGCTACTACTCTGGTGTTTTGGTACTTTTGTGTGCCTGTGTAGGGCAGAAAGAGGAAAAAAATAGAGAAATCACGTAAGAAAGGTTGTTTTTGTAAGTACCAGTGTGTATCTCCTCTTTATAAGCATACAAATTCCTCCTTAGACTGTGTCAGCCACTCTGTATCTTGAGCCAGGCTAGAAATCCTTTTTTTAAATTAATATCTCATCATATACTTCAGTAGAAGTTGTTATACTTCTACAAAAAGTCCTTGAGGGAATTAATCCTCTGCATTACTTTCCAAATGCCCTGTGTGCATAATCTGACTCCATCTTCTGATTCCACATGGGTGCCCAGATCCCCTGGGGTACTTCCACCCGTCTCCAAAGCTGCAGGTTAACATCTGGGTCAGCAGGGAGGCTCATGCAGGTGAGCCAGTGTCGAGAGATCCTCCTTTCCAACTCCAGGATTCCACTGAGGTGTCATTATATTTAAGCATCTGAATTCTCCTGGGTCAGCAGGATGCTTTTATCACTTCATATGCAAGTGATACAGAGGAAAGGAAGGGGATCGTTGTTTATTTGTTTTTGGTTTTTATCTCCCAGTATCTTCTCCTTTGATTGCAATAAAATGTTCTGAGATATGAGCTGAAAACATTGTGATACATAATTTTAAACACTCAAGAAAAATATTTTTCATCAATTTTTACACTAGGAACACAAAGTGCCATTTGAAGTAATGGATCACAATCTCAGTGTTATACAGATGCATTACAAAAAACATCACTCTCTCGTCAATGAGACAAGAAAAGGTAATAACAATAGGATTTGGTTTCTGTATAATTCAAAGGCAACAAGTACTGTTTCTCTTTTCCCATCTGTGTACTCTAGAGTTGAAAATTAGATGTTCAGGGACCAAAAATGTTGTCAAAGGTAATGAGAGCTCTGCAGGCAAGCACAGAGTTTGTGTTAAAGGATGAGTCACTAATCTGCATAGGAATGGCAAAAGGAGGGGGCTGAGATACTGACTGCTCCTTTCTGAAAAGCAGCTTCCAGACTACTTTCAATGTCTGAAAAAAGGTATTTTTTTGAATGCACACAAGTAAGGTCCCAAATTCTCCAGGTTCTTTTGTCTAGGATAGATGACAGAGGAGATTTAATTCCGGCCCTCCCCC